>JAWWMO010000121.1:51569677-51615153 GCA_035047845.1 Dendrocincla fuliginosa
TTTTTGGGGGGGGGGTGGTGTAGTTATATTGGAAAACTATATATGTCTCTATTTCAGAATGGTACCTGGTAATCACATTACGTATTTCTGTTAAGAGATGTCTCATCCTTTTGTTCAGCCTTTCCCGTCAAGCCCAGGGTTTAATTTCTGTAGCAGAAATGGTCACCAGTTCCTACAAATACCGTCTTAAAAGTGGCCAGCAACTTCTTTTGAGTGTTTGGAGACGATACCATTTGTTGACTCCCAGCTAACTGGCTCTTTTAGTGGGAGAGCAGTATCTAGAATAAAAATTTGACACAAATTGTCCTCAAGACACTCACTAACCTTGTATGAAGAGGTAAATCATGAGCACTATAAGAATAAAAGAAAGATTCTCTAAGATCTTGTGGTTACACCTGAGGTGCAATCTCTGTCTGAAGCTTCTGAGCAGTTGGGATTTTTATAGCTTCTCTTGTCGAGTCTGAGAGTCTGTGCTTTCCTCTCTCTGTTGGCGTGTTAATCACGTCTTTATCTTTCTTGGCAGCCTAGGAATAGAATATGTTTGAGAACCCTACATGACTGAGGGGTCTTTGTGGTGGTTTCTTTGTTTGTTTGTTTGGTGGGGGATTTTTTGTTTGTTTTTTTTTGGTTTTTACAGGTAAGACGCTTGGAGACCTTTGCATGCATAAACACAGATACATATTGTGTGGATAGAATCCTTATATACTTAGGATATCAAGCTACAAAGCACCTGTCCCTAGGAATTTGACACAGACAAAATCTTTACTGTACTGGAGAATTAAGAAGATTAAGAAACTCTACTGAAATGTAAGTCTTCAAAATGTAATCATAAAGGAAAATCATCAGTGCTTTTTCATACACTACTGAGAAAGTTACACTATTTCTGAGGCCTTTACTCTCAACTCAGATGAACTACAGAAAATTTGTATATATATTTCTATTTTATTAAGCTTTCTTTCTGTTGGCAGAAGACACAGATTCTAACTCAAATAATACCAGTAATCACAGCAAATGAACAGTAGACCAGTCTATAGGTGGCTTGAGATACTGCTAAGGTTTTACAGCATGTGATTAATTTCATGAAATTATGTAAACATTACTGCTCTGTGCTTTTGCAGGTAAATATCAATTCTTTATGGAGGATGATGCTGAAAATAAGTTCCATTTATATGTCAAAAAGTGCAGAATATGTTTTCCTAACTTCTGACCTGCATGTTTTAAAGATCCAAGTAGCTGGGAGCACATAGACGGTTGTCCAATTAAAATTATATATTTATTGGTATAAAATATTGATATTCTAGTTGGGCCAATTTAAAGACACACAAATGTCTGAGGCTTCTTACAAAAGGGTTCCTACTATTTATAAGAACTTAAAATGTTGCATACATTGCTAAAAACTCAGCTCTGGAACTTCAGAGAAGGTAACTGCAGATTGGCATTGGTTTTACTTTCCTAATTAGCAGAAGAAGGTTAGAAATACGCCTTTTTGAAGCAGTAACAGAATGCAATATTTAGTTACTTATTACTTTAGGTTCTTCACAGACATAAAAAATTTTCTTTCTGCAAATTAGCCTATCCATTTTCATTTTTAGGGTTGCTGTGATGAGGTTGGTCTATGAATTCTGTGGTATTTATTCAAATATGAAATTATAGATGTTGCTTTATTTAAAGTATCCCTTGGTGGCTTGGAAAAATATCATCATTTTTTAAAATAATAGGTTAGCAAAAAAAAAAAAAAAAGAAAAGAGAATTATTTTGCCCAGTGAATAAGGTCTACTGTTACTCCAAAATGCAGTTAGATTCTCCTTCTTCATTTTTGCTTCCTACATAACAGGACTTCAGGACTTCAGACTTCAGGAATGGTGCCAAGGATTTGTCATATCAAATGTAGTGCAAGCTGCAACACTGGAAGACACTGCAAACTCTGACAGCACTGCAAGGAAGACTTTTCAGTAGTTTATAATTACAAGTATGGATCTATTTATTTTAATTGTTTTTTTTTCTCTGGTTGCTGGCACCATCAGTTTTTATTTTCTCTTTGTTTGGGCTGTTCTTATGACTGACACCTATGCACTCTAGAAGACTTTCTCAAAATGGGAGCAGAGAATCAAGTAGTTTGTTCATCCTGCATATCTGCTTGTTATTTTTACTGCATGTAAGAAGGGGCAGAATTATGCTGCAGGCTGCTTTCCCCCCTCATTTGAAATTCTTTGGTTTCTATGGAAACAATGAGTTCTATTGTTGTAGTAACTTGAGGGCTGGTATTGCTACAGCATTTCACAAAGAGCAGTACCACAAGTTCTCTGTGACCAATTAGAAAACTTAGTTTGATCCATAATGCTTCTATATGAGGAAATGCATTCTGAACCTTAATCCCAAGTCATCTAATGACTTGATATTCAACTCCAAGTTACACATTTTATTAAAATGTCTTTTATCTCTACTCAGGAGTACCTAACACATGAAATCTTCAAATACATATTTGTAGCATTTACATGTTCCAGCCTTTACTGACCAAAAAATTCATGTCCATGATTCATCAGATTCATTGATCTATATCGCCAGTTGCATTATTTGTGCAATATAGTTGCTTTGCAGAAGTTTAGTTGACATTCCTCAAGGATTTTTGTATTTTTGGCCTGGACTTTCAGACATCCACAAAAGTTGAAGGCTAATATTAAAGGTAGTAGGATGGTAAATAAGTGTTACATTGATATGTATGACTGAATGCATGCAAAATAATGTATTGATTCACTCATAATGATGTAAATGGGGATAATTCAAACAAAGAGTTTCTTAATATTTTTTCTATATTCCCTCTGTAAAAAAACCCAACCAAACAAACAAACAACAACAACAAAAAAAACCCAAAACACAACAACAGAAAAAAGTGTAGTTCTAGCAAGAAAGAGCTCCTTTTTCCAGTTCTCAGAGAATCCAGAATTCCTGGAGGTAATTTCTGAACTATTTTAAAAATTTCTTTTAGAAATCTTAAAAAGGAAAAAAAAAATAAAGAGATCATAAGGCCTTAAACTATGGATCCTATTATATTTCCAGTTTTTCCATCAACATCTCCGTCTTCATTTAAAACCTGAAAATATACAACCCATTTTTCTTCACTGGATAAATACTGCAAAGATACCATCATTGTCCAACTGAAAGTTAGACTTGGCCCTCTAACTTCTGCCTACCACATGTGCATGAGTTCAGTATAAAAATTGGAAGATACTGAGAAACTAGCTGGTTCTAGTTTCTTTCTAGATCAAATTTTGGTTTTATCTTTTCAAGAGCTTCATGGCCCTGTGCTCCAACTTTTATTTAGAGGAAGTAGGAAAAGTATATTTAAATACAGCTGCAACCAGTACAATCATGGGAGAAGCTGACAATAGTTGTGATCTAGATCAATTTGTTACCTTGCTAAACCCATAAATTCTATTAATATAGAAGATACTATATGTAGTAACAAAAGATGCAATCCACACTTCTTCAAGAAAAAGAACTTTATTCTAGGAAATATTATTTGAAAAAGTGATGGCACTGTAATGGGACCAAAAAGACTAATATAATCCTGATGTATATAAAGATGACAATAGAAAAGAGAGATCATATTCCTTTTGTTCTTGATAATGACACAAATACTTCTTTATTTCTGTGTTCCTCTCTTATATTATTATGGAAAACATTGAAATATTGAATGAAATCTAGAAAAGCACGACAAAATGTATGTAAGTAAAAATCCAGAAAACTTTTTTGTAAAAAGAAATAATATTTATTTTATGAAGAAAAAAATCCAAAGAATAACTTTGGAAAAATAACAAAGAATGATCCTAGATTAGCTATACCTATAAGAAAAGGTTACACTATAAGGAGACCTGCTGTGCTGAAAATAAAAGCTAGATGTGTTCAGTACTAAGAAGCAAGGTACATATTTTCTGAAGCAAAAATAATTAACCACTAATACAACTTGTCATGGCCTGAGTCAGGTTGTTCCCATCACTGGAAATATTTATATGAAGACTGGGAGAATGCTACCTTTTTCTTTATTTTTTTGAAATTATTATGATAATAGGCTGTAGTTTAATTTAAAAGACAGATATCCTTATGATAACAAAATAGGAAGTTGTAAGAGATAGCTTCAACAGTCCCTTTTAAGCTTTTAAATATTACCAGCGAGTGAGTATGTATATGAGCATATATGTATGTCAAAAGTACAGGTTTTGGAGTGTGCGCTGTCCAGCAGTCTCTTACATATGGGCGTTTTCTGTTTGAAGAGCAGTATTTTTAATCCTCAGCTTCTGAACAAAGTCCCTGGAGAATATGAAGGTGGATCAGTAAGAAATTACACTCCAGAATATTAAACAGCTAAACAGAAACTTTCCTTTGAAAAGCTCTTACAAGGAAAGTGGAATATCAGGTAGACAGGGTCAAAAGGGTTAAGGAAGTTACAGTATATAGATACAGTCTTCCTTAATTAGGCTCTGATTTTATATCTGTATATATTCTCTAAGTATTAGATATCTAAGTCTTAGATATAAAACACAGTGCATTTGTGATGACACACCAGGGCCTCTAAAGCATTCATGACTGGGTCCAGCTCCACAAGCATAGGTGGGAGCTTGGAGCTGTCAGCAGTCCATAACAGTAGCATGTCTAAATGCGCTAAGTTCTTACTGTATCATCTGGACTATTTACTCCATACCATTATGCACAGTAATAACATTCAGTCTTACTCATAGTTATCCAGTGGGCCTGTGGGCAAGTGCCTTGTCTATTTGGGGAAAACAGTCTCTTCCTGAAAGCAGCTAAATAATCTGAACTAGATGTATATGCTACTGTTTTAGCAATATAGATGTTACCTCCTCTTCCCTCTAGATAAAATGGCAACTTCAGCGCAGACATTCTTAAATATTTATAAAGGTATTATTTTTTTCTGTGCTCTGTAGTCTGCCTTCAGAATATTTTACTGAGGTTACTCACCAGGTTTACCATTTCACAGAATGTTCTGCAAGTAACCTATGGGGTTACTGTTACTGCCTTGTTTGTGTATTATCTCAAAAGATGATGCTGTCTCAATCCTAACCATTCTCTTGCTGCCCTTTTCATCTTAAGGTTTTTAAATAACAAAATCAAAATTTCATGGTGTGTAACTACTTAGAAATAGTCTCCATTAGGTGAAATGTAAAGGAGTTCTCATTTTCCAAGCTGCTGCTTTTATCTCTCCAATAGCTGTCATTTACCAACTGTCTAAACCCATTCCTATAACACTGTGGTCAGAAATTATCTCTAAGCTTTTGACAGGTGAGCTGAATTCAAGATATACTCTTCTGATTTCCTTCTGCAGGCAATTTATATTTCATGGTTATCAGGAATGTTGTGTATTACAGGAATCTTGTCTATGATGGAGGACTTACTTAAAATTTTAGCAGAATCATTAAAAGTGGCATTTGTTGAGTGGATTTGTGTTACAAAATTTCTTCAAGAGAGGATAGCTAAAGAAATACTGGTATTTGAACAGCTGTCTGAAAAGATTTAACACCAAGACCATCCTTGGATTTCACAATTTTTTAGAACATAAGTGTTCTGTTGGACAGATAATTGTATGAGTTATCATTACCCATTCATAAGACATATTCTCAAAATCAGTAATAGTTTACTTGGCAAGTCCTTCATGCACAACACAACAATATTTTTATAAATATTTGTGCTAATGATATTGTGAGGGGTAAAGGAAGTGTTTTGCCTATTTTTTAATACAATCAAAATGTAAATCCGGTGTGAACAATGAGAATGGAGGAAAGTAAAATGATGAAGAGCAGAAGAACACACTGTTCTTGAATCTTTTTGTTCTTGAAGAACATCTATCCACTGCTACATATCTAATGTTAGACATCTAACATTTAATATACTATGAATGCAACACATTCAGCTGGACACCTCAGTCACTATTAAAATCACTTTTCCACTCAGCCCTAATATTCTATGGTGTGAAAAGCAAGGATAAGTTTTTAAATAAATATTTAAGTGCAGCTACATTATTTCTCCACTTTACTTTCCATGTCTATGGTGTTCTGAACTTTACTGTTAGAATTCCATTTGATGTGGAAAATAATGTACTGAAACAATATGAAAATGTTAATAAGCACTCCAAACCACATAGTCATAATGACATACTAATGACAATTCCTCTTTCTTTTACACTGCAGACTATTCAAAGAAGGACCCCATGGAGAATCTTGCATCAAGAAATTTCTTCAGTAACTGAAGCTTGCTGTGATGATGGGTCCTTTCTTTGGGAAGAGCAAGGATGGAAATTCTGAAATGACCACTTGGTTATAGCTTAAGCCAACCACTCACTTTTCTTGTCAGGGCATGTCATAGTGTTTTCCTTTATAGCACAGTGCTGTTTTGTTTCATTCACACAGAGTCTGAGCCTCCAGTTCTGTAAAGATTAACAGATGTGTACACTCTTTGTACGCACCAAGGTGTTTCATTGATGCCAACAGAGCTAGTTGCACCACAGAAAGTTGACAGGCATTAGTCTTTTCAGAATCAGCCTCTAAGCCTATTATATCAGCGTAGAAAATTAGGTTAGATTGTGCTCTTAGTCAGGTTAGTGAAGCCCTGTTGCCTAAAACATTGTGATAGAGCTGAAAAAAAAAAAAAAAGAATGGAATTCGATGCAAAATATAAAATAGCTTAAGGGAAGAGTGCACTATGGTTTACAATGTTATTATGTAGCATAATTCAGATTAGCCAATTAAACCATCTCATTTTAGGTTAAGTCATTATGCTTTAGAGTGATCATGTGCCAAATCTTAATGGCTTATACTGTGTTCTTGAAAATGGTCTGACTTGTTTCAGCCAAGAACATTCAGTTTATTTTCTTAGTTCCAACATTATCTGATACTGAAAAAGTGACCTTTAAGTGGTCCCCAGTGCACTCATACACTTTGTTCTAGGAATACAAGGAATCTTGAGTATTGTCAGCTGAAACAGTTTCTTATATACTTTATTTTTAGCAGCAGCTAAAGTTCAAGTTTCTCTGACTGAGAATACTGAGATTACAGGAAGATCAAAAGCTGAGACGGACAAGACTTCAGGAGCGAATCAAAATTTGAAATGTAGCTTTGTATATAAATTAAGCTGCCATTCAAACTGCATTTATTTATACTCTGGTTTGTAGAAGTGATTATTATGAAAAGAATAATGTATTTAATTTTCTTGCAAATTACTTTGTACTGCATCTTATTGGTGTGAAGTCTGAGTAATGAGAGAGGGGGATCAGTTATTCCTTAAAAAGAATTAAAAATGGCCGTCTCCTAGAGAGTTTGAAGGAGAAGAGTTTGCCACAAAATTTATTGTTCAAGGTAAAACTAGGGATACACTTGCTTGAATTAGTTTCTCTGCAAATTCTGATCTGGTATTTTCTCTAAAACTGTTGGTGTTGACTGGTGTCAAAGACAGTACAAGCTGCTGTGGGCCTGGCTGGATCCCTGGCCTTTGTAGTTGTCTCAAGAAAACAGAACATAAAAATGCAGGGATTTGATTTTCAAATGGTTCAAATAAAGAGATTAAATATTTGATATATGCATTGGGTGAAATTATACACTTTATGTCTCATCCAGTGTCTTTGCAGCACTCCTGAGAATGGGGGTAGCATGTTTCTTATTTCATAAAAAGGGAGTTGGTTCAGCCAATTCATCTATTTAATTTTAGAGCTATATGTGTCATTCAGACAGATATATTCTCAGAGATTTTTTCTTTTAATTGACTCTAAAGGGAACATAGATAACCAAATCAAAAAGAAATAACTACGCAGTCTATCAGTAGGTAGACCATATATTGGTAAATGGTATTTGTGCTGTTTTCAAACTGGGACTAGCAAAGTAAGAAGTGCAAAACTAGAGAACACCTGGGAAAAAACAGTGACCTTAGTTCATTTTCACCACAGGATAAATCTAAAGGACATAAAGGATTCAGTTTTTCAGGCCTTTTTCATCATTCACAAACCCATCCTTCTTCTGTCTTCAGTTCCTTTCTATTTGGTTACCAAATAAAACCTTGTGTCACTATTGTCTATTTTGGTTTTATTTCATAAAAATGTTTTGCTTTTTCTCTGTTTAAACAAAGGTTTGCCCTCGCCCATGGAAATCCACAGACAGATCAGGCACCGTACTCTTTGACCCATGCCATGTGCTGTCCCTGTTTTGTTCAATACTTGGATTTACAGTGAAACTCACAACAAGATTTTAATTTCCAACAACAACTCAGAAGCAGCTATTAGCCATGAAGAGGTATCTTGGGGCTGATCTAAGAGGTAGCTTCTAGGTAGCAAAAATCTGATTAATTCTAATAGGCTGTTTGAAATAAAGTAAATTTGTTTTATGTTAACTCAATCTAACCTTTGGGCTCAATATAACTCAATACTAACTTTCTCCTTATGTGTTCCATGAAATAATATCTTTTTATCTATGAGCAGTGGACAAACAATTAAATAATACTCGTGATGTCTTTACATTTATGAATTGAAAAGAACAAATTTTTGCTATTATCTTTTTTTTCTTACCCAGTCAAGCATTAAAATTTCTGTAAATTTTAATTTTTTTCCTCACAAATGACAGAATAAGATGAAGTCATGGTTAATAGACCAGTTCTGTAATTCTGTGCATATCCATTGCCTTTTAGCGAACTAAGTTTTCATGTAAAAAAAATGTAAAATGTTATAGGCAATAATGTAAAAAATAAATATTGAATGTTTATATCTTTAAATACTTTGCTACCTGTAGAAATTTCACTGAACTTTCTGTTGGTATGTTGCCCATCTTTACCCATTATCAGATATTTAAAGAATAATTTATTGTGCTCTGAGGAGCATTTACTTCAAGTAAAGAGGCTAATAACATTGGTAAAGTGATAGAAGGTGTCAAAATGTAATGAATGAAAAGGTACAATGAATATTAGAAGTGTATTAGACAGATGCAAACAGGGTTTTATAGTAATTTAGAGTATTTCAGATATAACAAATTTCTGTTACTTAATCCAAGTGGATGTGTTGTCATTCATGTTAATCTATCAGAGAGCACCCAAAGGAGGGTAATGAGGATGGTGAAAGGCCTTGAGGAGAAGCCGAAAGATCTGTTGCTGAAGTCACTTGGTCTGTTCAGCCTGGAGAAGAGACCTCATCGCAGTTACAACTTCCTCATGAGGGGAAGAGAAGGGGCAGGCACTGATCTCTGCTCTGTGGTGACCAGTGACAGGACCCGAGGGAACGGCCTGGAGTTCTGTCAGGGTAAGTTTAGCTTGGATATCAGAAAAAGGTTCTTCCTGCAGAGGGTGGTTGGGCACTGGAATAGACTCCCCAGGGAAATGATCACAGCACCAAGTTTGACAGAGTTCAAGTGTTTGAAGTGTTTGGGCAATACTCTCAGGCACATGGTGTGACTCTTGGGGATGGTCTTAGGCTGGCACCAGGAATTGGACTCAATGATCCTTGTGGGTCCCTTCCAACTCAACATATTTTGTGATTCTATGATATGTAATTGAGTAATGAATAGCAGCATACATATAAGACATTTGTATTGTCAAAGTTGGAGCGTTTTCACTACATGCTTTACGAAATATCACTACTGGATTAAAACTGCTCACTTTTTTTTCTCTGTAAGAAAAGCGCTTCTGCTCAACACTTGGAAAATTTTATGCATCTGTCATTATTTTGAGCTGCAATCAATTAGTAAAATAGCACATGTATGCAGAACCCTCACTGAATGTAGTGGAAGCTGCTCTTTTCAGAGTGTAACCACAGTAGGATAACTCGAAGGTGGAACAGCTAACAGTAATGGTAGGTGGCTGAAGCATTCACCACATCTAAATGGAGCAAAACCCAAATCCCACTCCACATGAGTGCATCAGTAACTAAGGCAACATTTAAGGCCTGATGCAGCACTTAAATTAGTCTACCTTATTTAAGGTCACTTAGGCCTCAGGTTAGTCAGTCTCAGACTTGATTGGGTTTAGTAGTTTTTTATATTTCACTGGTAAAGAAACTGTAAAAGATGGATATATGTCAGGCATACATAAAATAGACCAAAGATCTACCAAGACTCATTTTTACTTGTAAGGTGATAATTCAGGTGATAGAGACGCCAGAGTTAAAAAGGGAACCTTTTCAGATTTATTCTTATCCATTGTTGAAAGAATTGGTTGCTTTTAGCACTACAGCAATAATGAAAAATAGCTCTTTATGGGTGAATTTTCTAATGTTGATTTTAATCTTGAAATACATTGTATACATGAGCAAATAGATAAAGACATTTGGTATTGAGACATAGTGTGGAAAGTATTGATGATTCTAAATCCCACAGTACTGTAGAAGTGTGTAAAAGCTTGTAAATGGCACACTTGGGAATTATGATTGCGAAGCTAGCTTTATCTTCTTGATTTTGCATCTGTAAAATTAGTTATATGAAAAATAAGCTTTTAAACTTATTATGCTACTTATTATTTAAGAGTTTTCTGAGAGATGTTGCTGGAAATAATGGCATTTTAATTTATTGTTAGCCATAGTTTTGAAAATGAATATTAAAACAGCTTGATGAATGATGATTTGCCCTGACCACATCAGAGACCATGAAAAACCCTGAATTAATTTCCACTCAGTATTCCACCAGTGCTGAGTGTTTGTTGGATTTTCTATTTCAACTTCATAAAGGTATAATAGTTTTTTGTGTTATTTTAATGCTTATTTGGCAGCTTTTCTCATTTTGTATACACTTACAGAAACACATAAAGTGATCTGTTAATTAATAAATATATCATACTGTTATTGTTTTACTAAGTTTAAATTAACTGCATCAGTGAAATTCATAATTAGATTAGAAGTTATCCAATTTATTTCCCATGTTACTTAATTAGTATATACTTTTAAGATAAGAAACTTTACTTTGTGGCTAAGTAAAATTGTGTTTATCTATTCTGTAATCACAGTTTACATATGTGAAGAGCATAACCTGAGTACATTAATTTAACATAGTTGAAGTACAACAAAAGTACTGTGGTTTCAAAGTGGTTTCATGCTTACTGAGTCAAAGGGAAAATCTGCTATGTTCATGAAGCTTGAGACTTATTTTTGACTGAATAGAATTGATCTATTACATAAAGTAAACCTGGCTTTTAAATTCTCACCATGTTTTGTTTCTTGTTTTTCTGTTTTTCTCTTCATCTAACACGGTTTCCAACACTGAGAGTCTCTGTTAATTATTAGTTTAAGCATAATACTTCCTGTTTCATTGTTACAAATGCAGGAGGTTGTCTTTTATTTTTGCTTTTGCATGTATATAAGCATAGATGGAATAGTAACCATTTGTCATTCTTAAGGAAGGAAAAAACCCCTACAATTTATAAAGTTTAGTCCTTAAACCTCTACTTCTGGTTTTCAGGTCAATTTCCTATACATAGGTTTCAGTGAAACAGAAAACCTCCTTTCAGCCAGCATTCATTTCTTTCGCTATTAATTGCCATTCATTTGAAATCCCACAGGTTAAAAAACTATGAAAATTGATTTGTGGCTTTGAAATACAGTACGCTTAGTCCTGCTCTAGTAACAATGACATATTGTTTCACTACCTGATAGCAGAAGCAAAAAGATTATCATTTAGAAATTACGTCACTGCATGTAGCTGTCATTCCAGACCATTTAGTTATGCTACTTTTCTTCAAAAAAAGGTGCAGCTTATATCTCCAATGTCAGTGTGCTTATAAACGCAGTGTGAATATTAACAAATGGCAGTTTGAAGAACTGGACAGAAAGATATTTTATTGATTAAAAAAATTTCTCAGATGTCCTAAGAATTATTTCTCTTACATTTTCTGCAAGATTTTTCATCAAATGTCTTCTATCTTTAAATTATGTCAACTACTAATGCAATTTAAAATAAGTATTTTGGTTTCTATAACAGCTCTGTCCCTCTGTTTTGTCCTTATTAAGCTTTACAAGGTCTTCAAGAACATCATCTAACATGAGCACAGTATTGCAGAAGTAAACATGTACCAAGACAGATGTTTTGCATATGACTTTTAATTAAGAAAATATTTGAGCGATTTTATGACCTCCTCAATGTCAAAAAAGAAAATTTTGCCTGAGGTTTAATTAACATCTTACAGCCTTTATGACATTGCAGCTATTCACTGCTGGATTCTTACTAACAGTAAGAGCTACTTCATATTTAGGTTTATATTCTTTTTCTTATTGAATTAAAAAAAACCTCATGTATTGCTTTCTACTAAGCTAAGGCATACACTATCATAAAAGGCACAAAAATACTAAAATTAGGATTACATAATGACTTTCCCTTTATATTTTATTAACTGATAGTAGTCAGAAATTTATTTTATTTTTCCAGTTTGTGGGCTTATTGTATGTATGTTCTTTTACATTTAAAGTTAAGAATTTTTTCTCTGTTACAGGCTCATGCATTATTCCTCATACAACATTTTCTAAAAATAATTTTGTTAAACAGTGCTCTTGTATGCTTATGCCAGGGGGGGAAAAATGTATAATTTAAATAAAATTACTTATATATGCATAAATAAAAATAATCTGTATACAAGAATATAATATATGCATTCAGAGGCAGCAATAACGTTAGTAAAATTTTTTTATTCTATGCATTTTTTATAACTAGCTTAAAAGCTGCTTTATGATTATTCATACAGATGACTTTTTTTTTCTCGAGTGGTGGATAAATGATTGTATTTAATTAAAGTATAGACACAAGTCAATACAATGTTCCCACAGCTACTTGCCTCTTTTTGAAGGTCATGCTTCTTTAAACATGCACATTGTTCATTCAAAACTGAATAATATACGTGTAGAAACAGAAATGAAATATGGTGTATTAGCTACTTAAACTGTTTATAATATACTGTAACTTAAACATTTGGTACTTTATTTTCCATTTAAAATCTCCATTCTTCCCAATTCTGTAGGCAGCTGTTGCACCTCGAGATGGTTTGCACGTGTTCATGTAAAGAGGAAAACACAGATATGATATTGAAATTGGGATTCAGATCCAGTCAAAGGCATTCCCACAAAAACTAAGTGACTACTTCTCATGTATGCATCTAAAGTAGATGTCGGTCTGTGCAAGGGTGTTTTAAACCTTCTTGTAGTCATAGGAGAGCTGATCAGCTCAGAGCCCAGACAGAGGGCCAGTCAATCCTGAACTAAATGAACAGGTAGGATTGCCTCCACACTTGTATAGAGATGGCTTCATTGAGATGTTCTGATCTCAGACTAAGTCCTACTTTAGTTACCTAAGCATACAGCCCAGTGTCATTTTATAAGCCCTGGGTCAAGCCATGAAGCCTTCCACGTGTAGCTTCAGAAGGTGTGGATCTTCCCCCAGGCCTATGTCACGCCCTCTGGTTCTGTGTAAGCACTCCAGGGAGTGTTTCAAAGGGTGCGAGATCCTGGGCAGGAGTAAGGAGGCCCTGCTCTTCTCTCAAGCTGGCAAATGAGCTTCTTGGTGGTTTAAGCAAGTCCTTTAACTCTGGCATCTGCAATATAACATTTATAAAAACAAGATCTAGTAAGGAAAAGCATTAGATAAATGTCTTAAATTCTTTTATGTGAACCTCAAGGTACTGATATGTGATAAGATACTTAAAAATCCCGCCTTGCATAGGAGACTGGATTAATGTCCATACAACTACAGAATCTTATGTGGAAAACACTAATAAATGTTCATAAAAAGCTTAGTCCAAAAAACAGGCATGTGAACAGTGTCACAACAGAAAACATTTGCATTTTACCTGACCCTTGAGTCAAAATATTTTCTACCTGTGGGACAGGAGATGGAGCAGTATTTCATGCCATCATTTGGCCTCAAAGTTTAAAGTGCTGTTAGACTGAATAGTGCCTGGCATTCCCTAGCAATATTTATTATGGTATTGATGCTCTCTAATGAAAAAGGGATATAAGGTCAATTTATTTTATGTGAACCAGAAAACGGCTACTAAGGATTACTAGTTTTGATCATGTATTCCAGATTTTATAGCTACCTCCTAGCAGTCAATGATTCTGTATTCATAGCTCATAAAAAATAACATCATCCTCAACATAGCTGGAGAGGTCAGGTGAACCATACTTAAGAATGTTTCGCACATATATATCTTCAAGAATGTTAATCACTCGACTCTGATTAAAATCAGAGAAGCTGCCCACTTTGGAAAAATTATATATCCTGAGAAGCTTTAAATATGCATGCAAAACAGTTGCAGAAGGATGAACCATTGATAACTGGAGGTGAGATGGAATCATTATCTTCACAGTTTTGACTTTTTGGCATGTCTGTCATAAAAATCTCATGTGAATTTATTTATAAATCTCTCAGCTTGTATGACTCAGCATTGAAAAATGAGAAAAGGCCAAACAAAAGATTCAAATTATGCCTCCATTTAGGCATTTATTATCTGATCATGCATTGATTTTTTTAAGTTAATTCTGCCTTCATACATAAGGATGTCACTTCACATTTTATTTTCCCTCCCTTGATGAGCAGCCAGGCCTCTCCACTCCTTGGCGCCCAGGTATTAGTGAGTAAAGAGCAAAAAACTGTATTTCAACAGTAGAAAATACCAGTGTCATAAAGATTGGCAGAAGTAGGGTCAATCCTGCCTTCACAACTGAAGAGTTTTCCTTCTTAGCTTGTCACTCAGGACTCTAGCTATGCCATTTATTGCCTTTGAAAATATCTTCAAAATGTAGAATAATTTTCTAGTTTTAGTCAGTTAAAGACTATGAAATAATTGCTACAAATTTGAATAAAAAAATGCTAATTTTTTTGATTTAAAATGTTAACATTTCTTCAAAGACAGCTCTTCTATACAGCTTACACTCCTTCTAGAAAAATATTTCCTGTGTTCCCTTTTTTGCCTGGTGAGATATTACTTTTGAAATTACTAAGGGACCTAGGATTATCTATATCATTAAGGGTTTAGCAAAATATTTTCTGAATACTTAGACAGTCATTTTAGGCTTGTATTACATGGCAGTTCTTTTGAACTGGTTTGAAAATCACTACTGCTTAATATACAATAATAATCAAATAAGGGTAGAGAAACAGAAAATGCACAGTTTTCTAAATATAAGGGATAAACAACTCATAATCGTCCAAATGTCCGGTGTCTTCTGGTGTGAACTTCTGTGGCACTTCAGCGACCCTTTTTACAAAGACCTTCTGAAGACAGAGTCTAGCCCTTTAAATTTCTGGCATTCACTCTACTGTAAAGCACAAGCACATTAAATCATAAGCTTCCCAATGTTTTTTTTTTCCACCTAAGATTAGCTAGAAAGCAGCAGACTTGCTGACATCAGTTTTCATGTTGCTCAACAGTTCTGACAAGCAGATGTGAAAATTCAAGTGTATCATGATTTACAAAGCCAGCCTCTGACTTGCTCAGTCACAGCTTGGCCTTAGGAATGCAAAGGGGATGCTTGCCTCACTGGTGCATCCTTTTCCTGCATGTCCTATGTCTCTGCACTCAATTGTCTAAATGCAGTGCACAAAGAAGTTTCATCCTGCTACTCCCTGCGTTACAAGGTTTCCTTCCATCACCTATAGAGCACAGTCAAGAGCCAGTAAAGCATAACTTGAAAGTGGAATTAAAGTCTTGTATTTCCTGTTCTTAGAGATAAATGTTACTCAGTATGGGTTTTATTCCCTTTCAAAAGTCAAGCTGAAATTCAGCTGCCGCAACTGTATTCATCTCTTTGCCATCTCAGCAAGTTTGTCCTGTGTAAATAGTATGATCTTAATAAATAAATACTGAAGCACAGCTGGCGTTGGCAAGATATCACTGTTAGATTGCTGCGGCATGCTATCACCAGTGAGCTGATTATTCTCAGAACTGGGAAATATACGGTGAAGGAATGCAGAGGAGAGTCAACAGCATTTGGAACAAAAATGAAAGAATGTTTGCTTCAGTTCACAGCAAGGACATCTGAGCACCATGAAGGCAAGCATTTCACCAGCCTTAGTTCTGAATTATTTCCTTATCAAAACAAGATTTAATAGCCACAGTGGTATAAAGTGGTATAAAGCTCCATATTTGCTGCTTAAAATTCATACCATTTGTTTGAGAGGGAAAGCAATGGAAGTTGGAATACTTGAGAAACCTAAAAAAACCCCAAAACAACACAAGCCTAAAAAATTCCTGAATAAATGAGTCAGCTGGAAGATAAACAATTTTTCTTTTCCTTTCTGCTTTGCTGGCAGTATGTTAATAATCTATCTTTGAACATAGAAGTCCAAAATTTTGGTTAGCTGCCATGAAGAGGAAGCAGATAGTTTTCAAACATATATTAAGCCACATAACAGAGAAGCAGTGTATGAGCTGACATCTTTCTAGCTAAAAAATAATTACTATATCTTCATATATTTTAACAGAAGGTAGCAATACTGATGCTGTTTTGGCTTGCAGGTGTACCTAACTGAGCTGAGTGCCAAATAGCTGAGGCAGAGTACAGCCCAAGTTTCCTCATCTACTTTTGAATTAAAATTTGTTGCAAAATTAGTGGGTAAAATTACTGTAGTATTAAAATTATTTAGTGTATTTACCAGACATGATTTTAACAGTGTGACTGACAGTTTTAGAAAGGGTGAATTAAATTTGGATATCTAATGGCAATTTGCAAACACGACTTGCATATCAAAGTAACTTCAACTTCAGTTTCTGTAGAGGGAAAATCACAATGCATTTTCTGGTTAAATCATTTTCTTATTGTTCTAAAAGCATTTGAAAACAACAACAAAAAAAAGATGTTGAACTTGAACTTTCAATTATTTGAGTTAACTTGCCTAGCCATTCATAGATACTAACTTACAGATGTTCAGAACACAAATTCTAGAGACAATTGAGGAAAAAACGGGGCAATACTGAGAATATTCAATAGAAAAATTAAAAGTTTCTGATAAAACTAATGCAACGGTCAAAGTCTAGGGGTTCAATTATGCAAGGATTAAAAGGAACAAGTGTTAATTGAGTAGACAGGAAGAATCTGAACCATTATATTTATATGCAGGCTAATAGGCAGGGAATAGGAGGAGGCAATGCACTAAAGATAGAAGTCCCTCAAGTTCAATTGCAACAGAAGAGAAATGCAGAAGGAGGAACATGAAGTAAGCATTCAAAATATGAGAGCATAAATGTCAGACAACTAAACTTCCCTTATTTAACTTTGAGATTATTATGTCTCATTTAATAGAGAACATCTTAATTTAAAGAGTTGAGAGGAACTAAGGCACCAAGTCGTGGGAGCTTTGTTAGTGCATATATGAAACCAGTAGGGAGCTCAGTCCATTATTATAGAAAAATCATTAACTTGTTTGGTTTGTTTGTTTGTTTTTTTTCCTTTTTAAAGAACTTACTTTAATGTTTATATCATGCAGAATACTATTGTAAGACATGATATAGAAGTGTGACTTCAGGTGCTACATAATTCCCTTGATTGCAGGCACAGAGCTTGTGGTTTGAATACTTGTGATGGTTATAAATAAAAAGTTTTGACTAACTGCCTCTCCTTCACTGAGACATGGAATATTCCCTTAGGCTCTTATTGTGTTTGGAAGAGTTAATTAGTAAATGCTACTAAGAAATGAATCCCAAATCACTGTTATTTCCTGGTTTACCAGTAATATTTTTGTGTTTTAGTTTGGGGTTTTGTTGTTTTCTTGGTTTAGTTTTGTCTTGATTTTGTTTGTTCATTTGTTTGTTTTATTTTGGGGCATTTTTTTTTGCTTGTGTCTGTTGTTTGTTTGTTTGTTTGTTTTTTAATGATGTCCAGAGTGAAGCTACAGGGCTGCAGTTTCAGTTCCCATTTGGTAATTGAACATTTTTATTTACTGGTAGGCTGTCACTTTGAATGAGAACACAAAATGGCTAGGGAGTAACCTAGCCAACATAATGTGCATAGCAGAAAACAATAAAAATACTTCAAAATCGACCCAGTGAGGAAAGGCTTCATTATGATAACAGAAGATTTTAGTCAGAGGGGACAGTTTTCATGAGACAAAGAGAAAGCTCAGGCATTTAAATTTTTTTCTCAGCTTAAATGTGGATGAGAGCTTAAAAAAATCTCTACAACATGTTTAGTAGGGGTTTCTTAAGGAATGTGTGTAAACAGCATTCTGAAGCTTGCTATATTTGGAATGGGATTTCAAGAGATATTTAAATGTTAAGTTTTCTCTATACTATTGTGTCATTGTGATATTATGTTATCTATTTGTTTTATATTTGTCATGCTTTACCTTTCACAGTTACAAACCGTAAGCACAGCTGATTCTAAGCCAGGATCCTAGCTGCAGAGGCAGTGAGTTGTGCCTTGGTAAACCAAGTTTCTGAGGAGACCATAGAAAGATCATAGAAAGCCATAGCTTCTAGAACTGCTCGTTTATTCCTTACAATATATCAAGAGAGATAAGTCAGTAAACAGATTACAGGGAAAGCTGGAGAGAAAACGAAGCTGATCTTTAACACACAAGAAGCTAGAATCACTTAATGATTGCAACAAAAAACAAGAAGAGAAACTCTTTGAAATATAATTCTCTTTCAACTATTGTGACAGAGATCATTTAACTTTCCATTGTATGTTGCTTTTTTCCAGTGCTGAACTTGGAAATAGCCCTTAAGTAACTGATCTTGGATGAACAGTTGTCTGAAATAACTTTCGTGGTGCATGGAGGTTGCTAAAAAAAGAAAAAAAAATGTTAAAGGAAACTGCAGAATTTAGCAGCATCCTGAAGGCTACTGGGATTGGAACAGAGGGACACAGTTTGCCACACATGACTTTGATGAGCTTCCATCTTCAGCATGGTGGGCTATTTTTGTCTCTGCATCTCAAGAAGGATAAAGTGGAGAAGATAAATTATAATTAAAATTATGGAGGTGTTGGAACAGCTGGCTTATGAGAAGAGAATAAAATATCAGTGGTGCTTCAGCAAGGAGTGAGATAAGAACAAAGTTTGCAAAATCATTAAGATGGCAAACTTACACCTTGGTACAAGAGCCTGCAGTAATAAAACTAGGTGGCACTTCGAGAAGATTGTAGGAGTTTAATTTAAAACAGATAAAGGAGCATATTTCTGCTTGCTGGTATTAAGCTTCTGGAATCTTTTTCCATAAGAGGTTGCAATTGCAGATGGTATAGACGCCTAGGAAATAGAAATAGATAAATTTTTGGACAGCAGGTCTATGAAAATATACTAAAAAGAAGAGGCAGGGAGGTACTCTCCAGCATGCTTATTGCAAAAATTATGGAAGATGGGGGAGTAGGTACAGAAATTATGCCAGGAAGTGGCCAGTTCACATGCTTTCCTTAAACGGTTTCTTTTGCATCCAAAGTCTTTATTGGATTTGACTTAGACAACAGCCCAACAAAATTCAAGACCTCTCCAGAAGAAGATGAGGAAGGTTATGGAGAAAAAAGCAGGGAGAAATCAGATGACTGCATGTGTGAAGAAACGAAAAAGGGGAGGGAGTGTGAGATTCAAAAGATCAAAAATGTGAAAACATAGGGTAGTGTCAGTGCAGGGACACAAAAAAGCAATTTCACTGTTTTGTGATGGCATCCAAGGAGCCACTAGACATTGCCTTGCTGAGATATGCTGAGAAATGCAAAGAAACAAGGAAATGGAAACAGACACCATGGTTACTGACATCCTCCCTGTCAGGTATCCACGGACTGGTGCTGGAAACTGCCAACATAACCAGGGTGAGCAGGCTGATGAGAAGGTTACACTACTTTCAGGGCCTTAGGATGGGGAATGAGTTAAGAAGGGAACAAAGGTGTAATCTTTCAAGGCATATTTAAGAACTGGGTTTGGGGAAGAAAATGATCTACCTGTCCAGGATGTGAACAACAGAGAGAAAGGGGACCGAAAAAGGAGGTGCAGGGGAAGAGCAGAAAGTCTGTGGAGATGAGACAAGAACAAACACAAGAAAGACAAGGTAGAAATTTTTATTTTTTTCTTCAATTATTTTTTGCTTAAAATCACTGAGTTGAAGGAGGAAAAAAATATGAAGCAGGGAAAAGTAGAGCAGTGAGGTTGGATATGTGGAACATTGCTTGCTCCTGCCTCTTTTCATAAAGCTGTTTTGTGAAAGGGCTGTAGTGTATTGAGGGCAGTAGGATCCAACATTAAAGAGAAAAAGCTGATGACACTGTATCGTAAAAAGCTTTAGCCTTTGGCTCCAGCTGCATGAGTACAGTCTGGATGCACTAGATAGTGGTGCTGTTCACACTGGTGGCAATGATGCATGGATGTTTTGCAGAGGGACAAGCAGGAATATAAATAATGACATAGTTCCACAGGTGGGTGTTGTCCATCCTGGTGATTACCACCATGATCACCTCTCAAATGAGGCTGAGTGGGGTGGTCTGATGTTAAATGGATATTATACCTGTCTACCTCAGGCACACTCTGAAGTGATTTAGAATCTATGAACAAGCAAGTATTTTCATTAGTTCAAAGGCACTTTTGTTTAAGGAAGGGAACAAGCAAAACCTTTTTGAAGACCTTCATTGTGGTTTTTTTGTTTTAGGTTTTCTTAAGGTAAAGAGTTACAGGTGATGAGATAGTAATTATCCTACTTGACAGAAATTCCAATCTGAACTTGACAAAAGGGTTTTCTGTTTAGGAGTCACTACTAACTGATGTTCAGAAGCTACTGCATTGCACTCTGCCTAAGCAGAATCCTCCCAAAGCAATCAGTATTTACATTTATTGAAGAACATACCAGCTTCTTTAACATGTTTACAGATTTCTATGATACCTATCTAGTGTCACAGCTGGATCTTTACTCATCTTAGATTTTTATGAGATCATGACACAATGATAACAAAGGACCTCGTAATATTTTTCCTTTTTTTTTTTTTTTTTTTTTTGACAGCAGCGAGAAGTTGTTTGTGCAAGTGGCTTCTCACTTTTCTTTTCCACTTCATTTTCCAGAAACTGGAAGATCAGCTTTAGAAAATCAGCACATTATGCAGATGTGGGGTGGGGCAGGCCTTTAGATACTTCTGGATGCAGAGTAAGATGAGGCTGTTTTGTATTTTAAGAAATGGTTTGTGGGATAAATATGTGGTTTAAAATTACACTACGTACATATAATATTGTCCTAACTTGATATTATAACTTTAAAAAATACATAAATGTGTCTTAATTACAAGGATTTCCTGTTTTTGAGGACTATTTTGATGGCCTAGATAATTACAAGGGAGCCTGAAATGTGTCCTGATTTCAATATAATTATCCATCTACTCCTTCAGTGCTTTTCCTTCATACACAATAGCTATGGGGCTCAGCTGCTTCAGACTGTCTGCCACTGAGTTTAATTAAAATTCTTGCTAGCACAATGTGCATCGAGAAATCCAAAAGTGTGATCATCCAGGCTTGTGCAAATGCCCTTGGATGATCCCCTGGGGACCTAAGTCTCCATCCCCAAAGCTCCTTTAAAATATGTGGATATTCAGAGGAGAGGATAAGAAAAAAGTATTGGTGGCCAGGAAGTCAAGATTTCAATGGTTATAGACAGAAAACAATCTGATAAATTTTCACTGTATTGCATAACTGTTTCTCCCTTCAGAATTTGTGTTGCCTTCTTTTAAGGTAGTAACTATGTCAGTACCTTGACTAATATCTGACACACTTGAGTGGTAATGTTATCTCTTCTGCTTTCCTGAAACTTCTGAGAAAGCTGGTGAATAAAATGTTGGCTATGATATTTAGAAGTCCTTAGATTTCTTTCACTGTAGGCAGCTGTAGATACAGACGTGGTGCAGTCTGTTGGTTTTACTTCATCAAGGCTTGCTGATGATAATTCATTCCTTGGTATGGTTGAGAGCCATTGCAGTCACAGACAGCAATGCATTCCTGAATGTTTCCACTCTCTCATCAAGAAGCCTCAAGTTATCAGAGTGGACAATTTCCTCCTGTTGGGCATTGCAAAATTCTGCAGGTGTACAACTGCCAATATTATAGACAGGGATGCTGGTAATAAAGACAAATGTGGATAGGGCCTATAGTTTAGCCAGTAGCAAACCAAAAAAACCAACTAGATTTTTTGAGTAAAAAGAGAGAGAGAGAAAACCTTTGGAAATCATTAAATGAAATTAGATTTAAAGAGAAATATTTGAAATAAAATCACTTAGGTAGAGTAGTTGAACAGATTAATGGAAATGAATAGTGTGGAACACAATTTCTTAAACTACCCTGTAGGTTACAAAACATTTACTTAACACGTAAGGTGATTTAACTTAATCTGACATTGTGCTTTCAGAGAGCAATAAGTGGAGAATTGGGCTAAAGTGTATGAGGACATAGTTAGTCTATGTAGTTTTATAACAATTTAATTAATTTAGAGCAAGATATATGAGCATACATGCTGGTCAGTGGTCTAAATGTAGATGTGATTCACAGTATAACTCTACATGGTAAGGGAATAAGCTTAGCTAATATCTGTGAAAAACAGTTTCATTCAAGTCTCAGCAGCAGTGGTAAATGCAGTAGAAGTTTGATTTTCTTTATAAATGATTACAGGCAGAAAGAAAGAAAGGTATGGTAATAAATGAATTGAAGCTGTAATGGATACTGACAGTTTGGAATAAAAGCTAGAAAGGTGGCTGTGTGGAGTAAGTAAGCTATGATTTCACATTCTGCAGATTTTATGCAAGTGCTTCTGTGACTTCTGAAATCTGTAAAATTCATCCTTACCATACCATTTTTTTCCCCTTTACTGAAGTTAATCTTGCTATTCTGTTCATGCTAGTTGACTGACATTAGTTATTAAGACATGAATGAAGCTACTTGGTGAAAGAAGAGAGAACTAGAAATTCTTCAGGAAGGTTTTGGAACAGTTTTGAGCACTGATGGTTCTAGTTAGAGATGTACACATGCCCAGAGGGCTACCGGATTGGGGTAGGAGACTGTCACAGTGAGGTATAGTGTTGAGAAAAAACTGTTTTGGGTTCCTTTGCCTTTTTCTATTCCTCTGGAAAAAAACCACAAAACAAACAAACAGTGAAATATTTATGTTTTTTCATTTAAACACATAACATTCATATACATATTATATACATACAACATTTATATACATATGTATACTATAATATATAATATGGCACTGACTGATCAATGAAAAGCTTGCATTTTAGGTTGTATAAAACCTTCATTTAATCTGAAACCTAATTAAAATTAAAGTGACTTTCAAAATACTCTATAATAAGGTGTCTGACAAAAAAAGGTAAATGTCCAATTATTTCAATTGTTATTAAAATGATTTTTAAAAGCTGACAATAATTCATTAACATTTTTGAAAACTTGTTTATCTGGAGTTTTCTGGTACTTTATTATGATTGCTTCTGAAGGACAGAGTAGAGTAAGGTTGGGAATGAAGAGGTTCCATATGAAAAATTGCCCTGATTTCTAGTATTGACTTCCAATTAGAATACTCATTCATAAGCATAGAAGAAGATAAAGTTGTGTTTTGCTTTGTTCTGTGACAGTGTTGAATCTGCATTTTGTAATGTCTGTCAAATATATTAATCGATTTTTATGTGAATTGTCCATCAAAAGTTCATTACTTTCTTAAGAACATCAGTACTTTCCAAACATACAGTTACTAAAGAAGAAACAACAAAAGATTTATATCTTTATTTTCAGTTTTCAATGTGACAGTTGAATTGCATTACTTAATTTTCATGTATGTTATCAGATAAAGTGATACAGTTTCTTTACTGAGATTTGATGGGCATTTCCAAATAGATGCTGGAAATCAGAAAAACTACCTGATAATTCAGTACTGGAATATTTCAAGTCATAAGGTGAAAATGTTTTTCTTAATAAAACAGCAAATTAAATCCAAGGAACTGAATTGTCATAAAAAAATATGGTGGAAAATAATTAATTACAATAGTTTTGAGAACAACTTATAGGCAACATTTACATATTATTTCTCTAGTCCAGAGTTAACATTTTATTTAATTAAAGTTCATTACAAGTTCAATATTGTTTTCTACACAGCTTTTACACAGTGTAAAATATTGTCTCCTACAAAGAAAAGTGCCATTTGTCATGAATTATGTCTCTGGTTTTCTCTAGGCATCAAATCATTATCTACAAAATAGTCCTCTCCATTTGTACGTGTCAGAAACCTGTGCATGTAAAATCAATCATGATTCCTATCACACTGCCCCGAATCATATCTTTATTAGATTACTTCAGAGCTGGATGAGTCACACCGCAAGACAATCTCTGCAGGGTGGAAGAGCTGCACCCCATGACATTGGCTGGATGCCCTGTTAAGAGATGCCCTTATTTCCCCTTTCTCCAGTGGCTGGTACTGGCTACTTCAGGTGTTGCTGTCTTCTAGACTGAGTGGCAAACATACTGAATAGATTTTAATATGATAAAATGATCTCTTCGCTTCTCTTTTCACATACGGTATGACCTCATAAACAGATAAATGCCTACAGGCTTTGGTTTCTTGATTTCTCTTTAGACTGACATATAGAAGCGTTTTAGATATTTGTATTTCACTTGATATGCTTATATTTTAATACTTGAAAACTGTAAGTTGTACAAAAGGTTTTAGAAGATCTAGTTGTGAGATGCCTCGTAAGCTGAGTCGCACTATAGATAAAAACTGGATTGTAAGGAATTGCAGCCACTGAATAAGGTGGAGATCAGATTTCAGCTACATTATATGAAATTGATGCATATTTTTACACCTTAGGAATCAAATATTCCCCAAGACAATATTAAAGTTATTAGATATTTTAATGTGGTACTTTCTAAGAACAGAAAAAACCCAAAACAGTGGTATTCACAAGAGCAGAAATTAAATATTCTGAGGGTCTACCACTAGAGCATTTACAACTGAGAAGTCCAATATTCAGAGTATACTGTCCTTTTAAGTTATAAACCAACTAACTAATGTATTTTAATTGTGTTTTTTAAAGATTACTGGCTGTGTTCCCAGATTTCACTATGGTAAGTGAGCTACTGATCTTTCACAGTCATCAAATACATGTCATGAAATATTTCTGTCAGTGCTGTAGACTTTACATTTTCTTATTGTACAAATATGAGGATGTCTGGTGTATTTAACTTAAAGCCTTGTTTGTATAACACGAATTTACATGCCTTCTATTTAGGTCTATTTTGTCTCACCCTTCATAACTGCTTTATTTTGTAATCTTTTTCTTCAAGAAGGCATTTTTAGGGCTCGAGATGCTCCCTTTAGTTAAACCAGAGCCTGCTTTAGATAAATAGGATTTACTTTTCCTTTCAAACTTAATTACTTTTCAGAATCATGATCAATTTCCCGCCTTGCTTGCTTGAGGGGAGTGACACTGTAGGAGACCCTTATGCATTTGCTTTGTAATAAGCCTTTATTTATACACTTCAGGCTATACAATCAGCTCCTCTGCACCACAGTGTGTGCCTGTGTGTGTGGCTGCAGCTGCAGACCTGCAGATTGGAATGCTGATGACGGGGAGCAGAAGTGCTGAGGAATGAATCTGTGTGCAGGAAAGCAATAAGCTGGCTGTGAGTGTCCACAGGTCTTACTGTATAAAATTAAACTACCATTGATGGCCTCTTTTAATTAATTTATTTTTTAAGAGAGATTTCCTACATAATGCCCTGCCTAAAGAGTGTCATACTATTGTTCTCTTTTACACTTTTTTTAAAAAATGTTGAGGAACAGGAGTAATTTTTCCTCTAATAAAAAGACATACAAATTTGAGATCTTGATAGTTAAGCTGGGGTGTTTTCTTGTTGAAACAATCCATTTTATGTTTCAACTACTGGCTTGTCATTTTTGTCTTTTAAAAATAAAGTCAATTTTAAAAGCACAAATTTAGTTCCTAGGGAATAAAAGTTTATGGAAAGCTACAAATATTATCTATAGTTTTGTTATGACAGCAATATTTCACATAATCAAGAATCTAGTCACAGTCATATTAATAGAACCTCCCCTCCCTTTTTTTTTTTTTTTTTTTCCCAGGAGATGTGTGAAGACTTATTTGGGGCCAGGCAGGGAAGCATTAAAGATATTGCAATCCTACTGGAAAACAATTTAGTTTTCATATTACTGCTTCTTAAAAGGCAGCTTCTTGTCAATTTTATTTGGTATCCAGTGTGATTTTCATGGTTGGTCTTCTTTAAATGGACCATAACATAACCACTTAGCAGAAGGAATAGTCTTAGCCTTTTCACCGAAGTGGCAGTTAAAAGAAAAGAATAGAACAGAGAGGCCCATATTGAAAGGTCTCTTCTTGAACATAGGAATAGTTCTGCTCCTTAATCAAACATAGTGTCTTGTAGACATATTTATTTAAATGTTAGAATAATAGAATGTTTTGGGTTAGAAATGGGCCTGTCACAGACAGGGACACCTTCTACTGGACCAGATTGATCAAAGTCCCATCCAGACTGGCCTTGAATACCTCCAGGGATGGGGTGTCAACAGCTTCTCTGGGCAACCTGTTTCAGGGCCCCACCATCCTCATAGTGAAGAAGTTGCAGTAAAATTAAAAATTTGTAAGTAGACAGAGTAAATGATCCTTCAGTGCTTCTTCCCACTCTACATTGAAATTACCTTCTGTAATTTTGGCTGTTGTACTCACAGTGGAAGAGTAGGATGATATTTTGTGTTTGCCTTATTGCAATCTCAGACACAGAAAAATAATTTTTACTAAATTCTAGTATTGTGTAAAGCAAATATTTAAAACAAACATGGGATTGCATTTAAATCCTATTGAGATTTCCATCTCAAAAACTGATGTAACACAGGTTGCCTAAAGACTTGGATTTGAGACTTTCCTGTAATCTGTCTTACATCTCTTCTGTAATTAGCGATTACAAAAGTGTGCAGGAAAGGTCTTCAGATGATATAGAGATGGAGAGAATTTATTAATTACAAGGTGCTTTTTTTTTTCCCTACTGAGCCATTTGCATTCATCAAATGTTCTAAAGATGATTTTTTAATCTATTTAACAATGGGTTTTCTATCACTTCCCTTCAACTAACTGGGTGCACTGTGACAGAAAGCTTTTCCTGTTGACTTGACCTAAATTTAAATTTCTGTGTGCCTCAGACCATGGGATGTGCTGTCCCTAAAGATCTGACATTTCAGTCCAGGAATAAGGTGGCACATCTGGAATAAGGTGAAACTGGATGAACTGTTTTGTTCTCCAGAGAAGGGTGAAGCCTGCAAGGCAACTTTACTAACTGTCCCTTGAAAAGCATGCCAACTTCAAAGGAGCAAGCATTTCTGCAGCAGGATTATACAGAAGCAGAAATTTAAGGTCAAATTCACTTGCAGTTACAACTTGTCTGTTTCTTTCCAGTGCCTGTTAAATTTCACATAGTGTTAAAAATTAGAGGTCCCTACCAGTAACTTTTTATAACTCAAATACAGTAACTCCTCCATATTTTCCAATTCTACTGATGTTTAGGACTGGTCTTAGAGTTTTTAACTTGTTTGTCTCTATTTTCATTACAGTTGTGTATGTGAAATCTGGTTTTTGACTTATTTATCTCTATTTTCATTATGGTTGTGTATGTGAAATCTGGTCTTTATGCTCTAAAGGAAAGGATCCTGATCCTTGTATAAAAAACCCAACAGACACGTATAAACAATTACTCATTTATATGTTACTTATGGGGATTTTTTTCACACACATGTAAAGACTAATAAAGGCACTCATGTTTTGGTTAGGAGTAAGTAGTCCTTATTTACTTTAAGATGAACTTAAGTCTTTTACTTAAAACAAAGTTGTGTAAAACAGACAGCGGGATTTTTTTCTCATGGAGGTCCTTAAAATATGCTTCCTGGGTATAGCTATATCAATATTTACATTTGATAAATTTATGCAACATCACAATGGAAATTATTCCTTTCTGTGTCATGGTTAAAAAAGGTTTTTATGAAACTAATAGTTACAGAGAGTGGTTTAAAATATGAAAAAGAAATAATGGTGCAGATGTCATATTGACAGTGTCCACAATAGAATGAACCAAAACCTGCAAGACAGAATGATACACAAATTCTTGTGATATGGACATAGCACAGAAATTTGTCTTGCATTGTTTTACCTTTGCTTCTGCCTTTGACTGTGGCATCTTTTCCTTTTTAATGCCATTTTTTAAAAATTTCTATTAAGGTAAGTCAGGTAGACTATAAAACCGTACTGAAAATAAGTGCAAAGAAGTATTAGCTCCCATTGTTGTTGGGAATCCATCAAACACATTTAACTCCAATTCCCATCCAGGGAAAAAAAATTTAAAAAATTTCAACATTTGCAAGAGAAAACACCCTGAGTGCTCTTACTTTCCACTTTTAGTCATTTAAATTACTATCTTGGAACAATAGATCTTGCTGTATTTTGAAAAGAAGTTGAACTTGTATATATGAAATTCCCTGAGTCTGTCAGAGTGTCTCAAGCTAACTGTGGCAGGAAGACTTAGATCATGAGAATTGCGGGCAAATTTCTAAATCAGTATTTTTAAATTTGATACCTTGTATTATTGTAAATATATAGAGATATTAGACAAAAACTTCAAACCGAACTGAACTCCTTAGTATTTTCATCAAGCAATAATTTCTTTATTTTTGTTTGCAAATAAGTAATTTGTTTTTGCCACTGGTGATTTAATTTTCCCTTTGTGACTGAATGGGGCAAAATGAGGAGGAAAAAAATAATTTCATTGCTTCAACCCTATCACTGCAGTGTGGGAATTCATCAAATTCCCATTTCCTCGTGTATGGATATTGTCTGTTTAATGTTACTGCTCACATTTTAATTACATAAAAATCCTTTTACAATTTTTTCTCAAGTAGAGTATCACCTTTCCTTGTGACATGCAACAAGGGGCTAAATTGAGAACCTGAAGGAGAGCTTAGTCTTTGGGCTCTGTCAGTGAGTTCAGAATTTTGGGCAACAAATTTGTTTAGTGAGAAGAACAGAAAAAAATACTATTTTTTGTAAAGATGTCTAACAATCATGCATTACGATGCTCCATATATTTTGGTATTGAGAGTTTTGATAATTTTTATCAACTGTTACAAAGAAAGAAACTCTTTGTTGAGTGTTTCCAGTGTGTGTGCTTTTATAATATAGTAGAACTGTAAATAACTGATTTTTCTTCTGTGCTTTTTAATACACATCTAAATTCTCAAGTATAGTGCTTCCAAAGTCCACAGATTTCCTCTAGTCAGTATTTCTGTCACTCATCATATTTGACAAATGACCTTTTAACTTCTCCATTTACAACTTTTTCAGTCATGAGACAAATCATAAAATATTTTGTGTAAATGCAATGGTAGTTAAACCATATGTCTAATGTATTTTTCTCAGCAAGACCTGAACTCTTATTTCTGAATAATGAAGAAGACAAATATGTGCTTTTGCAGATTATCTATAGAAACAGAGGTTTGCATGAAAAGTAAGACAAGCCTGCACTTCTCTTTAACAGCAAAGGAGACAATACTTTTGAAATTCCAGTTCACAGCTCCCTATTGACAATTTTTGTTCACATTTTTTTCTGTAAAATCACTTATGATGCATCTCTTATTTTTCAGTATTTCTGTCTTAATATTTAAAGTGATATCTAGATTCTGATATCTTTTTTCTTCAGTTGAAAACCTCATGCTTCTGTTTGGGGACTGTGGGTTTGGAAAAAAACCGAACCAAACAAAACACAACAAACACCATAGCTGAAATTCATTCAGGTGAACTCAAATGTTCAGAAGTTCTTAAATGTTTAAACCTCAGCTAATCATCAGAGTTAATGGAAAGAAACAGGAACCTTTTCAACTGAATCATTCCTTCAATTTTTTATACCTATGTTAAGATGAGATTAATCATTCTCCCGAAATTCACACGTTTCTGCACACAGAATATAAAGGCTGTGGTAGATGGCTGATACTAAGACATCTAACTTTTGGACAAGTGAAAATTAGCCATGATGAACTGCATCTGTAATTGGTTCAAGTGGGAATCGTTTGGAACTTAGGAGGCAAAATGTGTTCAATTTTCAGTCTCCCTGTAGGCCACTGTGGGAAAGAATGGCAAAATCTCTCATTCGAGTAAATTGATCCAACCACTAAACAATGTGAAATTTAATCTTTACAGAAATGACAAAAAGGAAACATGAAGAATTGAGCCATTGACTTCTCTGACTGTTAAAATGGATTTGAATTGAGTATAGCTTGCAATCACTGTGGTTTGCATGAGAGAAATAGTCCACCTCTAGTCATATTCTACATAAACCAGGAAATTATATCTGATGGTGTTCCACTGAAGTATCATCTTCAAGTCAGTGCAGGCATGTAGTACTTTTCCACTCAGACTGGAGCTCAGTGATTGGTCAGATTTGTGCACATGTACACATACATACATGTGCAAACTGTACATATATATATATGTGTAAATGGTAGTGTCTCTGGAATTCTGGACAATATTCCAAGACTAATGTGTTACTTTACACTGGGCCATTACACTGAAGTTAAAATTTGCTTTTTATGTACAGAGTGTTAGTCTTGCTGAAAGAATAACACACCACTGAAAATGAGAAAATGTACCTGTACGGTGTCCAGGACCCAAGATAACAAAATTGTAATAATTTGCCTGTTACAGCAAATTAAATTTGTTTTTATTTCTTACCCTATTTTATGCTTTCTATAGCCAGTCTTCTCTTAAAAAAAAATAAAAAATAAAAGAATCCATTCTTCATCTTCATGAGAAATTTTGAGATTTGCACATACTCTGGCTGCCAAAAGAGACCAACCTTAGATGACCTTTGGAAAAAAACAATTTGAAATAGGTTGCAAATTTAAACTCTTGAGTGTGAGAAAACAACAGCTTATGGGAAATATCTGAGAAGAGAGGAAAACCCTGGTCTATGACAAGGGACAGGAAGGACAAGGCACAGTCTCTTCTGGAAGTCAAAGCTGCAGTGCAGGCAGGGCACAAGCACACATTATGTGGGAAATGTTCTACCTTGCCAATACTAAATGCTATATGTATTCTGTTTCGGTGCCTGCCTGTGTAAACAACTAGTTATGGAAGAGGATGAAACAATATAATTCACAACAGTCTTGACAGACTTTTTTTTTTTGGACTATATTATATGCCCCAAGTCTCTACATGGTGTGTGACGTGCAGTTGTCTGTTTAAGAAGGACAGGCAACAGACATATGGGTTGTCAGTAATAAAATATTTTGTGGAGAGGATACAGCTGCTTCTAGTTTAATATCTGACATCTGAAAGTGTCTGTATCACACCAGAAAAGTGGAAGAGAGAAAGATTATCTCTGGGAAGCAACACTGTTTCTAGCAAATCATTTCTAAAACTAGACATGCACTATAAACTGATAAACATTCCTTACTTATTGTCCTGAACAGACTACTTATTCTTTTTCAATCTTTTCTAGCAGTCTGACTACTTGATTTCATCTTTTATAACTAAACTGAGGACTGATTGACCCAAGAAATCAAACGGATGCCTAAGGTACTCCTGTGACAAATATATTTTGTATAATCTAATTCCACCTCAGTGATATTTTCCACCCATATGTCCTTCTCTTGAAAGGACTTACGGTGCTTCAGATCTGGGATCTTCCCATCAGTAACTGATATATTATAAAGGACATCTGTTATTCTCTTGAACCTAACCACTGCTAGTGGCTGCTAGCCAAACAGATATCAAAACCAGCAATTTTTCATTACCTTGTTATCATCTCTGAATACTGGAAGTCCTGCTCAAAGGCATGTATTTGAAAGATATGAGCAAAATCATAAATGGAGCATTTCTCATTGCAGAATATTTTTGGGTGCCATATTTTAAGATAATTTTGTTGTCTAGGTCTGGGTCAATAAAGGTCTTATACTTCTAAGTCTGTAGAGATTTGTCTCCAGTTGGAGTCTGCAGAACAGTCTGTAAGATTTTTCAGCTGTATAGGAAGAGTCGGATGCCTCAAGGTGAAGTGAAAGTAGCTGCAATTCTGATTTCAGACCTATCCTGGAGATCAGCAATGCCAGGAGTCTGGTTGAAAACACACCCAGAGCTGCAACCTTGGCACTTCATTTAGGGATTAGGGGCAATGTTGCTACCAGGTAATTGTTCAGATGTCACAACAATCCTCTATGATGCAGAAGACCTGTTTTGTAAAGCTTGCTCAGCCATGGAGAGTACAAAGCAATTTCCTCCATGTCACAGAAATGCACTACATCTCTGAGGTGAAGGCACGGTTTGAGCTGGAAAAGAAAGTGCTCTCCCTGTTGAAATTGGATGTCTCCCTCCCTGAATCAATATGCTGATTGTGGGCCACTAACTGTTGGGGATAGGATTGGTAGAGGTAAGGGGACACCAGTGGTACAGACGTAAAAACTTGAGTGCCTTCCTTAACTCCCATCCACTACAGCTGTGACTTGGGTTTGGCCTTATCCTAGTGTGATCTTCCTGTAATTAGGAGTCCTGTGCACATGCTTCCTGCTTATTTGATACCTGTAAAAGTTAAATCATAGAACCGTAGAATAGTTTGGGTTGGAGGGGACCTTAAACCCCTCTGCCATGCCTACTAGACCAGTGTGCTCAGAGTCCCATCCAGCCTGGCCTTGAACTCTTTAGGGATGAGGTATCTGCAACTTCTTTGGGTTACTAGTTCCAGTGCCTCACTAACCTCACAGTAAATGTGTTCTTCCTAATATCTAACCTAAACCTACTTCCTTTCAGTTTAAAACCATTGCTCCTTGTCCTCTCACTACACACCCTTGTAAAAAGTCCCAGTCCCTTACTTCTCCTTCACCTGTGAAACTCACTATTTTCAAACGAAATGAAAACCCCAGGTTCAGGTGAGCTGACTGGCCCTACCCTTCACTGGATGATGACTCCTGACAGCTCAGGTAGCAGAACTTGCATGTCGCGGCCCCTAAACGCATGGCTGTCCCTCTGAGGAGCACTGTTCTGTCTGACTCAAGGCCACTGTGGAATAGATACGTGCTTCAGCTGTGGCAAACACCTAAAAGAGAAAAAATGCATCTCTGAGCAGTGATTTTTCTGAGATAAGAGAATAAGTCTTATCATGTTAGTGCCTCTTCAGACCTGGACTTTAACACTGTCCATCAGCTGCTTAAATTTCTTTATTAGCAAACTTCTTTAAGAGTGTTATTGTTTAAAAATGATTTTAAATAACTGTCATTTCCTTTCTTGATAATCCACCATGTTTTGCCTAGGCTTTTGCAATACAACACTATTTTTCTTTTTTTTTTTTTTTCCTTTCTTCCTGTCTTTTCTTTTTCCTCCTACCTTTGAATAGTTTCTTTAGCAGAATTTTGATTTTATGGCACAAGATATCAGCAACTTGCTGCATTCTCTTCATACTGATCTTTGTAAGAAAATAGCATCATCTTCACAGTTATCAGTGTTGCTCTCCCTACCCCCCCTACCCTCCTTAACATAATCACAGGTGTATTGCTATAAAAATGCTTAGACAGATACAACTGATTAAATTCCTTGGAATAACATCAGCTTTACTGGTGTCAAACTGCACCTACACAGTTGCGTAATTCTTCCAGTGAAAACTCACAGGAGATACTGATTCAGCTAGGCTGGTAGACAACATTCAGGTTGTATACAGCCCTCAGTGAAAAGAGGAGGTCTTGCATGCTATTTGAAAGTAATAAGATCCAATATCTCTATGTTTATTTGAATTTACAACCCTTGGGTAACTGCCAGTTTTTAACATTAACAAAGAAAACGCTTTGGGTTTACATGTTTAACTCTGAAAGCCTGCATATTTCTTATCTGCTAGGGGAGTATAATATTCATGAGAAAATGAACTCAGATTTCTCTGCTGAGGCTAAATGATACTGGTGATGGATACTTTACTGGAAAAAGACACATGCAATATCAGTGACCTTAATATTCAATACAGCGTCTATAGATTTTCTTTGTCAAAAATAGAAAAATGGGTTTAATTCTAATGGGGTATACTGATATGCAGCTAAGAATATTTAATTATTTGAGATTTGCCAAGTAAGAGACTCCTTCTCTCTTTGCATTGCAAGTCAAACTCTGTTCTCACAATGCTCTCATGAATTGATAAGCTTTAAAATCTGTCTACTACATTTTTTGTTCTGAATTCACAGTTGATGCAGTTGCCAATAATTTGTGTTTGTCTCCAGTATACATGTAGAGAAAAGGTTAACTCCCAATATGCAGTTCTTGTTGGCCTTGGCCAATCTCTCCTGTTCTAATGCTGGAGATTGTTTCTCCCTTTGTAGGGCCCACACAACTGCTGACAAGGACCAGGCAGGAAATAGGGACACTGATATTTATTTATTATTTGTCCTCATTTTCTAACCTGCATAATTTTAGAGATTCTTTAGTGAAGAATGTGATCCAGCAGCTGCTTATATAGGAGGTGGCAGCAAACAGCAGCACAGGGGTGGTGAAAACTCTTCACAAATGAAAGATAGGAGGAAAACAGGAAGCGAGATGAAGGAAGGTTTTTCTATAGCAAACAGAGCATAGAAGGACACCTTTGTGTATTCAGAACTCTTGAAGACGAATATGGTAAAATCAAGCTGTTCTCATGCTTAACTGCTCCTCAAGTTAATTACTCTCACTATTTCCTATGCTTTTAACATAGGGAAGTGTTTCTGTTGTCTTTAGAGCATAAGGATACTATAGGCAAACTGAAATTAGTAATTTTTGAACATTCTTTTTTTTACCTCAGACCTAGTAGGAGGATCTACTGTATGAAAGTTTAGACAGAGAAGCAAATTTATTGATCTATTGCTATTCTTCTAATCAGATCTGTTCTAGGTTGTTTCTCTGAGTTAGTTAATTCCATTTTTAAGCACTTTCCCGCTGTTAGGTTAGAAATGGTGGCCAATATTTCTATTGTATCCTAGATTTTATACTTTCATTTTTATTATATTTATACCAATGTTTCTGATGTGCATTTCAATGATAAAAGTTCAATAATTTTTTTTAAAGATCCTCAGCTTTATGTAAACAATTACTATGCTGTCATAAGTAAAATACAAACACAAAAGAGGCAGAGAAGATATTCCAATACTTCTAAACTGCCCCATTAATAAATAGACACTTGAAATAACTGAAAACAAAAAGTATGTACATAAGCATAAACATGTAAAGGTAATTCAGTTTGAGATACTCATGAAAAGTCATTGAGAAAATTAGTAATTATAGATTTAATGTATTGTTAGAAGGTGACCACAGAAGCAGTAAATGTATTGCAATGGAGTGTGTTTTTATTTCATATGAAGCAAGAGTCTATTTGTACTTATTAACTTGTCTCTTTGGTTTCAATGATATTGAAAATTTTCATTTTAACTTTGATTTTGCTTCAAATTATATTGACTTCACTTAGTCTAATATAAATAATGATTTGTGTTCAGTATTGAGTAAGGTCTTATCTGTATTGATGAGTGCTAGACTGACCACCATTAAATGATACAATCTGCAGATACACAGATGATTGGTTTTGTTCCAGAGGAATTAAATCCTTGGATTTTAATTTCTGCTCAAAATAAAGAGACACTTAAAAATATCCTGATTTTCATTTGGAAGAAGGCTTTTGTTTTTATATTAAGCAGTAAATAAATTATCAAATCAAAAAGGACAGGAAAATAATAATACTTTTCATATGGCTTTGAGATTACACTACTCTCTTGCAAGTCTTTTACAGGAACAAAATTAGTAATTTGTCATAATATTAAAGATAATTCTGTAATTTAAATACACTCAGTTAAACTTATGGAAGCCAGTAAAATTTGACACTTCCTTAAATCCTTAGCACCTTGATATTGCTGTCATAGTGTTCTTGTTACATGGGACTGTCTCATTTTACATAAGTTCTGGAGTAAAATAAATAGCATGAAAAAGAACATGATAAATCCAGTAATTCGGTGGAAATTCTAGTCAGCGTTCACAGAAACAGAAGAATTTCTCTAATTATCATCCAATATAATCTCCAAATTTCATATTTATTCTCCAAAGTACAGACACAAGGTTTCACTTAAAAATATAACTGCTTTTATATTGACAAAGTAATTCTTACCCTAATATTATTTTCAGAAACATCTGAATCATCTTAACAGGAACTATTTAAAAATCTACCAGAAGCAGGGATCCCATAATTTCTAACAGTTACCGCCAAAGCTGCATAATTGCACAAAGGGAACAAAGTTATTTGCTGCTTTTCTCATTTCTGCTTTTATATTGGCACCAGAGCCACCCATTTCTACATCAGTCAAGTGTATTTAGGGGGAAAAATATGTGTCATTCCCCTCTGCTGTGTTCCCCCTCTACATACTGCAGTTGATAATCTTTCTAGGCACTATTCTCCAAAGTACCATATAAAATGACTAGCACAGGATTGGTCTGATTAATTATCATTCCTCACTGCACCCAGAGATTGCTGTGATTAACTCCTGGACATGCCTGTGTTTGTAGAGCTAAGTGCTGCTTTTAAGATTTGTTTCCTCATTCCCACTCTAAGCCAGCCCTGGTCTCAATCTCACATTCCTCCAAATGTCTTTCACAGCAAAGGAATACGGGGAAGTCGGGACAGATGACTCATTTTGAATCTTTGCTGGGTGTCGCCAATGGAGGGTTTTCCAAAAGAGTTGATGTTTTTCCTTTTTTTTCCCCTTAAAAAATTCAGCATGATTTGGAACCCCTTAATCCCTTAGCTTCTCGGTGACAAAAAAATTTATATTCTATCTCTAGTAATTTTTAAAGCATCCAAATTGCACAAAAGAGAAGTACAGAATAGAAGTCGAAAAGGATTACTCTCAGAGTGCCTTACTGTAATGCTAGGAAGGCTGCATACTCATCATATTGTAAATTGATTAACTCTCAGAATGATCCATACAAACATCCTTCGCTAGCTTGAAAATTAAATATGCTTGACCGTTGATCTGCCAACAGTAGTTTAGATCCTAAATATTCTGTTAGGAATTGCATGACTTAATTTCTATGATTTGTTTTGTGTATTCTTATTTATTTATGCACTGCAGCAATTTATCACAGAAAAACCATATGGCAGCCATAAACTTGAGCAGATTATGTTCAAGAATTTTCAACTCCAAGCCAGAGTAAAATAAGTTTCTATTTCATGCAGATGTATTCTCCAGGTTGTTAGGTTGCTTTCTAGGAAATGTATACTGGATCTTCCACATAAAGTATGCTTTGTCCTTTCGTTAGATGTGTTGGCGAACTAAACAGACACTTTTTTATGCCCCTGCTGAAGAATCTTTTTTCACTTCTCTCTCTAACGTTCTGTTCTTAACTGAGATAAAGCATATCACCTCAACCCTCCTCAAACAATCTATTTTGTTTTTATGTATGTCCTTTGAGTCTGTATCTCTTGAGCTATAGCCCACTAACATGTGCTGATAAAACTATACCTATGGAAGAGCAGAAGTATCCTTTTCCTTGTTTCCTTGTATTTGTATTAATTTAGACAATGTTGATTTTATACTGGTATACCTACTGTTGTCACTTTTGCAAAACAACTCTAAAAATTCCATAGATTCTTTCCCCACTGTTTAAAAATCATTGTATATCTTCTAGCCACAAAGTAACCTTTTTCATTTGAAGCTGTTCTTACAAGGTCTGCTAAAATTCTTACCACAGATAAATCTTATATATTTTCCAGGGTCTGAATATCACCCTTTTAGCAATCATTAAACTTGTATATATCCATTTTGATGATGCTTTAGGGATGCCTTTAAGTCCCAAAATGTCAGACAAAATGCAAACAGAAGGTTTTGAGCATATTTGCCTCAAATTATTTGACATTATGGACTTAAATGATTTACTTTTTCATTCTGAGAAGACAGTTATGGCCTTTGCTAGAACTTAAGCATGTTAGCTCTTTAGTGTTTTCTCCTGAATATATACTTTCTTTTCCAGTTTGAGAAGCAAATTCCAGAGCAACTTCCAAGTGCTGGTAACTCTCTAGAAGAGAAACAATAACAGTAGAACAGTGGTATGAAATCTATGCTAGATTATCTCCATGGATGACATTTGGTTTGGATGGACAGATTAAGTGAAAGTTTAGAAATTCAATCAAAAATGAACTTATTCTTTGCTTTCTTTTCCTAGTTTTGTTATAAAGGAGAGGAAAAATCTTCCTCTGTAGAACTGTTAATTGTCCAGGAGGAAATATGTGAGTTATAATTACTTTATATAGAAAGGACATTAGGAATAATGTACCTCCTCCTGTGAAAAAGCCCATAGAATTTTTAACAAGCACATAGAATGAATGTATTTTATAAAGGATTGTAAATGCAATACTGTATGCCAACCCCACAGTATTTAAAATACTATAAGGTACTGCTCTTCATATATTGATGCTGCACTAAACTATGAAAAATATGCTTCTGTGGCACAATACACTTTGCCTAGGATTCATCTGACTTCAATGTCTTCAATGGAAATATAACATATATGTTTGAGGGGACACTACAGTAATGCATCTCACCAGCACACATATCTAAACCAAATCATTCAATGATTCACACATGCCAACATTGTCTATATCTCTTCCCCAAATGTAAAAGAAACCTAATGACTTAGGTTGTTAATGTCCTAGGTAGCTGAATCTTACCTGTTTTCACTACTGCTACAACTTGCAGTAACTTCCAACAGGAATGGCATAAGTCTGGTTTAAAACTTCTGCTAGATAAATACACTAAGCTAGTGATGAAAAGTTTCAGACACTGAAAAATAGGCCCCTTATTTATCTCTAACTGCTATGTACCTGAGCAAGAACACCTAACAGTGGCCTGTCAAGGAGTAAACAGTAAGGTCTTACAGCTCAATAGAATCAACTGCCCTCAAAACTTAGTTCTTGTTTTGTAATGTAATTTCTGCTTATGTAGGATTAAACAACTACCTACCTTACAAACACTGCAAAGGTTATTGACTGAGAGTTATCATGGATAAACTTCCTCTTAGAGTCCAGCTTCCTTAAACTTTACACCCAGGGTTGCTGAAATGCAATCCTGAATTCTTTGCACAACTTAAAAACAGTTCAATATTCAACTGAAGAAAATGTTCTACAGAACTCAGAGAAGAATTTTCTAACAAAAGCATACCAATGTTCGTTATGAGTACATATGTCATGAGTCTGTACGAGCAGTAAGAGAATTTTTTGGAAAGGTATATAAATATCTGAACATCTGTGTTTAAAGGTAAGTCATAAATAAATATGGATATAATACTATTTATTTTATATGCTGGTATCTCCATGTGTTCTAGTTGGTGTGTAGCAAACAGAAATTACAGGTCTCTCAGCACAAAAGGACTTGGGATCTGAGGATTTTCTCCTGAAATCAAGTGGAAGTACTCTATGTTCTGAGGAATAAAAAGTCTGTTCGACTGCAGGGTGTGTTGACCCACAATTTAAAAATAAAAGATCATATTTTTTCTGTCTTAATTACAAGACATGCTCATTAGATGCACTGAATTTCAAGAATTTATAGAAAAAAACAGTAAAAAGATTAGAGATATCAGATTTTACGTACAAAAAGAGAATAACACCTTCACTGAAACTGCTCTGTAGAAACTTAAGAAATTTGCCAGCCCAGCATTGTGGGGGTTCTTGGCCTCAGAGGTTTCAACATTAGGAGAAATAAAAAATGAGTCTGACAGATGGGTTATTTTACATCTGTAAGGTGATGTATCATTATGTCTCAGTTAATTAAAAGTTTCTCTGTTGGAACAAAGATATGCTTTGAAAGATTTTGGCATTCAATATGATATAGTTTTTTCACTGACAAAAAGTATTTAGCTTTGTATGTCATACTGTGCTCAAAAATTTATTTGGGGGCAAAATAGAATGTGAAATTAAATTTGTTTCTTCAATAATTCACTCTGGAAAATGAAGATGCTAAATTATGAAATGGCATGTGTGTCTTTTTTTCTTGGCATTAAATGAGTGGCTTTTGTAAATGGAAAAAAGTGCTTAGCTTTGAAAATGGAGGGTCCAATTCACAAAAGCCTTTTATAACATTTGTTCAAGAGTATTTAGTCTACTGAGAACATGTACTGAAGGTGATTGTGGTCACAGTCCTACTGCTGCTTATGTACTGGTTTCTAGGGCTCCACTGAGAAGGGGAGACACAGTCTCATAGTTTATTCCATTGAGCGCCAGATGAAATTTAATAGAGTACACTCCTTGCTTCAGAAATCTGCAGGTCTCTGTTCACTTCACTGTCATATCTGCTTCCCTTGTGAAATGTCTTCATCACACTAAGGCCCCTGGTAAGCAATCTTTAGGCAACTGAATGAAGTTCTGTGTCTTTACGGCTCTTCCTGTGACTGAGATTCAGTCCAGTATAATGAGCCCTCCTTGCGCTTAAGCTGCCAACCATCAGATCCAGATAGGGTGTACTCAAGATGCCTATCTGTTGAGCTCTATCTATAAAGGAAAAGCATTATGGTCTGTCTTGACTGGCATTTCTGTTTCAGAACTGTGCCTCGTCATGAAACTGACAAACTTCAAGAATTTCAGCTAAAAATGGATTTCCAAATGCATGTCTACACTGCACTTCACAGGACCCAACCTGGATGCAGAATAAGGCCTAGGTAAATGGAATTTTCAAGTGATGGTGCCATTTCTGAGTCAGCATGGCTAGAAGGAGCTGCAATTTGGGGCTTATTCATAAAGGACAAGCTTGTTTCAAAATACATGTGATGAATGAGTAATTGCTATTCAATGAGAGGTGAATGGCAAACTTATAATTGTATTCTGAATGACATAATGGTAAATGACATTTTTGTTGTGTTAATCTTGCCTTGTCTTGAATGAATACATTTTATATTTGTTTACAGCAGTTCCTAGGAAAATACTAGCTTAGTATTTTGTTCTGACTTGGTAGCAATATTGTAACCACCTTATGTTTGCTTGAGTTACTACAAATGACACAGGAAAATAGTGAATCAAGTGTTTAATTCTGATTGACTTTATTTACCTATGATTTATAAATTGACTTTTTTTCTCTTAATAATTAATCTGGATCTCAGCCATAATGGCTGCTTCTATACTAATCAACTAAGAAGTGTTAAGGAACATTTCTGGGAACTGAAACTTGGGTGTCTACACTACGGAATTTTTAGAAAAGTCCGTGAAATCTTCTTGGTCTTTAAAACTAGAACTCTGAAATATTTATCAGGCTGGTTTGTTGGGGTTATTTTTGGTTTCCCTTTTTCTTTTTCTTTTTTAAGGTTTAACAGAGAATGTTCAGTGCAAAAGATAACATTTTATTTGTTGTCTGTGAAAGTTTAATAGGATGGACATAGATGCCCGGCAGGAGCTGGCTTATCAATGACATGAATAGTCTCAAGCAATTTTCTAAGACAGAAATTGGCAAAAATAACTAAAAATATCATGTAATTAGTCTTCTACTAATGATAATTATTTTCTTACAGTTTTAAAGTAACTGCCTATTAAAATTTATGTTACAGTGTGATGAAAATAGTGGCAATCATGAGGCCTGTTACTCTCTTTGCCTGTTTGTGTGCTTTAGACCTTTATGCAATTTTAAAGCTGTTGACCAAAACTAACCATAAATGTAAGGATAGAGACCTATCACCCCCATATACAAGTATAATATTACTTCCAATGTAGATTTTAATTGCATTTGTTATACTTGAAAACTTTTAATTTTAATAGACACTATGACTTTCAAAACTTTTTCATTCATGTCAGCACACTTATTAAACATTACGCTGTTCCCTAGGATTACCTGCTCCTAGTACTAACACCATGGGCCAGACATTTTCTAGCAAGCCTTTCAGAAGTCCAACTAAATTACATTTAACAATTCTTTTTCCATTATTGTTTCAATTCTGTTGAATAAAATGAGGCTAAAGCAGTACAATTTTCTTTTACAAAATCTTTGCTGATTTCTATTGTATTGTGCTCATTGGTGTGTTTTACAAGTCTCTTTAAATGTGTTTTCAGCTAATTTACCTAATACTAAAGTCATGTTCACTGGTCTATAATTTTCAGGCTACCCTCCAGTTTACTAGCACAATAGCAGAGATAAATGAGAAATGCTGCATTTTTTGTTTGCAATTCAGTCACTTAGGGATTTTCAGAGGTCGCTAGTGCAGTTAGGTTCCCACATCCCATTAACATTTAGCAAAAAATGTGCATAGTACTCCCAGAGCTCTGTAAAGCTCCTAATTTTCAGTCATTAGTGCTCCTCAGTGAATGCTGTTTCATCCTAGTCACATAATGATATGAATTCACAGTTTAGTACAACACCTTCTTTTTTAATACATCATCACTTTGGCTACACCAGTAGTGAAGCTTAATGCAGAAATCATGCATTCTTTTTTATGTGAAGTATAAAGTGATAAAAACAGTCGGGTCAGTTTATCCATACCCTGAAGCAGCCATGAACTTAAATCCTTCCATTTTGTGCTAGTTGTTCAGTTCAACAAAAGTGCAAACTTCATTAACTTTGTTAATCTTTCCAATATTCCTCTTCCTTGCCTGTCAAGGGCTTCGTTCCATCCTTTGCAGTCTGTTATTCTCTGCTCAGTTGTTTGCATATGACGTCAATATTACCTGCATGTACTATAGCCTGTTGCTTTCCACTCTTTGCTTTTAATTCAGCTGACTTAAGTTCTGAAGTTCTGGACTAGACCTAGAAACCTGCATTTCCATTCCCCTGTAGTTTTTTTTAAAGCATACTGATAGCTGCCAGAGGTCACGTATGTACAGCATCTTTTCTTAAGAAGCCAAGAGATAATTGAACTATGTTACATGACATTACATTGCATTGTAAGTTTGTATTGAACAAGAATGTACAGCAGGAGAAAGTAGCATTTAAAGTGCCTTCTACAGTTCAGGATTTTAAAAAAAAAAAAAAAAAGAATAAAAAAAGATTGAACTTTCACCCAAAGAACACTTTACTTCTTCTGAAAGGTATAAAATTATTTGGACAAATTCTGTTACACAGATAATTTTATATGACCAATACAGAAAAAGCTGGTCAAGATTTATTGGTAGAGTACATATTGAAATTCCTGTTGATATTCCTAGATCATATGAGAAAAATCTACTTAGGTTTGCATCTTGCACCAGAGGATAAAATTGGACATGAAATAATCATTATAATTTGTAACCATTCATAATTCATTAAAAAATATGCTACTCCTAGATCTCAGTCTGAATAGTCAGCAATAGAATAGCTAAATATAAATTTTTGTTTGTTTGTTTGGGATTTTATTTTTGGTTGGGTTTTTTTTGGGGGGGTGGGTCTTTTTGTGGTGGTTTTCTGGTTTGTTTTGTTTGGGCTTTTGTTTGGGGATTTTTGGGAAAGTTGAGGGTTGTTTTGTTTTGTTTTGTCAGAGTCTAAACTATCTTGAGGCTAGAAAGAACTAACTTTAATACTGTAACTAGTACAACATACGAGAAATAATATTCAAAACACAAGATGATGTCCTTGCATATAGAGTACCACTATAGTTAGCCACATAACAAAAAAAATAGTATGACTATTGTCTTTAAGTGAATTTTCAGCTTCTTGTATTCCAACAATCTTATCTTTGAGTGGTTCTTAGTTTGGTAAATTATTACTGTGTTCTATATAGATAGACTAGTGTATTTTCCTCCTCTAACTTACATCCAGGTGTTTTTTTTTTTTTGGTGGGAGAAAGGAGCATTAGGGCTTTTTGACTTTTGATCAGGGGCAAAGAATAAGTTCTTCTGAATGAGTGGGAAGATACAGATCTTCTGTTAGAATCCTTCTCAGAAAGAATTGACTGAATTAAAAAAAAATTGATTTCAAGATGTTTAACATGGAACATTTGAAAAAAATTCTCAGAGGCTTCAAAGTGTCTGTAAATATATGTCCTTGAGCTAAATTTGTATTTTTAATATTTTTATTATCTTGTCTCATAATGCAGTCAGAAGTGACCCTGCAGCTACTGGTTTCAGTAGAAATAGGGGGGAAAAAATCAAGGAAATAACTTCCTCATTCCTATTATTCCATGACTGGAAAGAACTACAGCTACTGTAACTGCAGATCATTCACATTTATAAATATTACTTATTACTTATTAAATATTACTTATTAGAAAACTAAAATCCACTGAAATCAAGAGAGGGAGTTGTCACCATTGAATTTCATAGACACAGAAGTGGGATGGAATCAAGATAGAGAATACACAAGATTAAAAATGTGCCTTCTTGAGGGTGAGAGATTTTGTTGAGTTTCATTATTTTTTAAATTTACCTATTTGCTTGACTCAACAATTTGTGCATATGGTAAAATTCAATTTGAAACACCAAGGGACAGCAGTGGTGGATTTTAAGTAATCTGAGAATGAAAGTAAAACACTTGTTCATCATAATTTGTTTTATGAATCTTGACAAAAACTGCGATCAAGCCTATAGTCATTATATATCGTATTATACCACTGACTTTTTTCCAAGATTCTTGTGATTTGTAACATAGGAATATCTAAATTCTACAGAACACCTTTTATTAAAGTAAATGAGGCTTCTAATAGAGTGTTATGGATTTAGAAATATGCAATGCAAAAGGAGTCTTTGTTCCCTAATTTTTTAATTTATATTTGTTCTGCTCCAATAGGAGCACATTTTAATTTTATGCTAAAGAAAAGAGATACTAAAAAACAACAACTGTCTGCATTCATTACTGCTGAAATGAAGGCTTAAATAGGGACAAAGCAGTAAAATGAAACTGAATGTTAAAATGGTATTTCTTTGCCTCAGCTTCCCAGTTTCTATTTTAAATATTGGTTGCAGAAGCCAAAGCAAATATACCTCTGTTTTGCATTGCAAACTGACTTGACACATTGAACAGAGTATTTAATCAGTTTTGAACACACAGAATGCAAATCACCACAATACCTAGGTACTGTTTTAATGCCTAAGGATATTGAAGATTTGTACTATAATGTTTAACCTACTGCATATTGAATTTGCGTTGTAATGTTATTGTAATGAGTACCAAATTTTGGTATATGCAAAAGCTTCAGCCCTATGATTTCTATGTCCATCATCTATATAGGCCTTTAAGTTTGTAATTGCATATGTAAATGCATTATTAATGGTAGAAATTATTTCCCTGTCTTGCACATGCAAATAGCATATCATCATAGTCAGACAAAATGTAAAGATTTATATAACTGCTGTCCTTTCTTAGTTTGTAAAACCAGAGAAATCCAGGGATTATCTGAAAACCCAAGGAGGCATAACTTTGAAAGATACAAAATTTTGTCTCCAGATGACAATATTAATAAAGTTTTTGCTATTTCCCTTCCTTCCTTCCTTCCTTCCTTCCTTCCTTCCTTCCTTCCTTCCTTCCTTCCTTCCTTCCTTCCTTCCTTCCTT
>JAWWMO010000121.1:51615253-51628564 GCA_035047845.1 Dendrocincla fuliginosa
CTTCCTTCCTTCCTTCCTTCCTTCCTTCCTTCCTTCCTTCCTTCCTTCCTTCCTTCCTTTCCTTCCTTTCCTTCCTTTCCTTCCTTCCTTTCCTTCCTTTCCTTCCTTCCTTTCCTTCCTTTCCTTCCTTCTTTTCCTTCCTTCCTTTCCTTCCCTTCCCTTTTTTCCTCTCTTCTTCCTGTCAGAGAAAAGGAAGATGAGTTCACAGTTGCTGTCCTCTGAGAACCTTCTCAACATTAGGACTTCTTCTAGTATGGTGGAGGACTGTGTTGCTGAAATCTCTTTATCACACATTTGGGATTTCAATTTTTTACCACTTTCTGTTTATCTGACTTTGGAAAAAATAAGCAAAAAGGACTCTCTGGGTAAACAAGCAATCTCAGCAATACTGTACATCATACACTGTTTAGCTCTGTGTTTTTTTTTCTTTCTGATACCTCTATTTTATTTTTCCTATAAGCTTCCTACCTTGAAAAATAAGATCATCCTTAAATTGTTTTATGTTACTTACTCTGTCCTCCATTGTATTAAGTACTTTGGAATATCTTTCTGCTATTTTACTGCCTCTTTTTTGTTCCCTTCCAAATCCTACACTAAGAATATGACAGTCAATCCTGTGGGGTGATTTAAAACTTCTGCATTGTAGGGTCCTGAAAAACAATTGAGTCCATTTTAGATAATTCTGCTGTTATTTAATGTCAATGACAGACAAAAGGCTAATTCCAAAGGCAGATTTTGGCCTTAGCAGTAGAGCTGTACTCTGAAATTGGAAGGGTAACTTTCTGTGATCGCTGTATCCCTGTTAAGTTAGACTAGGCATAATCAGCTGACAGAGATCAGGCTGGACTCAGAATTGAAGTCTCTCCTTTTCTTTCCATCATCATGAGTAGAAATAAAGGGAAGAGGGGAAACTGTGAGCTGATATTGTAGCTTCTGGTGAATGACTGCATCCTTGACAAGACCCTGGTCCATAGTAAAGCTAATAAGCAGGATGTGGATGTGACATGTGAAACCAGGACAGGACACATTGCAAATAACAAAAGGAGAAACTTCAAAGGCCCTGAAGAGATGCTTTCTGGGAAGAGAGTCTTGTGAGGCCAACAGAACCCATGTAATAGAATCTCTTGTACCATATAAGGCTGAAATCACTTAGTTAATGGTATCAGAAATACCAATAGATGCAGTAAAACTGCAATCAATGAGAAAAAACCCATTGTATATGTAGGATGAGACCAGAGTGAAGAAAAGACAGGAAAGAGCTGGGTCAAGAAGGAGGAGAAAGGATAATGAGATAAGGGAATAATGTGATCAGTGCTGTAAAAATGGACAGCCTCAAGCTGAATTATTGCAGTCTAATCCGGACAATAAATCACTTTGTTCTGACAATACCACTAGAATCAAACCTGCTTTAACAGTCAGGACTGGTGTGGTGGTGGTTTCCTTACCTGGAAGGAAATCAATGAAGCAAGTGGATCAAGAACCCTGACATTACTATAGTGATACCCATTCTGGGCATGGGAGCATGGAAAGATACCTTCTCTTCCAAAGACCAAAGACATACAGTTGTATGTCTTTGTACATACTTTGTACAGTTTACAGCTGTATGACCTTTAATATACTGTTATCTGGACTGCTCTCTTGTTCATGCTTTTTATATCTTCTTCCAATCAACCCCACTTCAGTGTATGAATTGATCTCTTTCTAGGTATACAGTCCTAGAAAGAGATGGATTATTTATCACCAGTGGCTTACCAAACTCAATTTCTTCATGAGTTTATTTGATATGCATACTGATAATTTAGATCCCCACTTATGTCTGCAAATATCTGACACTCCAGATCTTGATCTCAGGTCACCTTGTCAATATCATTGTTTTAGATATACTTGTACAGTTAGAATCTGCCAAAATGTAGCAAACAAATCCTCTTTTACAAAACAGGAAAATAAAACCCAATTATTAGGAATTATTCAACATCTCAATATCTGGGTTATCAAACTTTTCTTGAAGGTATATGTATTAGATAAAAATGTTTTTCTGACTTTGAAAATCATGGCTTTAAAAGACATTTTAAGTTAGTCACCCAAAGTGAAGGTATTTAATCATTAGTTACTTTGTTCTATAATTCAGATCAATTTCCTAAATGGTACACAAAAAAGAAAATAAAATGGTTTTAATTGCTTTATTGGTCTCAGCTACATTCTCTTTAAAGTGCAAACAACATTAAAAAATAATTGAGCGTATACTTGTAACTAGCATAAAAAGTTATGACCATGAATCAATGCAGATATGAAGGAATTTATTGAGTAAGCCTTGCAACCATTTTTTATTCCCACTTTTCATTTTTGAGCTACTTGAGATGAGTTTATGCTTTAAAATTCAATTTTTACTGCATTGCAAAGAACAATTCCAGGGTCTCAGTCACCAGAAGAGAGCAAATTCGGATACTGGTCATACCATTTGAGCTATACAGCTATCTGTCTTATTTAGATTAGCTTTTTAGAGGTAATGAAGAAGATCATTAAAATTGTCTGATCTTCTCCATAAGCTTTTTATGGCTCTGATTAAGTTACTTGGGAGCATTATGCTATGCTTGAGGGGGTAAATTGACTCTTTTTTGCAACAGTCTTATTAATTAAGTCTGCTAGAAATCTTGGAGTCCTTTACTGTATTCAGATTGTTTGTAAACACTTTAATTTATTTGAATGTGTATATGTTTTCAACATAAACTTTGATTCTTTTTCCCCCTTTAATCCTAAAATAGACTTTGCTTCTAGGAAACAAAAAGCAAAAATTAAAAGCCCAGATTTCTGACTCAATAAATTGTTTGGATAAGTTTATGCAAACTACCCTTCTTCAGCTGGTTGAATTTGGAACACTAATTTGAAACAACTTGGGGGAAATCTGTGGATATTTCCTGTTTGTGGAAAGTCAGATTCAGAAATCTCTAGGTATTTTAACTGCATTTTGACATATTTGATACATGTACATTTACAAATTGTCATATAGAAATTTATACGAAAGCTTAAAGCTGAAGTGTGTCCAATGTATTTTATTTTAATTTTTTCCCCAAAATTCTACTTAAACTGAAAACTTTTATGAGGTAGACTAACTTCAGAATGAATTAAAGTTCTCACTAAAAAGAAAGACTCACTAAGCACAAAATTGTTAAAAGTCCGTGTGCTTGTATAGGATAAAGAAAGGCAAAATTCAAATCTCTAATTCTACCTGGAAATCTAAGTTGTAGTACTGAACACTTGTTCCTAATTTGGCTGTGGTGAAGCAAACCTGTATGAATATTTTCCATTTGAACATTTTGCATGTGTAAGTAATTATTATAGCAGGATCCTTACAGAATCTCTCACATATCATTGTGCTTTGAGCAATTTTTTTTTTCTGATTAGGATAAAAACTTTGGATTTTATTAAGTGTATGTCAGATTTTTTCCTGTAAACATTCATAGAATGGAAAAGTTATATTCTCGTCATCTTTAATGACAATATGTTTGTCTCTATAATAAAACAGAATAATATCTTTTGGGTGAATTTGTTTTTAAATTATTTTCCTCCATGTCAAATGAGGACCTTTTTGGGGAAATGTGAGTGAAACCCATTCATGGAAAATTCCAGTTTAAAACAAAGATGAATATCTCATACAAAATAGAGACAACCAAACAAGGAAAATGGCATAGTCAGATGTGAGACTGTGTGCATAAGTGCAAAATAATATTTTTGTAAACTGTAAATAATAATATAAGTAATAGATACACTCTTAAAGAAACATTGCTGAGACTCCATTCCTATACGATGTTAAACTTACATGCACTCTAAGCCTTCTGTATATGACAAATTTGATATAAAATGCCATATGTTAAATGTTAAGCAGGTGTCTTCGACTGTATTTAAAACCCTAAGCTTCTAATAGTTTTTTCATATTTTCCCCTCTTATTTCAAAGCAAAAATTAACATTAACAACCCTATTTTTAACTTCACTGAAAATGGAAAAAGACATTGTACTCTTAGGGAATTAGCAATCAAAAAGTTAAACCTTGCAAAAAGGAGGAATGAATCAGGCATTCCTCCAACATCTGGTACTAGTCAAAGATCTCTGCACCAGTTCAGAGGTGATTTGTACGGTGGCACAGTCAGTGTTATTTTTATTGAGTTCTTTCTATAATTACAGCCTGAAACATTTGAGTTTTTTCTGTTTGCTATTATAAATATAAAGTGCTTTAAGAGAATTTCCAGCTAAGTTGGGAACCTGGTGATTTAGAAGCATTTTGCATGAACAGGGAGCTAGTTGGGATGTTGTGGAAGTGAAAAGCCTAGATAAGAGGCTGCTGACAGCTTTTCTCCTTTTCATGACCTTATTCTGGGTGCCACTATTTCAGGATCTGAGTCTCATTCACGGTTTCATAGGAATGCAGAGCCTTGCCCTCATAAAGTGGAGTAGGGCTTAGTTCCTTCTGATTAGGCAGCCTGATTTGGGATATCTGAGGACGAAGGTCTTCCATGTTGACTGTAGAAAGCTCTGTTCCACTAAGCTTGCTGCTTGTCCTGAGATTTAACAGTACTACAAGACATTAGTCTCACATATCTGCTTCTTGGGAATGATCACCTTTCTATGAAGATGGTAAATGTAAAAGCAATCTTCCCTGCCTTCATCAGTTTTATTTCAACAGCTTAGGTCCTTCAGTCTTTACTCAGTTTTTTAGAACAGGTGTGATTCACTCTGCTTCTGTCAGGAATCTAAATAAATGAATAAAAAAGGTCCATCTTAGGGGCTCTGGGAATTGAGTTGCTACAGGATTTATATCTCCTCAGAATGTCTTGTCAGTTCATCTTTTTCTCCTCCATCTCTTGTCCACTTGCTGCAAGGCACCTTTTTGTCTTTGTTGTTCACCCAGACTTTCCTGTGGAAAAGCTGGCTGCCCCAATGACAGTAGACTGCTAATGATGGTGAGTCCGATATGACGATCATGGCCAAAGACAAAATTCTTGGAGAAAGAGAAGTGAGAGTGGGGTTTTTACCAGCACATTGGTTTCAACAGAGGTAACCTTGGGCCCTGGAGATAAATGAACAATCTTGAATTAAGATAATCTACCCTTTAAAACTGTTGTAAACTACTGTCAGTTATTAAAAGTTACTATCTTTTTCTTAAACATACATTCTGTGGAGATAGCTTTTAATTCAATATCAATCAAAACTATTTTTAAGTATATTGAACCATATAGGAACAAGGTGTTCTATACATTTTTCCTTTCACTTTTGTCTTTCCTTTGTCGGTAGTATATAACAATTGCTGTTGTTGAGTTATATTCTATTTTAAATAAGCTATTATCTAATTGATAAAAGGAAACAACTATACTGTATAATCCTCTTAAGTAGCAACTAATTACATAAGAGGAGAATCTATGTTCAAATCTTTGTGTAAGGTATTCTTTAATGTAGTTCACTTCAAGTGCTTTCCAGATAAAGATGGTTCTTTATGGTATGTAATATATAGGTGATTCTTAACTGCCCCCGCCCAGCCTGCCCTGCTCCTTGGATGGGGGCTGGTGTCAGTAGAAGTCTCAGTCATTTGACGAGCAACTCATAAGAAGGAAATTCTCCTTTTCTTAAGGGAGTGAACATTTTTGCATCTTTTTGAGTGTTGTTTAAATGAATTTTGGAATAATTTAATCATTTTGAAATAAATTATAGGAAATGTTCTTCCTACGCTAAATATAATGCTCATTAAATGTTCAAAAAAAAAAAAGAACACTACTTCCTATTTTATTTTCCTGCTCTTAAGAATTTCATGGATAATAGTGCACCGAAAAAAAAAAAGTTTAGATGTAGTACTTAGAGTTGAAAAATAATACAGCAAAAGAAATCCATGTATTTGCAATGTTACTCTGACTGAAAAAAACCCTCCAAACTTAAACTGTAATTTCAACAACATAGGCAAACTTAAACCATGAGATTTATGTATTCCATTAACATCTCTAACTTTTCCGGGGTATTAAGGTTAAAAAGGAGCTAATATTTGCTCTCTGCCAGAATTTGTTTCTTCCCTGAATGGGGGTGGGGATGTCTGTCATTTTGGCTTTTGGGACCATCCTTCACCTTGTAAGTGAGATTCATAAATTTTACAATGAATTTTAGATCAGCAACACTGACATCTATTAAGTCTTATTTAAAAAATGAGCTGGCAGTTTGAAGTGTAATAACAAGAAAAATAAATTACTTTTACTCCTAGGACTACAACAGACCTTCAGAAAGACTTCTGTTTTCAATACAAGATTGCTTGTACAAAACCTCAAATCTTTCCCAGTTGTGAGGTCACTGGTGTTTCCTCCGTAATTGTCCCATATTCTACTCTGGTAAGAAAAAGTCTTTCACTGATTTCAGTTAATGCCAGAAATGTTTATAAACAAGGCTTTATTAGGCAAAATCCAAAGAGTCAATGGAAAATTGAAAAAAAGTATGCTCTAAAATGTAAGGTTTTGATCAGTCATTGTTGTAAACTCTCTAGAAGGGTAAAAAAACATTACGGGTTTGCTGTGAAAGACCTGACCACCCTAAAGTATGTCGTAGTAAAAGCAGTTTTGATAAAGTACAAAAGGAATAAGCAAAGGGGAAAATCATTGTGAAATTTTTATGAATAGATGATGATTGTCTTGAATACAGACCACTTGAAAGAACTCTTCCATCAATGCAAGTTGATTAAGAAAATCATGTTGCTGACAACTTTTTCAATGGGTTGACTTCAGAACTAATGAACAATATGTAAAAAAGTAAATCAGTTCAATTGTTCTTTAATGCTAGGCAATGTCGTGCATATACTAAATGACAAATTCTTCTCCAGTTACTATATCACAATGCCAGAACTTTGCAAAAATATTTTTTATTGTAATTTCAGTAGTTTTGTCAGACTTTTCACTTACTGAATAAAATAGTATCTCTTAAAATTAGAATCTAAGGGAAAAAAAGGGAAAATTATGTAGCAGTGTTGTGAACTCATGCACTATCATATAAAGCTTGAATGTTTTGTGTTGAAGCAAGAGGGTCTCAACTGACAATCTCTAAATGAACACTCTCTGAAAACCAGACTGTTGTGTGAATGCAGCAGGTGTTTTCTGCAAGTATGGATTGAGGGATATAATATTTTGCTTTTTTTCACCCTTTCTATAGGAGCAAAGAATCAGTAATTCTGCGGGTTTGTTTTTTTTTGTTGTTGTTGTTTTTTTTTGTTTGTTTGTTTGTTTGTTTTTTCCATTATAACATGAGACCTAGCAGCCTTCTGCATTATATCAATAAACAATCTCCAGCAAACAACTCGATCATACATGAACCTTGGTGTAAGGCTAAGTTCAAAATAAGTATACTTAGCTCAATGCCTTTAGCCACAGAAAAACCCTGAACTTTTGTGGCTTTGTAAGACTAAGGGAGGTCCCCTGGATATGGCTCTTACTGGTATTAGCATTTGCTTTGATGCCTTGTAGACACAGGTTCTGAGTAGCCAGCAGCTTTCTGTTATATAATTAAAGCTGGCAGAGATTATTTACCCAGTATATTTTATATATATATACTAAATATATATTCTATATTTTCTGTCAGGAAAGTACCTTTCTATCTTATTGTAATTTACAGAATTCCAACTAAGTTTCATGATTAACTAAGGGTATAAAATAAATTATTCAAAATATTTAGGTAAGGTAAAACAATGCATTTTAATTTTTTAAAAAAATCTTTTTTTTTATTTGCTCTTTTTTCTTGTAAACAATTTTTCTACATGTAAAACATTATTTTAGGTAAGCTATGAACTTTTTTTTTGTTTTCAAATAGTACATTTGAATGCTTCAGACCATCCATTTTCACACACTATCCAAAATACCACATTTGTTGAAAACACTAATTTCCTGGGATATAGATACATATTTTCATATATATGTATATATACATGAAAAATTTTCACGGCCAGAATAAAACAGGACAAGGAAGGTGATCCTTTCCCTCTGCTCAGCCCTCATGAGACACACCTGAGTCCAATTTGAGGCTTACCAGTATCAGAGTAAGCTGGACATACTGGACCAAGTCCACTGATGACTCACAAAGATTATCAAGGGCTTGAAGCATCTGTCATGCAAGGAGAGGCTGAGAGAGTTGTGGCTGTTCAGCCTGGAGATGAAAAGGTTCACAGGGATCTTACTAGTGTGTAAAAATAGATGATGGGGTATTTCAAACTCAGCAATTCTGTGATTCTGTGAACTAATCACTGTTTTATGAATTGGTATGCAAACATTCTGCTAACATCAGTGACTTAAAAAAAAAAGTCCTTAATGGCAGATACAATGTTCTTCTTTTATCAAGACTTTGACTAACAAAAAATATTTTTCCTTCTTTTCATATTTGGCCAAAAAAACAAGTTTCCATAATCAAAAGCAATACCAAAATTCTTTTTTTCTTAAATTTCCTCTTGTATTTTGGTTTGTTTGTTTGTTTGTCTGTTTGTTTTGTAAGCAAGGTTGCAACAATCTAGGTTGTTAGCTTCTTACCTTGGATCAGAAAAACGTACCATTTTTCTGAATATTCACAAAGGTTATTAGAGTTACTAACTACTTTATTATTTATTAGTGACACAGTATTTCAACCTCATCTGTGGGTCATCTTCAGCATTTTCCTTGAAATGAAAGCAAAACAGGGTTTATTACAGTGATAAGTAGTAACGGCATCCTTGCAATGCCATGATCCATTGTCTTCCCCTTAAAGGCCTTATGCAAATAATTAAACATTTGAGATGTGGAAGAGATCTCCCAGAAACATTACCTTAGCCGAGACTGAATGTTAGAGAGAAGTAGATATCTCCAGACACTAATTTACTCCACCTAAGAATTATCCTTTTAGGATAGGATATATCACTCCTTGGAGATTGCCATCTCTTTCCATTTGCAATTAAGATATTTTCTTGTTACTGAGTATATCAGCTTAGAAAAGTTATCTAATTTTATTAGACAAAATATATGAAATTACATGGTCTTCATTTCACACTGAAATGTCAACAATCTGACAAGGAGATTGAGACTTTCTTACAGAGAAGCCACTGTACACTTCTTACTACTTTTTAATCCTGCCCTGTGACCACCTTTGCCAACAAGGCTTCTGGAAAAGTCATGAGCATTCAGTTAAAACTGACAACAGAGCACTGCAGGTATAGGCTGTTTCAAGTACAGTAAGCACCATTTGCACCCAGTTTCTACTTCTTGAATCAAACCATGGCACTGCAGATGCTTCTTTTCTCTGACCTATTTTTGCTTCTAGTTCAGGAGCATTCATACAATATTCCTCATAGAGCTTTTGTCTTCTTCAGTTTTCAGAAGCTGCACTGTATGGAGGCAAAATCTGTATACTGACATAACACTCTTGATAGCACAACTTACTAAGAGATGACATTAGAAACCACATTCATTATAGTTCATTGGACTATTCAGACACTCGTTATGTCTGAGAGTTAGTGAATCATTCTGGATTGGACCCTTATTTATTTCTGAATAACATTAAAAACTACTGAACAGGAATCCAGACTGTAAGCTTTGTTTATTCATATACTGCTAGTCAGCAAAGAGACATCATACAGTTTCTACTAATTCTATGACTGTAATATTTCAAAGAGAGGATTAAAGAACAAATCCATTATATCTTTCTGGTAAATGCATTGGCCTCAGAATGAGTTCATATGGCACTCAGAAAGCTTCTTGCATTTTGAATGTTTTCAAGAGTTCTCAGCATTCATTTGATCTTACAAATCTCACAACATATTAGACTGAGAGCTTTTATTGGGGGGGGAGGGGAATAACAAATGCGGGTTTTTTTTGTTGTCTCATAAAGCCAGTACTGAAGCTGTTGACATTTACTCTCAGGATTAGAAACTAGCTATCTTTGGTACTCTCCAATGTGGCTTGAGCTCATTGGCTTGAAACACTCAGTCTCTTAATTTGTTTGTTTGCTGAAAATAGGTCTGACATAGTGGCTAGGTAATTCAGATACTTCTCTACATGTTCTGAAGTGTAAATTAGTTTTGATTCAGAGACTCAAGACAAAAGATTCTTTCCCATTATTAATCCAGTGAAGAAGTCCCACATGGGTGGACTTGAACTGTAAAGAAACTGGTCTGGAATGTGGTGAATTGTCTATAGAAATTAGTGTTCCTTCATCATGATATCCCAATGGACTAAGCTAACTGAACATCACACATGTCAGAAACATGTAAATACCTTGTGCCAAAATGCCCTTTTTTTTGTCATAACTGGAGTTCAGTTTTTTCTTAAACATTTACCCAGGAGACCAGAAAAAATTGATTTCTTTGTAGCAATGGTCTTTAACTAAAGGTTGAACAAGCATACATTTAAAACCTTAGGAATGATGAAATGCGTGGGAAGAGTGTTGCATATCAGATTCTGTCCTTACTGCAGATGCCATTGTATTAATAGAATATAATTCAGTGGGGAAAAAATAAAAGGCTTTCATCTTGCAGTAAACTCCTGGCAGGTTTGAAAATATATCCTTGATTTGTCTTTGTGTTTTTCAGAAAAGTACAACACACCAAGACAGTGGTGATCTTATTGATTTTTTTTTCCTGTTTGACGGAAGTGCTGAATTTCAGCAGCTTTTTGCATACAGCTTCAATTAATCATTCAGGTAGATGTTGTCCAGCTGAATATAACCTTACTTCACTACATTTGCTCACTGTTTCCTGCCATTTGACAACATTTATCTGATTTGCAGTAAAAACAGGCACAGACCTCAGTGACAATAAAGAGAATCCTGAAAAAGATTAACAGCTGTATATGCAGTAGCGTTAAATGACATAACAAGCATCCAGTTCTGTTTCATTAGCATTTCTATTCAAACCATATTTATTAGTTGCTTCTCTTAGCAACTGCATAAGTTAGTCTCCAAGCAATTTGCTCTATGTTGTACCATCTTTTCACTTGTTACAGATGCTTCCTTAAAGCATTACCATGAAAAAGGCAAAGTTTGCAATGCAGCTCTACCACCGGTTAAATATAAATGTGCTAATTTGTCTCATCAGTGTAGATGATATTAAGGATTAAGAAGCCACTTTGATCTGACAGGAAACAGTTTTGATATGTATGGATAGGGTGGGAGGCCACGACATGGCCTGTGGTGGAAGCAGAAATCCTTTAGGTCCTCTCCTCTGTCACAATCCAAAGAATACTTCCAGCTCACAGTCAAGGTGACACGTATGCCTTTGAGGTGGTAAGAAATTTCTCCAAAATGGTTAGAAGGATAGCATTTTGAAAAGGTAATATGCCTAAAAATATCAAACTGAGTTTGCTGCTGGTTGTCTTGGCCATCTGAATGCTAAAATATTATTCTGAATTCCTGGTTATATAAGGTAACTCTTCCTCTGCTGCATCATTTTACCAAATGTGAGTTTTTTATCAGCTCATGCAGAGCTTACAAGCATGCAGCAGTTATTTGGGTTTTAATGTGCTTATTAGACAGGTATGTTGGCTAATACCTGAGACTAATGTGTTACTAGACCAATGACTAGCATGCAGATGTTTGATGAGTCTCTGCTGCCCAGACAACCGTGGGCCAGGGCAGGAATATCAGCCTTTGAACAAGGCCCTTCCTGAGTTCTATCTTTATCTACTTTCTTTTCTCAATATTTTATATTGCTTCAGATGGCTTTTTTTTTCTCTTTAGTCCCTGAGCTGGTAACTAGAATCACTTCAAAAATTTCTCTTCTGTCTTTGTTTTTCCTTTTCTCATCATGCACATCATCAGTGTAAGAACTCTACCACAGCTCTGCAATAATCTTTGCCGTTAAATCAAGCCAAGGTCATACAATTGTGTTTCACAGAACTGGGCCTTGCTCTGCAAATAGCTGGACCCATGGACTGCGGGTCGCAGCAGATAGATATTTATAACTGCGGGTGTCTGAGAGCTGATCATGGGGAGGGAGGGTTGCTTAACACACTTTACTCACCTTTTAGTCACTATGTCTGTATCTTCCTGAATCATTTGAAAGCTTCAGTTCCCCAGAGGAGCACTGAATATTTCAAGAGCAAGGTAATGTAATCCTTACTTGTATTGAAAGAGATCCATTTCAGCACTGTGATTTTTGAAGGAGACTAGGCAGAAATTAGAGACCTAATTAACTTCCACATCTAGTTCCTTTAATTTCCCTTTGAAATTCCATTCAAGTTTTTCAGCTATGGCAAATCAAAATAAATATATAAAACTATTAGAAAAATCCCAAGAACTCAGGGCTGGAGAAAGTCTTTAAAATTCTTTAATATATTTTCTCATCTTTCAAAAAACTCATTTATTAATAACCTCTATCTTCAAAAATAATATTTGGGGTTTGTGTCTTTTCTTGTTGGAAAGCTGTGTTGCAGAACCTGACTGCTCTAAGAGTTGGGACATTTCTTTTAATTTCCCGCTAAGTTTATTTCCAGCTGTTCACATCCATTTGTTTCTGTGACAACACTGGCGTTTCACTTAAATGGTTCTTTTCTTTCCTGATGTTTACCTTACTCTATTTATAGACTAGCTTCTATTCCTTCTCATCCTTTGTTTCATTAAGCCAAACAGTTTCCCTAACCTCCTGTTGAATACAAAACTTATCCACCAAATCATCCCAATATTGCTGCTTTACATAAAACCTTTAGCTTCATAGCAAAACAAAATCCAAATATAGATACAACTTTCATAGAGGAGAAATACAATTAATCTGTCAGGTCTTCAGAAGTAGTGCAATAAAAAGTAAAAAAGAAGTTCCAATACGTTCAGATGAGCGGTAAGCTATAGACAGAAACATGTTGGTCCAATGTAGAAACTAATGTTAAGACTGAACAATGTTCCATCATCTTTTCCCTTCTTTCAGTTATTATTTTTTATTTTTATTATCTAAAAGCAGGCAGAATAGCCCAGGGGTAAATGATAATTTCTGATGACAGTGTTCAAGGTGACTTTGGAAAGCTTAAGTTCAGCATTTAAGTTGGAAATGCTCAGTTCAGCATTTACCTGTATAGAGACTGCCATTAAAAACCGTTTAACATATCTGAGCAGTTATCAGGCACGGGAAAAAGTTTTTCCTGAAAGTGTATTCTGCATAGTCAAGACTCGGGTTCTGTTGGTGCAAATGTTTTTAAGAGTATAACTTCTGAAGGTCAGTAAAATGAAAAGAAATTTGGTTTTCATTTTCTATTTCTGTCTGAACATTGTTGTGTGCTCAGAGGACAGAACAATCTTTATGGCCTAGTGATGCCTTGCTACAAGTGTGGGAAATTGCTTTGAGT
>JAWWMO010000121.1:51628664-51685946 GCA_035047845.1 Dendrocincla fuliginosa
TGTTGTGTGCTCAGAGGACAGAACAATCTTTATGGCCTAGTGATGCCTTGCTACAAGTGTGGGAAATTGCTTTGAGTTTTCTCAATGGGAGAAGCAAGCTGACTCCCCAGATCTGGCACAAAACAAAGACCCTGATTGTACTTAAAGACAGAGGTGCATCCAGCCACAGGATTTCACTGGGAATAATATCTTTCTTTGTCTTGTGAGAACCCCGCCATACTCTCTCAACCCTGTCATATGATCACCAGACGGCTGAATGGGATAAGCATGCCATTTTGCTTTTGGGTTTGACCAATTACTTGCTCTCCAAAGAGGAGTGCAGATAGACAGCCAATACATAAGTGGAGCCTCCACCACACAATAAACAGAACATATCCTTAGTTAGGGAAACAGAGGCTCTTGTTAAATGGAGAAGTCCAATGCTGAATGGCCAGGCTCAGAAGAAAAAAATCTAAACCATAGTCCATGTTTGCCTCTGCAGTGTTTTCTGCAGCCTCCATTGTATCCTTCTCTCTCTGTAGCCAAGTGACCTTTAAACCTTGAAAACAGTACAGAGGGCTTTTTTCTTCCTTTTCTGTGTTGACTATTATCCTTTCATCTTAAAAGGTCATTGGGTATCAGCTGAAGAAATATACCACTTAGCTTTGAGTGTTCTCTCTGTTTGAAGTGATTTGCCTGTTTATTTTATAAATGGGAGTCTGTCCACAAACAAATTGAAAATTAGTTAATCTCCTTTTCCACTCAACATGCAGTAGGTGTTGTGTTCTAGGAAGAACAGGTTAATCCTAAAGCAGATTGAAATACTTCATCAGCCCCACGCAGGGCTCAGTGGTCTGGCGTGGTGATGAGACAGTTGGACGTTCAGTGTAAACAGTTCCTTCAGGACTGGGAGAATAAACCATCTAGAGAAACTCTGATATTTAAAGGTTAGAAATGCTTCCTAAAATGAATTAGAGGGGGATTTTTTACCTGAAAGATCATGTTCAGATTGCACACATATTTCAAGTATGATACTGCTAAATCTAGACAAGCTGGAAAAAGTAATTACATTTATCATTCATACAGGACAAGACATGACTGTGGAATCCAAAGTATTTGTTGTCATGTTCCAGTCTTGAGATGGAATCCTTTCCAAGTATTTTCTTTTCCAATTTACAAAAGGTATTTTATTTTATTTGCATACAGGTGGTAAAGACACAAGGAAAATTCACAAAAAAAAAACAGTTTCTCATCAGCCCATACTTGTTAACATCCAAGGATTTTAACCCTGGATTTCATGAAATCTGCAGGGAGTGGTAGGGCATTTCTGATGTTCCTTTGCAGGATAAACATGATCTTATGCTCAAATAACTCATCATTTCAGTGAATTCAAAAAGAAAAAAAAAAAAAAAACAAGAAGAAAATAAAAGAGATAGAAGCTAAAGAGTAGATAATTGATGGCCATATTTTAGACTAGTAAAAGCATGTGTATCACTTCAGTAAGTGATTGAGACTGATTGCTGAGTTTGGGCCTGTGTCTGAAAAAGGAGATGTAGAGCAAAAGCAACTGCTTGTTCTCTTCTGGTGTGAATCAGAACAGTTATCTTACTCCTTTTCCTGTGTTGCTTACACCAACACATTTATTATCAGTTCATCATATATATTTCCTCTGAAATGGAAATGGGGCAAAAGAAGACCCACAGTAAAATTGCAATGAATAGTTGAAATTTAAGAAACAGCAGAAGAGGACTGTGTGAAGGAAACAGTTGTGAGAAAGAAAGCATCAGTATACCTAGTCTGGAGAAAAAGGTGAAAATTGTCTGGACATGTGCGGACGTTGGTACTGGTTGAAGTAGATGAAGTTACTTTTTATCACCCATGTTTCAAACAGCTTTATAAAGGTAATTAAAAACCAACCAACCAACAAACGCATGCACATTGCTAGGAAATCCTAGCAATTGCCACTATTTATTAGACATTGACATTTTTTTCCAGAACACTGTCACCACTGTGGGTATTAGTTGCCAGAGTTTACTGCAGACAGGGATAAAGAGGGCATATCTAAGGCAGGCAAAAGGACCCCTCATCTTTAGAAGTGGTACTTGTCATTTGGAGGAGAGGTGACTTAATAGAAGGATATGAGTGAACGCTTGAGCTAGCTCTCTCTGTGATCTCTGTATTTTATGCCTAAGTAGAGTTTTTCGGTCTCCTCAAATGTCAGACTTGGCACCTTTCAAAGCTCTAGGATCATTATGTTTCTCAGAGAATTGAAACCTATGCATTGTGTGCAAGTTTACTGTGAAGGAATTAATCCTTCATTTGACGACAAGCACTTAAATGATTTTTCAGAAATATTGATGTTCCAGCTTGCCATGCTACACATGGCAAAAAGCGAAAAAATACTGTTTACTGGAAAGCTGCTGTGTTTATCAATCCCTGTTTCATACTGCAACTCAGAGAACATGAAGGAAAAGAATGTCATTGACACTGTGCTCTTCAGTTATTACTCTGCTTTTTAGGGCAGTGGAAATTAAGCATATCCAAGGGCAGGTATGACGTCTTTGTCTATTATAAAGGATTTAAAAAAAAATCCTTGAAATGGAGAAGACTGTCTTTTTTTGTGTCTGCTTTTAGATTATGTTTTTCAGAGAGCCAGAGAATAAAATATTTTGAATCAATTGAAGCATTCGTTTGACTCAAGGCTGCTGAGCAAAATGATATATTTCACCATAGACAAAATTATCCTTTAGAATGTTAGACAAATGTGCACTGTTTGCTGTGGCAGCCTGTTTATGGCCAAGAGAAGTAATGATATCTCCGTGGAGGAAGAAAATTTCCCTATGCCTGATATGTTTTTTCAATAAAAAAGAGTAATGACAGTGAAGTTGAACTCCTGCTACTATTTATTTTCATAAAGATTTATCTGTGATTTCCATAACTGATTTAAAAATAGGTAAATTTTATATTTTTGTGCTGTTTTTCTTTCCTTGGAATAATAGAAATAATTAATATCATTTAATAGCAACATACCATATCAGGAAGTAGAAACATGAAGGAAGTGCCAGGTGTGGCCCCAAGTCACCACCTGCCTAGGTAGACACAAAAAATTTGGAACTAAGGAATTATAATTTCTCCAGTTTTGCTAGAGAAGAACTGAATCTCAGATGATAATTTGCATTTATTTGCACAGTCTAGCCAAGGTCATGCTATGGTAGTTGGAATACATTGAAGTAATACATAAAACATGGTTTTCCAAAGCTGCTCCTTGCTGCCAGTTACCCAGGATCACAGAAATAAGGAGCAGTAGTTATCTTCCAAATATCACTGTAGCATAAAGAAGTCCAAGGGATTTCTATCAATATATAACTTCTTATATAGGGAAAGAAGGATTTGCTGAAACTGAGACTGCAAATGAGAAAAGGTCAATTCTGAAAAATGTATTTTGCATAAAGAAATCATGATTTTTTACAGTTATGAAGTGCCTATTTGACATTTTCCAAAAGCTAATATTTCTTTCTTTTTTTTTTTTTACTGTTTAGACAATTTTGTTTGGAAACGAGGCTGATTTACAGAAAAATGCTTTAAAGATTGAAATTCAAATAAATAAAACATTTCCTAGCTATGGGAATGGAACTCCATTTCAGTTGTGAATTGAAAAAGATTTCTCTTCAGATTTTCTGAAGTATTTAGGCTCTTTCTGAATAGGTATAATCAGTGAGGGACTTATTCACCAGGTTAAAAGAGGTAAGAAATAAAAACAGTCTTCAAATTTATCTCAATTAGCAAAATGTCTATCTATATGCTTAAAAATTACTCCATCTAAACTAAGCTATTTTACCTATTTATTCTGCTTGTAATAATTTCTACTTTTTTTTTCCCCTCCCTTTTCTGTTTTAGTTTTCAGTAATGGAAATATTGCATAGATTCTGGCATGCATTGAAATGGAGGAACTGTAATATGACAGGTTTTTCCCTAAAATTATTTCTAGTATGTGTGACAGCAGGAAAAACTATCCTAAAAGATGTTTTTTTCATAAAATTTCTGACTCAGATGACAGGCTCAATCATTTGTGATATTATGAAGCTGCAATCTTATTTTTGGACACATATTCACATTTTAACTAAACTCATGTAACCACCATTGAAACTGATAGTGATTTGATTTTTAATATTGTCACTTTGGGAGGGGGAGGGAGAGACATGGCAGGGTGGAGCAGGAAGAGTAGCAATTACATTCCAAACCTCTTGGCATAAAAGGTATGTGGGTTTGAATTCAATGAATGTGTATAGTCAGGAGAATGTCACTTACTGTTAAAAGTCCTTCTAGACATGTCAGGATTAAGAGAGATTTCGGTAGTCATCTACTGGAAAAGAAAATTGTATCTGAACAAACGTAGTAAAGGGATTGGCAGAACAATCCTCTTGGCATCCTTAGACAATCAGAGTGCTTCCTGATTACTGTGCAAGACAGATTGAAAAATGAACAACTGAATATTTTTTGTAACCTTCACAGAAAATAATATAAGTTTTCTGTGGAAAAAATTGATTTTGATAAAAAGGCATTTTCCATCAGAAGCCATTCTAATGGCAATTTCCTGCTACAGCTCTACCTCTTAGTTATACTGGGTGAGACATTCTAACAAGGACTGGGGACTGTTAGTGCCACTGTTCAGAAATGACTCCGGACAACAGGTCTGAGGTTGCTCTCCTACATCCAGTGCCTCACAAGCACAGCTGCTGATGTCAGGTCCTGTACAACAAGACAACTGCAGGGCTCTGCTGAGAACCATTGCAGGATGTATTTCCCACTCAATAAATAATATAGGTGTGGTGAGGAAACAGCTACTACAGGGGGTTAGAAAGAGCTAAGAAATTAAGGTAAATGGCACAAAGCTAAAATGTTATAATGATTAAGAAGTAGCCACTGACAACACAATATGAATCGTTAACAAGTGTCAATACAGAAAAGAGTCTTCTTGGAATTTGAAACTGTTCTGATTTGTCCATCTTGTAAACATTCCCATCATAGTAAAACTCAATTCCCTAACTGATACATATAGATCTTCTCATAGCTAGTTGTGACACATTTAAAAAGCTTTTTTGCTTTTAACATTTGTGTGGGAATTTGTATCAAAAGCTTAACAAATCAGCTATTCTAATAGAATATATTTCCATTAAAGAGGTAGTTTCACTTTTAAAATCAGTGGAAATTGAATTGTCAAAGGTTAGACTTACAAAAATCATCAATTCAGTTTCTGGTGGTCTTTCCTCCCTGTTTTATCTTCCCATTAATATTTTTTTTCTGAAGCTTTCTGAAACATTCAAATCAGCATTGATGAAAGATAGAGAGTTGTAGCCATGTTATAAAATATTTCCTTGGGAAATACAAAAACCACTCACGAAAGCTATTCTAAGCCTGCTTTTATGAGCCTGATTCTCCGTTCTTGTACTTTGCTAACTCTGTTAAATTCAGAGTGACGTAATATGTATTTCTGACCCTACCAGTTGAATAATCCATTTTAATATGGTGTAGCTAACGTTTTCCGAGAGAAGCCATTAACCAAAGCTAGTGTGTCAGATTGATATTTCAGGATGCATTTTGGGCTGAAGAATAAAAATGGTAGTGAAAGTACTTGTACAGAATTTATAAAGAGGAATAATACAGCAAAATGGTTCTTGAACTATTTTGTGTGCTACATAGTTGTAAAAAAATTATGTAAATTAAAAATGCAATCTAGACACTTCTAGACATCTGCTAAAAACTGAATTTATTAAATTTACTGGAAAACAAGAAAATGCACAACACTATTCTCAGTACTCACTGGTTTGCATTTTTTTCTTTTTTAATTTTCATATGCCAGGAAATCTATGAGGTCACACTTAAACTAAGCTGCATGCGGTGCAAGATTCCTGTACTAAACTATGAGACAGTCATGACAGTAATAGGATTTTATTTTTAGTTTATAGTATTGCACCTATTAAAAATTATTATTTCTTTCTGCAGCCAATTAAAGTAATGGTAGACTATACAAAAGAAATTAATTATAATAGGTGGAATAAGACATCAAGGATTACATAGTCAGGAGTTTTTTATTTACTTTTGAAGTGTGCTTTAGACATGCAGTAAGGGAAGAGGAGAATGCAACAGCCTATCAGGGAAGGAATAGAGGGATGAATTTTGGAGACCTAGAGGAAGGTAGCTATCACCAGGAAGCTCTGGCAAATGGAGGAGAAAAAGCTTTGTGGGTTGTGGGAAAGAGAAGAAGCAGAATGATTGAAGAAAGAACCAGAACAGAGAAATTAGAAAAATGGCTCTTCAGTACATGTTATTCTCATTGTCAAATGTGTAGCTTCAGGATTTATGTAGGGCACATTTATTCTAAAGACAGGATGATTAATTTTCTCATGGGTTTCTCTATGATGTCCAAATAGCAATATCAGAGTGCTTCACAAAAATTATTTAATCTTCATAACTCTCTAGTGATATGAAGAGATGGTGTAAATCCCTATTTTATAGGTACTAGAAAGAGACAAAGAGGTCAAGTGCGCTCATGGGTTTCTACAGTCCAAGTTGAGGGCATAGAATCTGATTTTCCAGCATGCATTACAGAGCATTTTAAAGGTTGAAAGTATGTTTGTGTGAGATCCATGAAAGTTGAACACTTCTGCACAACGGACGCCATGATCTCAGGTCAAGCCCAGAATATGAATGCACAGTTACTGACTACTCATGAGAGGATGTTTAAATTCATGCTGGAATTCTTTATCAAATATCTGAATAATTTTGCTGCATGATACTCAGTCCCTTTAAAAATGGATCCATCCCTTTATTTTCCTCTTTTCCTCAGCTAGTCCTCCAATCTCATCTTCCCCAGCAAATAAAAAATAATAAAAAATAGCTTCCTCTTTAACAATTCGATCTATCTTGCATGATGAACAGGCTTTCCATCCTGTGCAAAGTACCTTGAACGCCCATAAATATGCATAAACTTTCATGATTCCAAATTATAATTTTTGGAGATTATCTTCAGTTGAAATGTCTGCCTTTTTGTGCAAGTTGGAAGAAAACAGGTCTGAGTATCTATAAAATCCCTGTGGAATAAAAACTTCCAGATTCCTCCCAGCCCAAACCATGATTTGTTGAACAGCTCCTACCTTTTCAGAGAGGCACTATTCACACCAGCTATTGTATTTTGCTTATTTTACACCTTTTGTTCCTTATCTTCCTGAGACTCTGTTTATATATGTTTAGCTTCTTTGATTTGTCTTATTAGCATCATATCAGAAAGATCTTATAACTCAAGTAGTGCTTTCTAGAGTCTCTGCTATCTGGTTTTCATTACTTGTGTGTTATGACTTTGCTGTCAGATTAACTCACTGGAATACCTGTTCAGCTCCCAGCTATTTCAAGGGCCATTCATACAATAATTATACAGATGGATAAATCCCAGAAAAACTGTCATAATTAAAAGTAATTTATTAATTGATGTATCCCCCTCTGCCTGCCAACAGCTGCTTGTACGGGGTGAAACTATCTAGTACATAGTTATGACTGCTAGTACTCAAAAAAAATGGACTCTCTTGAAAAATCAGAACCTTTGTGTTCCTCTGAGAGGGACCACGTTAAAAATATTGCAATTATTTATTTTTGTTTTTACTGAAATTGAGAAAATTGTTCACAAAGAGGTTCAGGGCTCCTAAAAAATTACTTCAAATAATCGATTCACTCAGCCAGCCACTTCACCAAACAGCATTTTCAAACAAGAGCCTTCCCGCACATAGGAAATAGCAAAACACTGATATTTCCTTCCTCAAAATAAGGTGCAATGAAAGGGTCTTCCCATATGGTTGCAAATCCAGGTTATTTTGGAATGTGCAGTTTCAGAACCCATACTTTTAGCAGGGTCTTTTGCTTGTCCATCATGCCAAGCTGTGAAAATGTCTATTTTATTGAATACTCTAGAACATCAAGCTGCTCTCCTGCATCTTCCCATTTGACAGGGGGGAAGGCAGGTTGCTTCAAATATATGTAGATCTGAAAGCTAAGCTGTTGTACTCGTGCCATTGATGCTATAGGAAATCATATCTGCTGCCAGAGCCTATCATATCATACGTCCCTGAGTGGAAAAGAGAAGTATTTAACTCATGCAAAGCATTGTTTGGTACAGCAATTCTGTGGGGAAAAAAAGTCCATCTGTGTGAGGAACTTGCTAGTGTAGGTTGAGTAGATTAGAACTCCTGAAGCTACTGGGAACAGCTTTCAGAATTATTATGTGTGGTAACATATAAGTCTGAGACAGGTCTTCAGTACAGGAAAAAAGTGAGGAAACCTGTAACCGAAAAAATTCTGGGCGATAAGCTGCATTTGTCAGTACAGTCAAAAGTAAGATTGCAGAATAGCTTAATACATTAATTGGTGGAAACTGCTGGCTTTCAGGCAAGACATATTCTTTTACTGACTCTGACATTACCTACACTTTACCTTGAATAACTTGTGCTCCATTCATTTATTTAAAAAAAAAAAAAACAAAAAAAACCAAACAAAACAAAGCAAACAAAAAAAAATCACAGGAAAAAAAAAAACACCAAAAAATACAAATGAAAAATCAAACAAACGAACACCAAAAAAAGTGGGGAAAACCCCCTCTAAGTTCTTTTAAATCTGCTAATTGAAAATAATGCCTAGGAGCGAGGAATATTCCTAATGTTTATTGATAAAACTCATAGCTATCTTCTTTTGCATAAAGGGTTAATTTAGAATGAGCTCATGTTCTTCATATTAGTTCTTACAGGCATGACATTTTTATATCACCATATAAGCACTTCCCCCTACTCCCCCAAAGGTATTGTATCCATATGTTCCTCTCAAAAGCTTTCTACTTTCTAAAAATATTTCATTAAGTGGTATTTCTAATAAAATACATTAAAAATTACTGAAGTCAGCTGAAATATTTTAAATGAATCTTTTTTCAAAGATAAGAGAGTCAAATAAGAAAAACAAATATTTTGACCTTCTGTTTGCCTTCAACCAGCCCAATGAAACATAACAGTTAATAACAACTGACATGATCTCTTACAAAACAGATTCAGGCTGTTTTCTCATTCCCTTTTTCTTCTTTGCCTTTGGCTAAAAGGAAAATGTGAAGATATATAGAAAAGACAGTGCATAAAATGACTCTAAAATGGTTTAAGTTCTCATGATTTTGGCCTTTAATTTTTTAGTTTACAAACAAAAAGTTTCATTTTTTTAGTTGCTGTTTCTGATTGTGCAGACTGAATTGTGAGACAAATTATCTTCCTGCCTTCTCTCACTTTTATGATAATAATGATTTGCAGGACAAATGTGACGTTCAATTATAGATGTGCATAAATGGCAACTTTATTTGAAAACTGAGGTCACACAAACTGTAACCAGTGAATACTTTTACAGTGTTGAATCTTTATTGCTGCATTAATATAGACCAAGAAAACAATCCAGTTCCAAGGATGGCAGGTGAACATGAAGTCTGTGAAGACAGGGGGAGAATTTCTCAATTTGCTGATGAAACCAGAAAAAAAACCTGAAAAAGCATAAACTGCATTAACCTTAAAAAAAAAAAAATCAGAATTAGAAAAAAATCTGCATTGTTTTGGTTGTCATATCCTTTTTTAACCTAAAATTAAAATTTGAGGACATGGAATCCTCACTGAATAAAGGCTGGCAGTTCTGATGAGAAAGGAAAAGCATCGGTTGCATGGAAAGCATAGAGCATAGAATTGTAACATCACTTTTTTCAGCTTCTCATTGCTAAAAATGTTGGCTGAAGTTACGTGAAATTCACAGATGATTTTGATATTACTGAGGTTATTGCAGAGTTTTTAAAAAAATTAAATTTAAAAAAAAATAAAATAAGCCAAAATTCTCCAAGTTTTCTCTACTATATACTTGCCAGATCACTCATCTGCCTGAATTCACACTGAAGCAACAAGAAGAGGATGAACTCAAAGAAAGCTGTAGAGAGGTATATAAATAATACTCTGTGCCTTTGAAACACAGCTAACTTTCACTTGATGTATCCTGAAATAAATTTACTATTCTTGTGTATGGGACACTTCCCTTTTGAGGGCTCTATAATGAACAAACAAATTTTCTGGACTGCTGCTTCTTGACCATTCCAAGGCCTGATGTAGTGTTCTGTTTCTAGGACTTCATTTATAACTCATTAGTTATAAGGGAATGACCAAAATCTGTAAATTGAATGCAAGAATATAAAGAAAATCTGGAAGCAAAATATTTGTATAATAACAAAGAATCAAATTGCACTAGAGGAGGTTGGCTGGACTATTAGGAGATAAGAATGAAAATATTACAAAAGCTGAAGGTGTCCTAATCATTTTTTATCACAAGGAAGAGAAGGGCAATGGTCTGATGCTTTTGTTATTCACACTGCTTAGCACAAGACATTGAAAGCTTTTTACTCTTGGAATTTGATTAGCTGTCCTGTTTTGTACTAGTTAACACTAAGTGCAATCTGAAAGTCTGTCCTCTCTTCCACTGCCATAGACATACCTGAACTCCACACAATCCCAAAGAAACACAGAGAAGAAATGTCCTTGTGTGATTTTGTCTGTAAGATCATTACAGAGTGTTTCTGGAGTCTATGAACAACTCATGAGGTTCAAGGACAGTGTTCAGTGTACACACAACACTGCTTGTAGTTTCCCATGCTAAGAGATTTGAAGAAGAAATGCCTTTCACTTTTCATCTGTCATTAATTCAGAGTTTCTGAACATACAGGTTTTCTGTATAAATATTTAAATTTATTCCATATTACATGGAAATCCCTAGAAGGAAAGGATCTGATTGATTTCAGGCCACTTTTAATACACAGTACTGCCTAATATGAAAGCAAGACTTCTTAAGCTGAATTTGACTACTACACATTAAGGAATAATGCAGGAGAATGAAATAGTCAATGTACTGCTGATTCAGCAACAAAAATGAGTGGAACGCAACAACAGTCAATTTAGCAGACAATCTGGAGATATCTTTAAATGAGGAAGGGATATAGTTAACATTTTTTCCCAAATGAGGAGGTAAGAATTAAGTGGTTATGTACTTTCAGGATTTATAAAATAAAGAGTTGGCTCTGATACAACTCATTTTAGGTTCAGCTTTTTCTGGGATAAGTTTACAGTAGAAGCTATCTCCTTTGATAGTATTCAGACTGCTCTGTCTTTCCTCTTTGAATGCAACAGGAAGCTTAGCATGTGGATATGATTCCTAATTTAAGTCCAATTTGTAAAAGGTATCCTTCACCTTTGACATGGGAGCAAACAAATTAACTGGTTATAAGTTAATTTCTGATTTAAAGTTCACCACTGAAATGATCATTTTCTTTAGCAATTTTACTCTAAATGGCATTAGACATGTTTATTAAAGGTCTTTAGCCACTCCATTTGCATAACTTAAATGATATCTCATATTAAAAAAAATTAGTATAACAAGAAAACTTATGAAAAGATGAAATAAGAGTATAAAAACTAGGCCACATGTAGTTTAAACAGGTCTTGAATCTTGCATTTCATTAGAGCTCCTGTCACAACGGCTTTGCTTTCTTTATGCATCTTGTTTCTCACTCTACTTTTTACGTATTTAGCCCATTTAATGTAAAACTCCTGTTATTAATGAATTTGCTTAATGGTATTCTAGAATTCCTTAGTCATAGGTATAGGTATGCCATCAGAGTATAAAAGGATTCGATAGACCATCATTAGCACTGTCTTAAAATATTGTGAAATATTTTACTGACAGGAAGGAAAACTATGTTGTCACCTTCACTCTGCTCAGTGTATCTGCAGCTAATGGTGACAGGCAAAAATAATTTGCCCTCTGTATCACATTTGCTGTTCAATTCAAACCCCTAAAATATAACAATTTCTACAGTCCTATATGATCAAGGAATATATTTGCAATGATATTCCTTCTGGTAATAAACTGCCCATTTGACAGGTCTCCATCCCATCTATGACGTTTACTGTAAAACCCTAGTTTTATTCAGCTCACACAAAACAGAGATGTGCCAGTGCCTGTATAGTACGTGGCTAATGCCAGCAACAACACAGCTAGTGTTAGAAAGTAGTTAAATCTTCTTCAAAAATAGTACTCCTCTGTTGTGTGATTATTTTATCCAATAAGGGGTTTTGTTAAGAAAAAGAAAAAACAAACAACCAAACCTAAAACAAAACCAAAAGCAACACAGCATCCTGGTGTCATGAGTACAGGAAGATTCAAGCAAGTTAAGATAAAGTCCTTTTTTTATAGAAAAAAGTATTTCCAGTCCACAAGTCTTGATCACCAGTTTGAGCCTTTTTTACATGGTCAAACTCTTTTGGTTTCTGTGAATTTTTAGCTCTTGTTTTTTTCCATTTATGCAAACATCACCTGTACTAGGAATTCCCTTGGAATATTATGCATAATACTTCTCTATAAGGAGCATGCTGATTCCCAGATATCCAGCTCTTTCTCTGTCACACAGGTCCTTCAGTAAATAGTGCTTCAGCTGTTTCCATGAAAACAGCTTTTCCATATTTGTGACAGGGCACTTGAATAGCAGAACTGATGGAAATACATATTGTGCTCCCAAGAATGATGAGGGCATATAATGAATATTAACAAATATTGTAGTTTTCTAAATAAATGTATATTTGTTTAATTGCTACATATTTTTAAAAATCCTACCTTTTTTCTAGCATCATGATATCCTTACTGCCTTACACAATAAAAGCGGCATGACCTTAAAAAATGTTAAGAAATATCTGAAAATGCACCAAAGTTAGCTTGCTAGAAGCTCTGCACTAGTTCTACAGTTGAGTTATGAGCAGAACAAAAAACTTATCTGAGTATGACATACCAGGACAGCATAAACTCTTTCTGCATATATTTTTCAGTTGATACATTTTTAAAAGGAATCCAGATACACGATTAGTCTGTATTAGTTTGCTGTCACATGGGAATAGTTATGAGCTTCCATTCAAAGCAGTGCATGTCCATATTATGTGTTATATGAAGAATTTTAAATAGTCTGATCAGGTTAAATTGCAATGAACTGAGGCAGCTTATGGTATAAATTTGCAAAACAGAGGATGAGGAATAGGAGTACAAGATTCAGGCAGCCAAAGTTCAGCTGGATTTGAAGCCAGACAGAAATGTGGGGGACAATAAGAAAAAGAGCTTTTTCAAATATATTAATTACAAGAGACAGTGTAAAAATATAATTGTCCTATTACAGTGTGGATGGTCACCTCACAAACAGAGACAGAGACAAGGCACAGGTGATTTAATGCTTTCTTTGCATCTGCCTTCAGATGATGGATCAAGGGGTTCTCAGTGCTCTGAGCTGTAGGACACTGAGTGCGAGAATGATCACCTCCCAGATGATCCTGAAATTTTGCAGGATCAGATGCTCTATCTGAATCTCTACAAAACTACAGGGTCTGATGGGATTTGTCTAAGAGATGTGATCACAAAGTCTTTCTTGAGAATTTTTGAACCATCTTCGAAATATGGAGAGGCCACAGATGGCTGGACGATGGCAAACATTGACCCAGTTTTCATAAAGGACAAGAAAAAGGACCCCAGAAACCACAGGCTCATCAGTCTCATTTCAGTGCCCTGTAAAATCATGGAAAAGATTATTCTGGGAGGTGTTGAAAAACCTGGAGAACAACACAGTCATCAGTCACAGCCAGTAGTTTCATGAGGGGAAAGTCCTACTTATCAAACCTGATTTACGTCTGTGAGAGGGTAACCCATGTATTTGTTCTAGGAAAGCCAGTAGATGTAGTCTTTTTGGGCTTCAGCAAAGCTTTTGATACTGTCTCCCACAGTATCCTTCTGCGCAAAATGTCCAGCACACAACTGAATAACTGCTTTACATGATGAGTGAGCAACTGGCTCACACATCAGGAACAAAAAGCTATACTGAGCGGGGTTGCATCAGGATGGTTATCTGTCACTAGTGGGGTTCTGCGGGGCTCCATCCTCGGCCCAGTTCTCTTTAATATCTTCATAAATGATTTGGGGGCAAGACTCAAAGGAATACTAAGTTAGTTTGTCTATGTCACCACATTGGGAGAAGCTGTTGGCTCCTCCGAGAGCAGAGAGGCCCTGCAGAGAGACCTTGACAAAGCAGCGAGAAGGGCAATCACCAACTATAGGAAGAGTGGGTGCCAGATTCTGCACCTGGACAGGGCAACGCTGGTTGTGCATATAGTCTGGGGAACAAGAGGCTGGAGAGCAGCTCTGCAGAAAGGCTGTCCTGGTTGATCGCAAGGTGAATATGGGTCAGCAGTGCCCTGACAGCCAGGAGAGCAAACTGTGTCCTGGGGGGTGTCAGACACAACATCACCAGCCAGTCAAAGGAGGTGATTGTCCTGCTCTGCTCTGCACTTTGAGGCACATGGTATGATTCTTGGGGTGTCCTTCACAGGGCCAGGACTTGGAATCAGTGATACTGATGGGTTCCTTCCAATTCAATATATTCCATGATTCTATGAAATTGATTTTCTTCTCAAGGACAGTTTTTTGCTTTGTTTTCTTTTAAAATTATCCTTTACTCATTTTGCAAGAAAGCCTAGTCTAGAGCTCTCATTCAAAAAATGCTTTACGTTATTTTCAGCCCTTCATCAAAATTAGTTACCATTTTCTTCTTTATTTTGCAAACAGTAACTACTTTTTGTCTTCTACATTGTATATTTCAAAAAACATTAAATAGTATGAAGATTAACTGCCCATTTAATAAGATGAGTATTCTACAAAAATGTGACTGCACTTTTTGTAAAAGTACTGAGTGGCATTTCTCTGTTATTAAAATGGTTAAAATCTCTTTCTTTCCCTTAATGTTGGAGTAAAGTTAATAAGCAACGAGTGACATAGATCGCGGCTTCTAAAGCTAAACTTCTAAGTAATTCTAAAAGGAAGGAGGAAAATTGTTCCTGACAAGCTGAAATTACATTATAAAGCCTCCCATATTTTGAAGAGCCATGAGTCGTCCCAGGCATGAAGCTTATTTCAGTGTTTAACAAAACTTGTTTATAAAGAAAATATCTTCCCCAATATCAGTTTTCCGAAAGCATGCCCCTTAACCCCTGCTTTTTGTTTCTATTCATTGTTGGCATGGAGACGAAGAGGCACTCCACTAGATTGATCAATGCATGGTAACATCAACATAACATTTTCAGTCAAGTTCCCAGGAGCCTTCCTCCTGAATCTGTCATTTTGATTCAGATAACTAAATCAGGCTAAGCACTGCAATGATAACGGATGACTTGCCTCATTAGCTGTCTCCTGCTGCTTTACTCTGTCAGGAAGCACCACAGTGTCTGTCTGGGTTCCTGTGAGAGAGAACTGGCTTCCCTTATAATACTTTGGTATATATATATATGCATTTCTCATTTCTATCCATTCTTTTGTGTATACTTATGTACATAAAGAGAAAAATGTGAGTACTGTTTAATAAATATCTCATTAAGAGGAAATAGATTTGAAAAATCCTCTATCAAGGGCCAAAATTTAATCATAAAAATAGACATATTTCACAGGATCCTGATAATATGGTTATATTCTTTTATATTCACTGTCTCAAACTTTCTGTTTCCTTTAAATTGGATCCTTTTTTGTTAAGGCACTTTGCTTATCTGAACATTCAATGAATCAATTACCTTAATTGTACTAGCATACAATAATTAAAATCTTCAGAATCCTTCCTAGATGAGTAGTTTGAATTTTAAATATGCTGTTGAATAAATAAATATGCAAAAATAATTCTTTAAATGATAGGACAAACAGATTTGCAGTTGTAGCTATTAAACAGAGCACAGGTATACCCCAGGATGTACAAGTTCAGGTAAAAAAATTAATCCAAGTGTATATTAGCTAAGTTATCAATGCACACAAGAAGATAGTAGTAGCTGCATTTGTTTCTTTTCAACTGTGTTTATGGGCAGGTGTTTAAAAACAGAAAAAAAAAAAATTATCAAGTAAGTCACAAACCATGGTCTGCTAACTTGTACTATCACTACTCTATTCCTCATATATATTTGTGACTTATACTGACCATAAAGTAATCCAAATTAGTGAAATTATACTATGCTAAAATCACAGTCTCTGGCATATCTCCCCTTGAAAATAGATAACTTGCTTCAAATTTCAAAGGCAGAGATTTATTTTATTAACTGAGAAGTCTTGCCCCCGGCATTGAAATAACACCATTCTGTGAGTGTCAGCTAAGCATATCAACCACCTTGAGCTGGCCAGTTGGTTATACAGGAAATGAGAGAATGGTAGCATTAGCCATTTAACTCCCTTCCCTAGCACTTCAGCTTTTAAACTCAAACAAAGAGGTTCAATAAAATATTCCAGTTTTGTTAGAGAAACTCAGTTTCTTTTCCATGTTCCATCATGGGAGGTTTGTACATTCTTGTCAAGGCACCTGCATTAGACTCACTGGTCAGACTTGGAGGGATTCACTGCAGCATTTGAAGGACTCTGTCCATGACTGCCAGAGCACTCATAAAGTTCTCAGTTACCCGAGTAAGTAGGAGTCTGAAATGGGTAAGGAAGTCCCAACATTTCCCTTCAATGCTGCCTAGTTCTTGATATTACCTGTCAGACTGATACAAAATCCAGTGGGATTCATAAAGTGCGTAGTCTCTGGTTAGCTCACTCACAAATTTCAACAAAGCTTTTATGAAGCATACGTAACATTAAGGGTGGTGGGGGGAAAACTGTCAGTAATTTTTTTCCCTCTGTATTATGTTGGTATAACTCAAGAATTTCTTCTTCACTAAGCATTTTTCCCTTCTGCAATGTCTCTACAAGTTGCACATTAATCGTTTAAATATTTTGGAGCATATATAAGGAAGTGACTCAGCCTGGCATCATTTCATATGGCAGTCCTGGCTTTGGCCAAGGACAGGGTTAATTTTTTGCAGTAGCCATGAGGGGGTGGAGCCTAGAGCCATATGGGCATGGCCATGACTCTAATGTTATTCAAAACCATCTCGTATCATTGCCAGGACAATGAAGTGAAAGGGACTTTCATGCTTCAGGGAAGAAAGGATGCTCCTTTCCATTTGTGGGAAAATGCGGTGGAAAGGGGGGGTCTGTCTCAGGCTTGGTGAGAAGTTTGTGTGTAAATCACCCTCTGTTTGTACATTTTTATTATTAGTATTTTAGTAATGTTACTGTTACTGTTTGTGTCATGTTCTGCAAGCATAAAAAGGACAAGCCACTTCGAATGAGGGTGAAGCAGGAATGGCCAGTTTATTGAAGGAGCATGGGACTTACATAGGGTCAGGATGAAAGGTTCTGGAACTAGGGAGGAGTTCAGGGCGGAGTTAGGGTGGAGCAAGACAAGGAAGGTAAAAGAGGGTGGCAACCGTGCCAAACAAGGGATTAAGCAGGCCGGGTGAACCATATAAGGGAATAGTGTAGTGCACCAAACTCTGGCCAATGGGGGAACAGGGGTTAAACAACCAATGAGAACAATCCAACAATGAAAATGTAATATTAACTATTCTAATACAGTTGATATCTATCTATTCTATAAGAACATTAAAAAATTTTCAGAAGCGTCAGGCTGGAGTCCATTTAGGCTGGTCTTCTCCCCATTCAAGGGTAGGTCTCCTTTGATTCATTTCTCTCCATCTCCCGTTCCTTTTTTGTGGTTTGCTGCTTCCATTCAGAGTAATTCGTTGGTGGATTCCCCACGTTTGTTTTCTTATCTCATCGCTGTTTCCAGTAAATTGCTCTTAACTCATGATCCTTGCTTTTTGTGCCTCCAGCTCTCCTCTCCAGCCACCTGTGGGTGGAATGGGCTGCAGGGGAAGAGGAAACAAAGGCAGGCATGGTTTCAGTGGGAGCACTAAATTTCGGAATACCAGTCCTAAACCATGATGGTGGCATAACAAATAGAATGTGTGACTACTAAATTTAAATCTCTGTCTAGCTTTCCATCATTAAATGTCTGTAATTAAAATCAACACAGAAAGAAACCATGAGTCAAAGACCACTTACCATATTTATTAGGGGAAGAGAAGACAAGAGAAAGAGACTTGAAAGAAATTTTCTTCAATTGTTTACTGGATAAGACTGAATTATTTTAATTATTTAGTGCATACAATTCACATTTTTAAATATTTGAACATTTAAAAATTACCTCACAGAATTAGTCTGATAAGTTATTTATGGTTAGGGATGAAAGATGCTTGACTGTGAGTATTCTGGACTTTTAAATATCTGTGAGTCCTGTGCGATTTCCTCTTCAATTTCCTCTGATATAAACAAATAGAATAGGAATTAATCCTCTTACCACTATTTCACTTTAGTATACAGGAGACATGGGGCAAAATTGTGTACCAGTCTATATGTAGGTTTTTATTCATTATTTATTAGATTGTGAATACCAGTCATTATTTAATTATACACTATAAAACATTATTGATTGTTTTTGCAGTTAAAAAAAAAAAAGATTAACTGTTTTTGAGAGACCAAAGCTATTAGTCATTCTCAGCAATTTTTGTGAACAAAAATTCTTTAGTATGTTAAAAGTTTTCTTTTTTCTTTTTATTTTTTTTTGTTTAGTTGTTTGTTTTTTATGTTGGTTGGTTGGGTTTTCGGTTTTTTTTGTTTGTTTTGCAAAATTCAATTTGAATGCAAGTTTGCCAATTTAATTGTTTTCATCCCTGATCAACTCAATACTAGGAGCAGACCTTGGGAGATAAAAAACAATTGTCTTGAAAAAACATGAATCCAGGGATCTGGGCTGTATAAACCATGGCAGGACATTCGGATGAAGACAAGCCAATCAGGTTGGTTTTTTTTTTTTTGCTCTTTGTACCAGACTTTTACATTTTTGAAGCCTCTTTTTGTGTCTCCCTGTCCTTTGTTCCCTTGTTCAGACTACACTCTTCAGTTCTCTTGTCCTAGAACAAAGTTATTAGAGACCTCAGATTGTAAGAGAACCCTGTCTCAAGAACTGCCAAAACAACCAGAATGGACAATTCCAGCAATGGATGGAGCTGGCAGTCAGGTGATCCATGCCAGAAAATGGACAACTACCTCAAACCACAGAAGTTTACGTTTTAAAAGGTTCTCTATAGCATAGATAGTGACTTATTGTATTAGATAGATAGTTATTTCTCCTGTATTTGTGTGTTTTACCCCCATTGGCTATGGCTACCCGGTAACCTATCCCCATTGGGTGTTTATTCCCTATTTTCTCATTGGCTAGCCAGTGATGCCCCCCCCCAGCATCACCATGTAAGGCTAACCACTCCCCCTCCTCTCCTTCCCTCCCCTCCTTCCCCATATTTTCTGTGTCCTGCCCCAACTCCTCCCAGTTTCCAAACCCCTCCCCCAAACCCTATATGAGTCTCATGTACCCCAAATAAAGTCGTTCCAGCTTCACCCCCCCTTTGGCTGTGGACCGTGTCCCTTTGTCCTCCCTTCGGCACACGGCATCAGATCATTCTCACTGCTCGCCTCTGGGGGCTCCTCAGGTGGTCTTTTTCTAGAGGTGTGATGTTCTAATCCACACTTGTTGGGGTACTGCAAGCGCTGCATAAAACACAAAACTATGTCACATGTCAGGCAAGCTTAATTCCTGGCACAAATCCTTTTGTCAGATTGGCACATTTTTTAACTCCTCTTTTATGATCAGGCTTGACTTTCTCATTCTATACTTACAGTGTCTATTTTTTTTCCCTCTCAAATGCTTTGCATTTGTCCCCATTTTTCTGTGGCTTTTTTTGTTGTTTGGTTGGTTGGTTTGGTTTGGTTCAGTGGTTTTTTTTGTTGTTGCTGTCGTTGTTGCTTGTTTGTTTGTTTTTACAAGGCATTTGTCTTATTTGCCAAGATACATGTATCTAATCAAATCCCTTCAATTTTCATACTAACAATATAAACATATTAACTAACATATTTACTAACTTAATATAACTTGTGTTCCATGGTATAGATTATTTATGGAACATTGCATATGAAAAGACCAAGGCTAGATCTCTGCTGAATTGCATTGAACACACCTTTACATTTTGGTAATGATTCTAAATTTTCTCTGCATAGTTCATCAAACACATTTGTATTCTCCATTCAAAAGTAGACCACAGTAAAGCCAAGATACGAAATACTATTCCTTCTCTACATATTAACTGTTCCTTTTAGCAAACAAAGAACTTTTATTCTCAAACATAATACTGTTTCAAACTGCTGCAGCAGAAGTAGAACAGAGATGAAGGCTGTATAAATTTGTGCTCCATCAAGCCTGTGTCAGTAAGTTGTTTTGCAATCAGTTTGAGTTTACATGTTAACATGGACATGTCCTAAGACAGTTCCTTCTTCTAGGTTTTTTCGATGTAACAAATCCCTGACTTCAGATTTCTGCCATGACATCTAATGGCCCATTTCTTCCTTTGCCTGGTGTTTGAAATCTGATGCTCCTTTGAAAGAAAACTCTTAAAGGGGGCACAGAACTCATTTGCTGGACTGTGTGTGGGAGAGAAGTTACCAGCTTCTTCACTTTTGATAGACAGCAGTATTTCCTTTCCCAGTCAAAGCGTCCTCATTTCATTGTCCCATCTGACCTACATTTTAGCATGCTGAAACATCTTCCTGCTTGCCTGTGACTTTATGATGTGTGTAAGCATACGGTGTTACCAGTTCCTAGCACTGACAAAACCCGAGTCTGGACACCTTGAAGCCAGGAGATTGATTATTAAATTAATGAAGTTTGGAATAGTAAATGTTGAGTTTCCATACACATTTTTGAACTTGAATATTATTCTGGCTTTCCTTGCAAGTAGGAAAGATCAATGTATACTCATTTCTAAAATGAACTCTGAGGTGTTTCTCTAATCTGATTTCAGCAACCAGGATTTTAAGTGGTACTCCCTCCATCGTGAAACTAGACATGTAACAGAAGTAAGTTTGTATTTTCACAGTGGATCTTTGTGGTTAGGACAGTTTCCTAGCAGAGAAAACTACTTTCCATTAACTAATAAAAAAAAATAATAAAATAAAATAAAATATAATCCCTGAGCTGTCATCCTCCCACCACCGGATTTACCAGCATAGAGCAGAGGATTTCTTGCACAATTTTCTGAGCAATTCTTGGAACTGATATTTTGCAATTGCTTTAACCTCTCTACAGAGTGACTTCTTAATGCATATTTCCCACACACATTCATATAAGATTAGTATTCTCTTCTAGCTAAAGAAAGATTAAGATGATCACTGTCTTAAAGTCTTTGATTCCTTCTTTTCAGCTGTAGTTCCTCCTACAGTAAATAATACTTAGTGAATTGAATAACGTCTCATTATTCTTTGTCAAGATACCATAGTAAATTGAGCCACAGTCATTTTCTTGACTTAAAACACCTGTTACTTATATCCTTTTCAAACTGGGAAATACCTATAGTTAAAACGAATGTATCTTTCAAATAGGAGGTGTTATAATTCTGGTGTCTCCTTCTAAATTTAACCAGAGCTAAAAGGAAAACTGCTTACTCTATAAAGCCTTTTGGTGTGCAGGGTTTATGAAACCTCTCAGTGTCTATGTCTAACACATATTCAGAATAGAATAGAATAGAAATTTCAATTCCTATAACACTATTAAATTCAACAGCTCACACAGTGTTCCATTTAAGGTGCTTTTCTTTAAACAAAATCCCAGTCTCTATAGAGCAGAGTAAGCTGCTAGTTTAAATGTATCTACTATTTCCAAAACTACTAAATATATCGCTGGATGGGATTATTTGTATCCATGTCAAAAGGTCAATATCATGATGTGTACTTCAGAGTAGTCTACTGACTGCTGGCTTTAAAGTGCTGGCTCTATTCTGTCTTCCCAAATAGTTGACTCTAAACTTCAAAATTATACTTCATGGCAAATGGTTCATATTCCTGTAACTAGCATACTATTTTGACTCAAATATTTGTAGCATAGAAATGTGTGTGTATATACTATGAACACAAAGAGTGCATTTTTGTAATCAGTAAAATAGAAAATATAGCCATAATCCTTGAAGCAGCTCTAAACTTGTGTTTCCAAGTGTTTGTAGCCTGGAAACAGAATGAGAATCTTAGAATCATATTCTAAATCAAATTCTTTTTTCTGCTGTCTTAAAATTCTCAAGGTTTGTCTTTGTCCTCAAAGAAACAATTAGAAATTCTGTGAAGAATCTTCTTGGACTTGTTATCAAGGGCATGAATATATAGTCACTGTTAAAATAAGGTTTGTAACTAATTATTTTCCAATATGGGCACTGACCCAGCTGATGACAAAAGCCTGAAACTGCATAAAGAAACAAAATCTCTTGCTAACGTAACATGCTATTGAATTAAAATAGCTTTTCTGTTTGGCTGGATTGGGAGATTTGCTGTTCTGGGCAAGGTCTGCAGGAGACATATTTTCCTCCACATTTTGGTAGTGTGCTTTAGACTGTTTTCCAAAGCTGAATACTGAAAAGCATCAGCAACTGCAGCACAGTTTGCAACATTTGCAAGGCTCTGTAGGCTGTGAATAGAAATACTTCACTTATTTCATTTGTATACTTTACATTGTTAAAAAAGAATAATTTGGAGAATTCAAGGAAAACCATGATAGCGGGTTTCCTGAAGGTTAATGGTTGTTTTAGCTCAAACAGTTCTTCAGAGATATAGGCAAGCTTAATTCAAAGTACAGTGATGAAAGGAGAAAGGTGTGAAAGGCATACAGGATATAAATGAATACTGTGAATATTGTGGCCTCTTAAACACTTACTATTAGAGTCTTCATTTCAGTCTTTAAGTCCTTTACATCTAGAAAAGTACATGAATTTCCTTACATGATATGTAAAAATTATTTCAATGTTTTTATTCAGATAAACATCAAGGAAAAATGTTTGACTTCTTTCTTCCTTTATTCAAAACTGTTTTACCCAAGCTTGATACTAATTTAAACAGCAAAATATCTTACATGATTAAACAAAACACAGTTAAGAATATGGATGCCATATGTCTGTATGTCCTTGCACCCTCCCCCCGAATACTAGAATAATATTTCAAATTAAGGTGCACAAAAAAAATTTACAGGTTAAGTTTTGTAGCAGTAGTTATTAAATATACTGAGTACAGAAAATAAACACTGAACACATGACCAGGGTAAAAATGCTTCCCAGTGCTTTCAAGTCCAGCATAAACAGGACCACATATATATTGCACATTCTTCATCTCAGACTGATTTCCCTACCCAGGGAAGTTATGGTCTGTTTCTCTGAAATTGTACCACATTAGGGATAAACTGGAACTGTTTACTCTTATTCATTTAATTAATTTTTTATGATTTACATCTATGGGGTCCTCTACTTGCTGTATCATATATCTACTCTGCCCCTTTTTCACATGTGAATACAAAGCAGAACACAAGGCAAAATAGTACCTAAGGTTATTACAGGGGTATGCTTGAGGACACTCAACTGTTTATGGATAATTGAGTTAATTCTAAAGATTTAAATATAAATAATCTCTTTCCTACATCAGAAGTTACGCTAGAGTTCATAGGAGGAAAACAGCCCCTGGAAACAGCCATTAATAAATTAATAAGTTCGTCCTAGGACTGAAGTGGTCCTAGAATGCCACCAACCGCCATGATAAACCCAGCTGGGAGAAATCCTTGCATGTATAATTGTGTGCATTTGTAGACATATAGTTCCAGGAGCATAGATCATCATAGCTTTCATATTTTTTTATTTTGTCTGTATTAATAGTTTTGTTTGTTTGTTTTCAGGAGAGGAACATTCATAATCGGAATAAAAAGATAAACATAATGAAAGGGAACAGTGGGTGAGTTTAGAGTTATAAATTCACTAACACTGCAGATTTTCTTGAGTAGAAAGACTCTGCTAATTGAGTATTAATACCAACTAGGTTATGAGAAAAATTATTTAACATGTATTCATTAAAAAGACTTCTATTTAATAATCTATTACCTCCTTAACCTTCTGTTCCTTAAAACATACTTAGTTGTTTCAAGCACAAGAGATCTAGGACAACATAGCCTTTTCTTTTGCATAGTGCAGCATTCCCTCAAGCATGTTGTGTTGAAAAATAAAAAATACGGTGTGCCTAGTTTGCTGTCTTTACAATTTCCAGCAAGCTGTGTGAACAGTTTCTTTTAAGGGGAGAATATTAGACATGAGTGAGTTTCTCTTCAGAGATTTGCAGGTATCTGTACTTGCCTGTAAAACTAATCAATAAATCAAAAGAGCAGAAGAGTAGTAAAGAGCAAAAAGTATTAACATTTGCATTTTGCTTTAAAATTATTTTGTAGTTTGCAAACCTATGGAAAAAAAATTACAGTGGCTGTAAGACTTTTAAGGATTCATGGGATTTTACTAATTTTATACTACTTCACACTCAAAAGATCTCATTTTCCAAATATTTTGGGGCTAGACACAAACAGTAGAACATCAGAAAATCTGATTTGTGGGTAACATGCATCAAAACAGTAATTCATCTTATTTTGAGCTTCCAAACATCCACTGTAAATATATGCATATTTTATAAATATATATAAACAATAAAATATTTTTTAACCATTTTCTCCATTGGGTTGGGGTACTTCATTAGCCAAAGCTTGATTTTAGCACTTCTCCCAGATGACATTTTATGAGCAAAAGGATTTTGTCAAAATAATCTATCTAAGTTTGAAAACAGACAGGTTTATACTCAGTAATCATATATATAAAAGTTTAGTAGTCATTCTGAATTGTATAGAGGCTGAAATCCTTTATTTTACAGTCGATCATAATTAACTAAGACACCAATAAAATATTATATTCTTTGTATAGGATGATGAATATTATTTTGGTTGTTTTGTTTTGAAATATTACCACAAAACTATATTATTTTTGGAACACTATTTGAAAAAAAATCATAAACCCAACAATATTTCTTTTAATAACCCCAGTGCTTTATAATTTGGCGCATAGTAGCTATCATGGAGATAAGTCTCTAATTCTGTAGTCTGTAGCTAATTAAGTTTCTTCTTGCTCATCATTAGTAATCTATATTTGTGCAGCTCTCAGAACTTTCTATCCACTTGAATTCATACCATATGTAATTATTCTTGTCTTATATGCTCTGTTATAAAATGGACTATCCTGTTTCACTCTAACTCCTTTATGTGTACATTGCCCTTCTTTCCTTTTTGTGTTTGACCTTACGTGTATGATTATTTTCCCATTTTAAAGCTTAAAAAGCAACCTAATTACACATCTTTGTGTACAAACAAACGTATTTTTATTCATTGTTTGAGAAAAGCTTGTGTGTCCTGGGTGGTATTATCTTTAGCAGCAACATCAGTTTTGTAGGACAGACACATGATAGCTTGTCACTTGTCTTAGTTCTGCTATCCCTTGGGGTATTTTGGATCATATTCATGTTTATTTCAGGTGCTCATTCTGATCGTCTTTAACAAGGTCATAAACAACGGAGTTACTCAGCTATCTTGCTCCTGTTTTCTTTTGCTTAAATGCTTTGCCCTTTCTTTTTTAATGTTGTCTCCTTTGCTGTCTTGTATTATGCTGTATTTGTATACATTACTGACAAGACTGAACTGTTTCTATTCTCCTATATTTCTCCCTAATTATACTCTTGTACTAAACAAATTGGAAATGTACAAATAATGGATGGAAAAGAGCGGCATAAGCCCCCTGTGCTGGAAGATATTGTACTGTAAGGGTCTTTATTATTACACGGTAATTGGATTCTAACATGCAAAATAAATGTTAGACATTAAAAGGATGTTATTTAACACAGTGAATAATTGTGATTTCCATTTCTTTTTCTATGGACATTTGATAGTATTGCTCATGCATTGAACTTTTTTTCTCTATTGCTCTCTGGAGCTTGTTCCACGAAAACAAATTAATAGACTAGTGAGTCAAGTATAAAACCACATGATAATGCTCAAAGCTTGTTCAAAAAACATGTAAGTGAAAATAAGGCTATCCGTTGCTTTTAGTCAGCAAAGACCAAGGCTTTAGATAGTACTTTCCTTCAAAAACTCCATTGCGTTCTAAAAATACAATCAGCCTCTACAGTACTGCTGCAAAATATTTTTGGTATGTATTGTTCCTATTTGGCAAAATAGAAGATTTTTGCAGAAATGTCAATTATATTTGAAAAAAAAATTAGTCTGACATCTCCCAGAATGTTTGTATTTTGCTGAATAGAGTAGTATGGTTTCTCTCATTAATGTCCTAAAGTCTTCAGCAATTCAAAAGAGGTTACAAAGCAAGGATGAAAGGAAAGAATTACTAGATGAAAAATGAAGTTACATAGATGTCATAAACATTATCTGTTGCATTTGGTGAAAAACAGATATTGCGATTGATATCTGGAATCCTCTCCAGAAGCTCAATTTAAGTGCTCTGGATAAGTTCCTTTTTGTCAAACTTTCTATGAGGTAGGAACTATTTTGTCATCAAGCTAGACTTGAACTCCACACTTCATTTCTACCTAAACTCAAGTGAAGGTTGCAAGAATTGCAACAATACTACCTGTTCCAGAATTAACATTTCAAAGAAAAACAAAAATCAAAACAAAACAAAAAGCTCTATCCTCTTGAAGATAATAATGATTTCAGATGATGCTCACAAAAGAGCAACCTCCAAAAGAGCAGCTGAGTACTTGTAGCAAGCCTTTTCAGCTAAATGAATTTTTAAATTTTAGTTTGTTTTCCTTATCTCTTCTGTAAACTGCATCCTTGGTTATCTGATGAATACATGCAATGCAGTCAACCAGAATTTTTGAGAGCTGAAGTTACATTTTCCCAAGCCACAGCTTTCTGGTTTATGTAACAGAAACTATGAAAGGAGAAACATATCAAGATTTCAAATCATACCTTGAGTGAAGGGAGCACAGTGATTTGATTAATTGACATCTTTATTGTTACTTTTCTCTTGTTCTTTCTTTTAATCTTTTAACACTAGTTAATATTGGTTACTGAAAATAGCAAAAGCCTTACACTTTTCATCTTCTGATTATAGAAGGCTATATAGTCTGTTGTGGCACCACATTAAATTTATTACATCTTTCAAAGTGACTTTGAAACACTAATTTGATTATCTACTTCATAAATTGTATGTATCAATTTGTATAAAACCATGATTTAAAAAAGTAATTTATAAATAGAAGTCCACAACCATTTTTAGTTGTATTCCAAATAAGTAAACAAAATTGGTGCCTAAAATTTCTGATAAAAAAGGGTAAGAATTTAATTCAGTATTGCTAAAAATTTAATCTAATTTGTACTAAGTACCACATTTGAACTTCTCTACCGTTGACTTTAAATGAGTCCATTATAGCACTTTCGACTAGAGACTTTGAATCTAGAATCCAAGTCATGTGTCTCATGACCCTATTATACAGATGCAGAAAGAATTGAGAAATAGCACATGAAAAAAAAATTCTCTTTGTGTTTCTTCTGTGAAGATGTGCTCCCAGCCTTTCTTTGAAAACACTTGAATATTACTATTAATCTAATGAAACAGGTTAATCTTTGAGACAGTCTCATAAGAGTCTCCAGAGAAGATGAGAAGCATTTTTGACATATGATGGTTTTCTTCTTGAAAATGCCAACTAACATAGTCCCATCATCTCATTGTAGCAAGTTTTCATGAAATTTTGGTTGAATTTTGTTTTACAGTGTTCCATCTGATGCTTCAGCATTGCTTTGTTCGAAATTTATCCTATCTAAATTCTCGTATAAAAAAGTTAGTCTATGCTAAGTAGTAATTTTTTTATAGTGAAAATATATTTCTAAACTGAAAATATATTTTTAATGAAATATTTTTTCTAAGTGAACATCTTTTGAAATGTACACATTTTGAAAATTTTAACTGCTTTGGAGAAGACATTACCTACACAACTCTCAATTTGTTCTTGAACATAAGTTTAAACTAGAAACTTCTTATAACAGGAACTGTGAAAACTCTACCTTGAGCACTTAAAAAGCAATTGTTGCTTTTTTTGCCAGTTTGGCCACATTAATAACTTTGGTTCTATATAAATACTAGGAAAAAAAATAGCATTTGCCTCATTTTACATTGGTTCAGTATATATTTCTTTTACTGAAAAAATAGCAGTGTCTGCTGATTTTATGGTAATTTTGAAAATCTCCTTCCTAATATTTTTCTTCATTTTCACACTTAATTTTCTTCAGCCTACTTGTAGTGTGATTTAGGAATGCAATGTTGACAGTATTGCATTCCTCAGCATACAACGACTTTCATATGTATTGACAAAGATTTTTTATTGTTTTAATTGTTTATTTAGTATACTAAGCAGATGTTCTTGACTGTAAAAGGAAGCACTACGGTGCTGAATCTTGAAGACACTGGAAATGTCAATTTTGGTATTAAAAAAAAAAAGGTTATTCAGATATGCCCTTGGGCTTCACAATAATTTAACTTTTAAGGCACTTGTAGACTTGAAAAAGGATTGTTTCCTTCTTCTTGAAGCAATGGCAGTTATCACTAGCAAATGAGTACGTATGATGTATTCATTCTTGTCTCCTTTAGTTAGAGTACAAAATTGAGCAAGTTATTTTAGAACATATGAGCATAAATTCCCCTAATGTACCATCTCCATTAATTTGTCCAGCATCCCATGGATCTGCCTGAGCATGCTCTTTACTGAAATCCTGTGAGTGTTGTTGTCACTCCAGAGAGCTTTGTAGATTAAATCACAGACCTGGATACTGAAGGAATGACAGGATTTGTGGATACAACAGATAACCTGCTAGATTAAGGTCTGAAATCTGAGAGGCATCTGCAGTTCATTATACATGGAACAGTTGAGAAATAACCACCATCAGTGAGAGCAAACAAAATAGTGCCTTGAAGCTATGCTGGAAAGATAGCAGTGCTGTTAATAATTAATTCTCCCTGTTGTGTCTGGCATCCTGCCTATGATAGCAAAAAATCCAATAGGATATTGCTATATCCCCCAGTTTGTACAAATCCGCGAGGGGAGCACTACAGTTGATATGCTGTTGCCCAATACAAAATTAAATCAGAAAGTACTGTCAGAGACACCCTCCCTCATCTCGCAGAAAGCAATCGAATGTGGGAGATGGGCAAGTGTTGAAAGCCCTAAACTAAAGTTGGAAAAATCTATCAATTGCAGTAAGCCTGCTAGCAATTGTTAAATCATTCCAGATAGAAACATAGCTATGCCTTGCCCTTGAACTTTCATCCTTTTCTGTTTTGGTTTTGTTTGTTTGTTTTTAATTTAAATCAAATTTAGCCCAAGCCTCTTTCAAATAGAGGGTCAGGCTGTACAACAGCCCTGCTAAAACAATCATATATCCAAAAGCCAAAAAATTTAATCTGTTTACATATCTTGCATCCTTTGATCTATTTCTATAAGAGTTTACATAAAGTGTCATTTCAGTAGAAAGACTGCATAATGTACCTGACACGGCCCCACTCTCCTTGAAGTAAAGTTCTTCGTGATCTTTAATGTGTTTAGACCTACAATGTATATCTTAGATAAATGCTGTTTTCCAGATTTTCCAGAGCACGTTAAAGAAGAAGTCACAGAAATAATCGGTGACAGCAAAAAAATTTCATAGAATCATAGGACCACAGAATGGTTTGAATCCAAAAGAGCCTTTAAAGACCACCTATTCCAAACACTGTCATGGGCAGGAACATTTTTTACTGGACCAGATTGCTTAAAACCCCATCCAGCCTGACCTTGAACACTTCCAAGAATGAGGCATCCAGAATTTCTCCAGGCAACTGCTCTAATGCCTCACCATGCTTATCATAAAAATGTCTTCCTTATGACCTATCTAAATCTACCCTCTTTACATTTAAAACCATTGTCCCCCTGTGCTGTCACTACAGGCCTTGGTAAAAAGTATCTCTTCAGAAGACAGACTTTTTAAAATCTTAGACTCATAGAATATGTATCAAAGACCCTGAAGCAATTTTTCGTTTAGTGTATATCCCTTTCAAATATATACCCTTTTCAAGTTTAGTTCCAATATTTAGTCTCCTAGAAGACTAATGCTCAATGTCCTGGGCTTAGGTAGGTTGGGTGTTTTAAGTTACTGCCTAAAATTTAGTCCCTGAAGAGAATATTATCAGAAATTGCTGGTATCAGAAATGTCACTTATTCCCTGTGTGTGGTTTAGTTTCAAATTGATTATGAATCTCCTTCTTCTAATCTGTAATCCATCATAATTCAGTTAAGGAATTAACTCAGGGATTTATTATTACCCAAAAATCATCCTTCCACTGTGTTGATTGTTCAAACATTTTTTATTGTCTCTTTGAATTCTACAGCTGTCTTCTTGTAGAAGTCTTCTTTGTCTATGAGTGTACTTTCACAAAACAGATCATTAATTACTAGGTGCTATTGAACTTTCTTATGCATATGATCAATAGCCAGTGAATTCCACTTTCTTTCTGGGAAATAAATTTCTGCTTTCCGTTGTTTACACTCCATTTCTTTCACTAGTTTCCTGAAAAGTTTCTGGTCAATATTACTTAAATAGGTTAATAGTGAAGCATTATACTAACAGAAGGAAACCTATTCATCAAACCTTGAAAATAATTACTATAAGGAACATAATACAAGTAAGTGATACATGACTCCATAAGATGCTTTAGCCTTGTGAAATCACTTTTATCATAGTAGTTCCAAATTAAAAAGTTAAAAATAATATATTTGTACAGATCAATTTCATGTTGAATGTTTTTTCATATTTCTACTTTTGAACAGACACTTAGTGTACTTTATTTAGACTCATGAAAATATCCTAGTATTAATCACTGTATGTTTGTGTTCCCAATAGTGCTTGGAAAATCCTTAAAAGTGTGTGCAATACAAAGAAAACCCCACAAACAAACAAACAAAAAAAACCCACACACCTCAAAATTTTAAAATAATGTAAGGAAGAAATACTGTGTATTTTTCTGGCACAATTTGAGACTGAAAGGTGCAATCTATCCTATTCTATACAGCACTATTAACAGTACAAACATCTAATATATAAAAATATGATATTTTTTCTGTAACTATTATAAAATTCACAGTTATTTAGGGTGCTTTTCTTATTGTTTATGGAGAAGATACTTGCAACTGACATAATTATAATTTTCTGAACCCAAATTGTGTCTGCAGATATTTTTTTGCCTTGAAAAAAAATCCTCACTTGTCAGATTTAATCTCATGATCTTATTGTATTGCCTGGACAGAAATATACAATGAACACTCAAAAGGTTGCCAGATGCAACACAGAGAGTGAATGAAAATGCAGTGCCTGTTCAGGTAGGTGCAAGTTGATATTGCAGCATGCTATGCTCTAGTTGTCTTTAGTAGTCATTGTCAAATGAAGGAAATCAAGCCACTCAGCTGTGACCTTCCTCTAAGCTGAGTGAGCACAAGCACGCTGTATAAACAGTGTATGCCATTTTCTGACCATAAGTACATAAATCTAAATGCTTAACATGCTTTCTTAGTTTAGAAAGAGGTCCTGAAATTCGATGTTTTCCTTCAACTGCATTTAAATTTCAGAATTCTTAGTATCAGTCAATAGTGCTCAAAATCTTGCAGGCTTATCCCCTAATTTAAAAGGTGAAAGTCCCATTTAAAACCACTTGTTGATACTAAGGGGAAAGTCATTTGCATAAGGAGCTTAGGCATGAGGTCAGTGGAGTTTTGTCTCTTGTATTTAAGGGATACATCCTTCTATTTCTAGTGACAATAAACTCAAATATCATCAGTGAATTTTCTGGTATTTCCAGAAGACTCAACAAATGATGTTTTGAAAATATCAGTGCTGCTTTATCTAGTTAATTTTTCAGGTTCAGCATGCTGTTGAATAAGTACAGTATCATGCATGTTTCCTAGCTTTTAAAAGAATGAGTAAATTATTCAAAGTGGAACACTTTGGCATATAAAAACATTTAGTGGCAGGGGTTTTTTTATGAAAGTAAAGATCACTTAATTGCCTTTGAAGAATTTTCAATAGCTTTGATTTATCAAGCCTTTGAGTTGTTGCGAAATAAAATATTTCTATTTTGAATAATAGCATTCTTGGACTGATATATTTTAAAAACAATTCCAGGATGTCTGCAATTATGGGCTTAGTTGACATTAGCTTTCACACATGTGTTCTCTGAATCTCCTTATTTTTTAAAGACAGCTTTCTCTTCATTCATAACATCTCTTGTTTGACTCTCCTTGAAAATTTCTTCACAAACATTTTCTTAGCTCTCTTAAATCCATAAACCCCTTTGAAACCCTGACACTTACCTTGTATTTAAAAAATACATGATATTCTCATTTCCAAGGAAATTTTTTTGTCATTGTTGCTTGACAATCATTTTTTTAATGACAATATGTTAATTATATAGAAAAATGCAATTATAAATTGCTTGTTTCAGCCTTAGTGAAAACATGTGAGATTTTAACACAAAGTATCTTCAGTAATTTAAATGGGTCAGTATTTTGCAATGTGTGGTGTTGTCACATATGCAAGGAACTACCCTGGAAAAATATTGCTAAATTCTGCAATGCACTGGTTTGGGTTTGTTGCCTTTTTTTTTTTTTTTGGTTTTCTTTTTGATTTTTGACTAGTATTTTACTTTGAAAAGTTTTTCCTTCTGAAGCAGTTTTACATGAAGTACTGAATTAGCAGATCAAGTACTTTCTATTAGAGTTCTTTACTAAGCAGAGATTTGGGGACATTTGGGGTTTTTTTTTATGTTTTCAATTTCTTCTTTTCATCACTGTGTATATTATCTTTTTTGTTTGTTTGTTTAATTAATTTTACTGTTGTTTTTGTTCTGTCATCCTGAACCTCAGTCATACGTATTTTGGGACCCATTTACCACTACTAGTGTAAGAGAAATCTTACTCTTATTAAGAGTTAAAGTCATTGGACTGAAAATTATCCCTGATACCTAGCTCTGCAACAGAAAATTACAGAGCTCTAAGATTCTCACTGAGTATTTTTTATGTTGAATTGTCAGTTGTATCACAATTTAACAAAAAGAGCCCAATGGATTATCAGAGTAGGAAGCTCTGTCTCCATCCGCTCTTTTTCCATAGGACTCATGGAAAAAGTCCTATGGACTTTTCAGGTTGGACATGCCAACCTGAAAATTGGTCTTTGACAAGCAAAGGTCTAGAAAACTTGACACAGTATTTCAACTTGGTAAGTTTGTCATGACCACTGCTGTGGTGAAAACATCACTTACCTTTTCCAGACATTCTCCCATGAGCCACACACTGCAGTGGTTTTACAGTGGTCTCTATGCATGTAAGGTCTTTGAGGAGATGGAACACATTTGACAGTGTTATCATGCTTGGTCTACACTGAGTCTGTTACTGTTGTTATATAAGAACAAAATATGTTTGTATTTTCTCAAATTCACTTTCTTTAGGTTTCTTTTGTGGTTCCCCAGTGTGATTTATTAATTCAAGAAATGACAGGCGTCAAGGGCTTGAGGTGAACTAGAGCCTACAGTTAGATTTAAGGATTCAGGCAGTCAGACTATCACAGAGAGAGAGTCTTCTCGTCTTCTCTAGAACTCCTCAGATATCTTTAGGCTGTCCTTGTGTGCAATATCAAGAGAATGCTAAGAATAAATTGACTTTATTACCAGTGGACGGTAAGATGGGGGTCAGCTTCCTTCAAGCCTTTTCCCACACTCTAGTGCCAGTGCTCCTGAAATAAATGCAACATTTTCTTTTAAAAACCTTGTAAAGTTAGACACCACATGGCTAGCCAGTTTCTGAACTAAGGTCATTTGTGTCAAGACAAAATGCAAGTTGGGAAACCTCAAAATAGTTGCTACCTGCCTGAGAAAACATACCAATTAGCATATGTACCCAAGTTCAGGTACAGGCAGTGAAGCTGAGTTTCTCTTTGGTCATACAGGTAATCAGATATCTAGGAAGATGCCAAGAGAAAGGAGATGGACAAATACCAGAACTGTATCCTGAAGTCCCAGAATTAATCCAGTTCCTGGGAAGCTTGGGTCTGCTTCCCTCAATAATTTCATTCAGAATTTATTTCCCTAATGTGCAAAACTTTGTTGCCAAAGCCAATATATAAATACTGAACTTCTTTTGTCTTTTGTAGATTTAATTTGCAGGCACAAGTCCAAGTTTCTAGCAGCTGGAATCCTTAGGGTACCTTCTGTTGTGCTCAAGTTTTTTTCTGTATAATGTAACATGGGCAGATAATAGCTATGGCCACTATACTTTTTGTCTGATGGTGAACTATTTCTCTCCCATTTGACTTGTTGTTGCCATTGTTGTTAAGTGACAGTCTGATTATTTACAGGTGAGTGAGTTTGACAATCTCTTCTAAAAAATTGTAAGTGAATTGATATGATGGGTAGGAAGAAGCTAAAACTTACAAAATAACTAAGAAAAACAGAGAGAGCAGGTTAGAAGAATATTTTGAAGAGGCCCTTGAACCAAATTCACAGACCTAACATCTTGCCAAGGTGGTGATACCTAAAAGGTATGGAGCAACTTTCCAAAAGACTCTCTCTCTAACTGAAGAAGTAACTTGAAAAGCAAGTGTCTTTGAGATCTGCAGGCAATGCTGTATACAGAAGTTTTGACATCAAAGTAATCTGTGTGTGTGTGCCCATCATATACACAGAATTTTTCTAAAAGTAAGTTGGACCCTTTGCTGTCTTTGCAATGTCCAAGGGACTTGCATGTGTTCAGGCTTTTATAAAAATACCTAAGTATTTGCTTCTAGTTAACTGAGTAGAATTTGCACAACCTTAGAGCTAAATGCCAGTGCACTCATTTACTTTCATAAGAAAAAGGAGAAATTAAAGAGAAAAAACCAAACCAAATGAACCCAAAAAAAACCTACTAATCAGAACAAAGAAAAAAAACAAAAACAAAAAACAAACTCAAACAGACAACAACAACAAAACAAAACAAACAAAAAACACCCCCCTCACAAAAAAACAAAACAAAACAAAACAAAACAACAAAAAGAACACTGTATCACATAGTAAAGGTTATAGAAAGCCTGAAATAAAGAAAATATCTACTTCTTACTGCAGATCTCGTGTCTTACATATTTAGGTAAGGACCATTTTGACTCCTATTGAATCACTGTCTTGTCTAACTCACAGCACCAGGTTTTATTTGCACTGCAGCACGCTTTCTTTCTTCCTCACATGTATTTTCTTGTTACAGTGCTTCCTAGGCTGGTTCTAAGCCACAATAATAGACTTTTTTGCTCTGGTCTGATATGAAATTCAGAAGTTGTCAGAAGACTGTAAAGCACATGGCCAAGAAAATTATCAGATGCTCAGTGTACAGAGTATGTCAAGAATAACTCAAGCAAAAGTTGCCTTCTGTTTCCTGGCAGAAAGCACTTTTGTCACTTTCTTGCATGGAGCCACTTTATTACAGCTATTAAGAAACATTGCACTGAAGTTGTAAAGAAGATGAAATGAAAAGAAATGGTGCTGCACAAGCCAGATGTACTAGTAGAGACATTCTAAGTCCTAAATATCAATCTTCTAAGTGGAAAAGGCCATTTATATGTGTATATGGATCGAAGAAGCAAACAACAATACTGGTAATTCAGTACTATGTACTCAGTTCATGTGAGGCAATGAAATAATTTTATGCTCTCAATTTTACTTGTGATACTAAAATTATCATCAGGGTATAGACAAACATTGTTTGGCCACCTGTTTCTGATTCAGGGACTATTGTAGATAGCGTGTGCTCTGACCCTGCAGTTCCAAGCACTGGGAAGAACATTTCATATTGAGACCAACACATATGAGTCCAAATACATCACCATCATTTGGCTTCTGTTTCCACTGAATTAGGAAGGTTTGCAGTGCTTTAATTGCAAATAATTTCAGAGTTTTTATGGGTTTTATTCCAGATAATAGTAATAATTGCCTTTTAGCTAAAGGGCTATTATGGTTTAACCTTAGCTGCAACTTAGCCCCACACAGCCACTCACCCACTCTCCCCTGATGCAATGGGGAAGAGAATCAGAATAGTACAAGTGAGAAAATGTCAGAGTTGAGATAAAGACCATTTAATAGGGAAAATAAAAGCCATAGATGTAAGTGAAAAACAAAATGAAGCAGGCCTCCATCACACACAACAGTTACTTGGGGAGACAAAACACTATTACCTCTTCCTTTCTCCAGCTTTATACCATATGGTATGGGATATGCCTGTGATGTGTTGGGATCAGCTGTGCCCCCTCCCAACTTTGTGTACCTCCAGCCTCCTTGCTAGTGGGGTAGTGTGAGAAGCAGAAAACGTCTCAACATTGTGGAAGTGCTGCTCAGCAATATCAGATACACCCCTGAAATACAATACAGTTTTCAGCACAATTCCAAAACTTAGGCCCCCCCACCCCCCCGCATACCAGCTACTCTGAAGAAAATGAACTCTATCCCAGCCAAAACCAGCGCAAGGGTTTCCTTAGTTCTCTTCTACGCCTGGGGCAGAAAAAGAACGTAGCCTTCTTATATATTTACTCCTCCAAAAGTGTCCTAAATAGATCACTGCATTTCTTAAAAGATTATCCATAAGTATTTAAAAAAATGTGTGTTGTTCATGTGCAGTTTACCTTTACAACAGTTAATACTTGGATATTTGGTCTTTATAATCAACTTCTCGTTGCTGTTCTGTAAGAGAGAGACAGGCACTGTACGGAGTGAAATTCTGTTTCCGCTGACTTAGCAGAACCTTTGTCACTTGAACTAGATCCTAACTTCACCTATGTGTCTTGCACCTTGGAAACATTTTGCATTTTCATTGAAGAAACTGGCATGCACAAACATCTAGGTGTTTCGTTCATCTCTGAATCTCCAGACTGAAACCACAAATTCTCTTTGCTTTTGTATGACACAGTTTAAATAAGAAAGCACCTAAGGAAGAGACCATTTATATGTCATGTTGAGGAGGTCTGTGCTAAGCTGTTCCACTTCCAAAATCTCTTGATTTTCTAGGACATTGTCAAACTAAATATAAACTGCCCCAGAATAACCATGTGAGGACAAGAATTGTGCAAAGCAGTAGTCTTGCTGTGATGAATTCTGAAAAGCAGCACAAGGTAGAGGTCTGATCCAGCACTGCCTTGAGACCTACATTCTGATGCTTCTGTGTATGTCCATTTTCCAGACATCTTTTTCTGTGATCAAACACATGCAAGTCACCTTAATCTGTGCAGTCCTTTAAGTCATCTGGGTTTTATCTCTTTCTTGTGCATTTTCCATTACCAGAATAAATGCCTTTCTTTTGATATTTCTGATTTCAGGAATGAGTAGAAAATTATTCCTTCTCTGACATGTCCAAGTTACTGCATTATTTATGGAAATTTTTCTCTCCCATCACTTTTCTTAAGTCTTAGTTCATTTCAAAGCCCCTTTTATATCTTTTTCAGCAATGTGCATGAGATGCTTTCTGTATACTATAAAAATAGATATTTCATTTTTTTTTCTTTTTAGTACTTTTAGCCATAGAATATTAAGGGGGGACAAAGAAGAACTTAGATAACTGAGAATCCACCCATGCAATGTTAGAACTAAGCAAATAATTTCTGGTTTGCAGCAAATTCTTCAATGCATTGTGTTCTACCTTGAACCCTTTAGTTGTCTATTATGTGCACATTGATATTATTCAGCTAATTTTTTAGTATGCAGTGTAAGGCTATATGAATGTCTTTGAAGCACATTTCTGCTATCTTACTGACTGAATGCTTCTTATATTTTAAGACCAAACTTTAACATTTGCTAAATTTTAAATTTTCAGTTCTTATTCTGTAGTGCATACTTAGATTTCCCATGGTTTGTATAATTCCTGAATCTTTCAAATTTAAGTGAGGAATTTATCTTGCTGCTTCATAACTCCTTGTGACTGCTATGTTCCATCAAAATTTCCACACTCTCCTCAGTGTAAATATAGCCTTAATTGCAGTGCTGTTTCAAAACAGGGCAAATGGGATTTTTTTGTTGTTGTGATGTCTCACATATGATAAATTCTTCTGCATCATCTATGAGAATATAGCTTCTGTTATGCAGTTGTGTGTATGTACCACTACACAGATGATACCATTGTGTTGGACATCTGTTTCATGAACGTCTTGTGCTTGTCAGAATGCAATATTATGGACATGCATAACATGCCCATAATAACTTCAAAGTAAAAATAAAATTCAGCAAGGAATGAACTGCCTTTAGTTTCTTAATCTTCTGCCTCTATGCCCTTGTGGATTAATCTTGAGCTGTGAGCTTGGATAAATATGCCTGGCAAGAAAATGCTCTTACTCACTTTTTCTTGCTTTCTTGTCTTCTTTTATTTATTTTTTTTTTTTATAACTTTTAAGCTCTCCAGACTCTGCAGCCTACAGTGCACAGCCTAAAGTGAATATAATTATTTTCGATGAAGAAGTCTCTAGTGAGATCTTCAAGTTCCATATGCAATTAGATTTACTGGTGGTTCTGTCAGTCATGCATTGTTACTGCATATATCTGCCTTTAATTTACGCATGGTATGGAAGTCTGATTTGCAAAGTTAATTCAGAGGCAAGTTTTATTTAGCAAATTTGCAGGGTAGTGGGGAGATATTTTGCTCATTTTAGGGATCGAGGCTGAGTCTTTACAAGTAACAAATTGCATTTGGTCTTTATACACTTTGCTTTTATCTAATAATTGACTGTAATGGCTACATAACCCATCACTACCATTTTTAAACATAATTTTCCACACATGCATGGTCACTTAGAAGGAAGTGATGCAAACAGAATCACAGGTTCACAGAATCACACAAACCTGCCAAAGCCAGGATAAATAGTTCCGTTGTTCACCCTACGGTCCCTGATAGAAGCCTCCCTCATCCTGATATCCACCAGCTAAACACAGCTAAACACTTGAGTGTACTTGGAAATGCCTCCAGCTGGACAGAAAATTAAAAGGTAGTTAAAATGGATTGATTATTAAGTTTGCCTTCACTGAGTGTGTGACAGGCATTTTCATTTATCTTCAAGGAAAGCAATATTTACGTAAGGTGCTAGTTCATACAGAATACAATTAAATTTAAATACACACATTTTCAAACCTGCTATGGAAATTTCCTATGAAAACAGATATTGTTCCATGTAGATTAATTTATCATGTTCAAATGTGAAAGCACAACTGATAATTCCTTGGACAACAAAGAAGACAGTGTTTGGTGAAGCTTAGCAGAGGAAAGCAATGGGAAAAAGAAGTTTGAAAATCATATTTCTCTTCCTACCTGTTCTGAATAAATTAGAGCTCTTTGGCTTTGTCCAGAGCCAAAGATTACTGAATCAGTTGTTACATTAAGAAGGAAATCACTAACTCTTTAAAGGAAGGAGGGGGATATATCTGAAAATTTTCTTGAAGAGAAATAAAGTAGGTTTTTTGGACCCAGAGGGCTTTATTTCTTTTATAATTTTCTGTTTTGTCCAGAATATCTCTACATATAATATGGTCCTTAATTTTTTTTTCTTCAGCCTCACAAAGCAGCTCTGACATTGAATAAATTTATACCAGTTTTGTGTCAGATGGATCTCTCATCCTGAAATTGTAACAGTTTTTTAATTAAATGACAGAAATTTATGTCAATCAGGTGAAAAAATTATATTATCAGACATCTGTTTAATATCCAAATTCAATTACTGAATAATTGCAGCATAATACAAACCTACAGAGTTTAAAATGTAAAGCTTCTCTTCATTCTACAGTGAAATGGAATAAGGGATAGGTTTTTATCTATTTGTGGACATTTCACAAAGAGGAAAATGAGGTTGAATTCATGGAATAAGTTATTCACTGCTAATTACACACTGCTCTAGCATCAATGGGAAAATCAACCACAAATGTACTGCAATAACTTAGCAACGTGAATGGGAAGTGTAGCTGTTCGCTGATGCACATGAATACAAGATGCTAAATTGTATGAAAATGGCCTCAGGATATTGTTTCAGATTCTGTATTGGCTTCTGTATGAATAATACTGCTGCAGTAGAAAACAAAAGAAAACAAACAACTCAGAATTTTTCTACCAGTAAAAATATATATTAGATAAAATCCAATATTCTTATGGATCAGGAGCTCAGGTTAAATTATAAAAATTCACTTGGGCAGTTACTTTCTTTTTTGCTCTATTATACTGGATACTTGTTTGCTTGGCAAAAAAAAAAAAAAATATTATTCTTCACATCACACTTCTCTTTTTGCTTTGATCCTTCGAGTGGGCCTAATCCCATGTTTGTAATAGCCTAATCCTCTGCTATGGAAATTAATGTGGTGTCACACATATTCAGTATTATGTAGTTCCAGTGCCAGAAGGGACAGTGAGCCTTTAAAAGAGCAAGAAATTCTAAAAATAAAATTATTATGATTACTATTATTATTATTAATAATACCCAAGCAGACAAATAAGCAGTCTTTTCAATAAATATGTAACATGTGGCCAAAATTGCATAATGTTACTGAAAGCATAAATTGCTCCTCTGGGTTTGAAAGATCACACTTCTTTTTCCTTTCTTGGGCCAATCATAAAGGCATATATTTTGATTTCAGAGTACTAAAAAGACATAATCGTCTCAGTGAAAAACTATCAAGGGACAGATTTTTTTTTTTTTCTGAAATAGTCACATGAGTCTTTGGTAGGGAACTGGAAACAAATCCTTCTAACATTTCCGACAGTTCGTCCCACTGGGACAACACATAAGAGAAGGAAAGAGCAAATGAAATGCCTCTTATCTTTTGGAAGGATGGGGTGAAGTTCTCAGGCAAACCCCTTAGTAGATTCAACATTTTCACAACTTGTGCAAATGTGAAGGGGTAGCCAGCTCTAGTTTGTCAAAGTTCTCTTGTTCTTCACAGGCTCATGGACTCTAGGTCACATATGTATTTCTGGAGAACTTCTGACAGGTTTGTTGTAAGGTTAGTAGTCCCAGTATCGCTCTTGAAAAGGACTTTCCACAGTGCATGTTTACATCTGGATGTTTAATACATCCTCATGAAACTCTCTTATTTTCCTCAATGCTTTTCTTTTCCTTGTGAATAAAATAGTCCTTTCTTCCTCTCACCCCTATCTTAAATGCTGTCATTAAGGGAAGGAAAACGAAGAAGGGAAACAAACAAAAAAAAATCCCCAAACTCTCAATCTTTTAGTGTTCATTTCAATTGAGAAAAGTGTCCATAATTGTTTTGCTGATATTGTAAATCTGCAAAGAGATTGAAAGTAACTTTAAGATTCATTTTAATGGGGAGGCTCAGGGGAACTGAACTGTAAAATCATTGTCTGTAAGTCCATTTAAGAACTTGTCCCTTCATTCCACATCTTTTTTTCCCAACAGCACTTAGAAATGTGTTTTTAATTATCTTGAACATCTGATTAATTTCTACATTGCAAACTGCAGTCCTGATGGGAAGATACTTGTCAAGGCATAGAAAGAATAAAATACATCTTGTCTGAGAAGTATGGAATATGGTTAGTCCAGTTTTCAACTCTTTCATTACTGTTCTTAAGCTTAATTTTTTTTTAAGCATTAATCTCAAAATATTGCTGGCAAACAGTTTATTTGGTAGTTCATTATACTGCCCAGCAGGCAGTGAAATCAGCAAGAGCATGGGCTTGTTGAGCTGCTCCATATGTTTATTTGCTAGCGTATACAGAAAACAGCCTCATGCAAAGATCCTGAAAGTGCTGAATTGAGCAAATATAGACAGAGAAGCTGGAAAGGAGGGAGTGGAGGATGGGGACTGAAATAAGGATGGGGAATTTCTCACCTGACAGAGAAGAAAGACATCAGGGGCCTGAGTGTACCCACAAGTGACACTGGACCAGCCCTACCTGAGTCCTCTTGAGTTACTCTTTCCTTGTGGCACAGTGATGTCATTCAAGCCTTGGCTAAGGTTTGGCTTCCAGTCTGTCCCACAACTCTAGGCTGACCTCCAAAACTCACAGGTACCTGAGTGACAATGTTCAAAGGCAAGTCAGTCCTGCAGCCTTGTCTAACACTCCAACACCCAGAGCAGCCCCTGCTCCCTGCTTCCCACGCTGCTCAGTGGGACCAGGTGAAGGTACAGGGCTTTTTGGATGACAAGATGACTAGTGTGCTTCCTCATTCTCATTCTGTTCCACCTCAGAGATCAGTTTGATCCATACAAGAGGTAAAAAGACGGTTGCTGACATCACTGCCAAAGTGGAGGAGCCATATGGGAAGATTTGTAATACCATGTGACAATTTTGGTTTTATCCATTTTCAAAGGGCAGCCTTAGGGGTTTTCCCCTTGTTGAATCAAAGAAATAATCCTCCACCTTATACAAACACAGAAGAGAATAACTGAGCTAAAGTTTGTAGCCTCAGAAACCACATGAAAAGCCTCCAAGCAACTCTTCTGCCAGACGAGATGATCGGTTAGAGTATGTTTCAGACCCAACAAGTAGCCCTGGATTTTCAGTGCCTTAGTGAATATCATAACCATTGCAGCAGTACCAGGTGATGGACCCCCATAGCTTTAGCTGTTCTCCCAAGCTCCTTCAAATAAAGCAAACTGTTCAATGAAGTATATTGTGGTAGAGCTTTTTAGTATGTTTGTTAGAGAAGAAGCCTGGTATACCTTGTGCTTAGAAGGGATTGATAGAGACTACAGTAGATTCTTGATGGTCCTGAGTTTCCATGAGGTTTCATTACTAACCTTGCACTGACCCTAGAAAATTTTCGACTTCTAAGTACTGGGGCTTTCTATGCTAATGGCAAATAAGGCAAAGGAAGAAAATAGGGGTTTAGAGGCATACAAAAAGCTATGGGAAATTATCTGTCCAGAGTACCAATCCCTAGAAGAACACAATGTTAGCAAATAATGCAAAGGAATCTAAAAAATCTTGTAGCTAATAATAGAAACACTGAGATTATCTCTTCCCTGGATTTATCTCTCGAAGTCCTCCAATGGAAAGTACGTATTTGTAAGAAAATGTCAGTTGTAAACTTTCTTTTACTGAAGAACATAACTTAGACAGGCCTTCATACTTAAAAATTTCTAGTACTTTGGTATGCTAGTGGTGCAGTGCTAAACTATTTTCCTAACTGATAGTCATCCTGTAAAATGGAGCTCATTGTCTGTCATATCCTATTGTAATGGCTCTGATTGTTAAATATATCTGCACTTACAGAAATTCAAGAATCTCAAAAAATGTAGGACATTAGGAAAGAGTAAAAGGCAACTTGTAACACATTGATATTATAACAGATGTATGAAGACATAGATTGACACAGTGTGGTACGTTTTAGTCTACAAAATACTTAAAGAAAATATTTAATCATTTTCATGACACTTTGTCAGTACCAGACAGAGGTTTTGAAAAGTTTCCTAAGTCTGTAAGAGATTAAGATATTATAGCCAAGTAAGAGATATTATAGCCAATTACACTACTTTATTCCTCAGGTGATTCCATTGACTTCAGATGATTTTTTAAAGTAGAGCAGCATTAAGGTTAAAAATGAGAAGTTTCTTTTTTACTCCCCCATCTGCTAGATGTCAGCCCAACCTTTGGATATGCCACAAATTAAAATAAGTCACATTACTTAAATTCCCCAATCAAACTTTTTAAAGTGGCTTTCTTTGTGAATTGGCTGCTACCAATAAGTTCCAAATGGCAGAACACTGAAAATAAATGCTACATATTTAGACAAGTCCCCATTTATCTAAATTGCAAAGGAGAACGGTCTGCTTTTCATACAGGGCAGGACAAATGAAATCAAACACATTATTTCACAAAGTAATTTAAGCAAAATAAATAATTCAATATTATTATATTATTGCAGAATAGATCCCAAAGACTCCAGTGATGTCAGTTCTGGCACTTAGTTTAATTTATGGAGGTCAGGAAGACAAGTCTATCTACTTGGATAGTACATCATTCTTGCACACTACAGAAGAGTCTTTGAAGAAATGGGTGCTGAGCACAAAGGTTTAATACTCCTATGTTCTTTCAAATACAGCCCAGTGTCAGTTTGACTATTTGAATGTGCCTCTGTGTGTGATTGTTCTGTCTAACAATGTATGAAAGTATGTAAGATTAAATTAGATTAGAAGAAATAGTCTGTAACTTTCATGCTACCCTATACCCTGAGCAACCTGATCCAGCTGTGTGGCATCCCTGCCCATGACAGAAGGGTTGGAACTAGATGATGTCCAGCAGCATGGGGTTCATCAAGGCCAAGTGCCAGATCCTGCACTTTGGCTGCAACAACCTCATTGTGGCACTACAGGCTGGGGGCAGAGTGGCTAGAGAGCAGCCAGGCAGAAAGGGCCCTGGGGGTTCTGATTGACAGGAAGCTGAACGTGAGCCAGCAGTGTGCCCAGGGGGCCAAGAAGGCCAATGGCTTTCTGACCTGCATCAGGAATAGTGTAGCCAGCAGGACCAGGGAACTGATTCTTCCCCTGTACTCAGCACTGGTGAGGTCACACCTCAGGTCCTGTGTCCAGTTCTGGGCTCCTCAATTCAGGAAGAACATGTCCAAAGAAGGGCAACGAGGCTGATGAAGGGACTGGAACACAAGTCCTATGAGGAGCAGCTGAGGGAGCTGGGGTTGTTCCACCTGGAGAAGAGGAGGCTCAAGGGAGACCTTGTCACTCTCTATAACTACCTGAAAAGGGGTTGCAGCTAGGTGGGGGACAGTCTCTTCTCCCAGGCAATCAGCAGTAAGACCAGAGGGCATGGTCTTTAAGCTGCGCCAAGGGAAGTTTAGGCTGGACATTAGAAAGAAGTTCTAAAAAGAAAGAGTGATTGGACATTGGAATGGCTTGTTCAGGGAGGCGGTAGAATGACTGTCCCTGGAGGGTGTTTGAGAAGAGACTGGATGTGGCACTCAGTGCCATGGTCTAGTAAGTGATGTAGGGTGAAAGGTTGGACTCGATAATCTCAGAGATCTTTTCCAGACTAATTGATTCTTGCGATCTTTCTCTCCAACCCAAACCATTTTATGATAGTGTACATTTGTCCATCCAAACAAGATAGCAGTAGTTTTCTACCAAATTTGCTATAAACCAAGAAGTGTAAGTTTTATACTCACAATCTATTTTACATCCTAGTTGCAAAACAAGTTAATTCCTTGTGAAGAAATGACTTTTCATGTCAGCTCTGTCCTGCCTCAGCATGGAATATCTTCTAAAAATAGTACAATGCAGTACAACATAATACCAAAATTATGCATTCTAGTATCTCACTTCTCTCTTCCAAGATAAGCAAAAGCAAGGCTGATAGAAGATACTACTTCAGCAATGTACCAATCTCAGCAGTAGAAAAGATGTTCAGAGGAGAGAATAATTTTCGACGTCATAAGCAGAGTTATAAAATTAAGATGAATTCTTCAAAGATATTGCAGTAAAGAGATGGAGTTGCTTCATTCAGTCAGAATAACCCTAAGCAGCTGTTATTTAGATTCATAGCTAGTTTTACTGGGCAGATAGACAATTCTTTATGCTCTTTTTTCATAAGTATTTGTTTCAGTTGTGCAATTGGTGATTATTAGTCAATCAGAATGCAAGTACACCCAAGACAGAATAAGGACAGAAAATGTCAAAATTGCATAGACCTCTTAGCCTTTTTGGAATATTTGACGCTGTTTACCTCTCATTACAAATAAATAAAAATTAAAAAAAAAAATAAAACACATCTATACCATGGGTTAGGAATAATTTTTCTCTTTTGTAATATTTAAAGTTAACGATGCATAAAAAATTCACTAATAATGCAGAGGGTTTTATTCACACTCAGTAATCTTAGCCTAATAAATTATACTGTCCTATGTTTTTAAAGAAAATTTGCCTGCTTTAACATGGACGTTGAATTTAACAGCCTTAAAAGGAGGCTGTTTCAAGGGGCAGACAATTGCTCTCTCTGAGTGTTGGTCCTCTTTTGCATGCCCTAGATTTACTAGCCATATTAAGAAAAACTTAACCCTGGGTCTTTACATGTTTTCAGAATGTGTGTTGCTGATTCCACTGTCTTTGTTTATTAATCCTAGCTATGATTATTAGCCCCATATAAGGTAAGCATTTTCAGATTATGATTTTAATAATAGTGATTCTGAGTGAGACTTTAGCTAAATTGTCCAGCTGAAATCAAGGTTATGATCCTTTCACAGCTGAGGTTAATACTGTAAATACCAGTTATGACCCTTGCTGAAGGACTGCTTCAGTAATTCACTGGAGTGAAATGACCTCAGTCTCTGGAAATGAAGATCCTCTAAAGGTTCTGGCAAGAAACCATATAGAGAAATAATCGAAAGTCAGTGCCACAGAAGGGAATAATGCTATTTTCAGTCTTATTTAATTTTGGTAATATAAAGATTCCTTCCTTTCTGAAAATTCAGATTAAAGGGAGAAATAAATTTTGTAATTTACACCTCTGACATTAAGCTGAAAAGCAGCACTGCAGACACCTGCTTCAGAATTGTCATTGTTTCCATGGTGCTACTTTCCATCACCTATTTTTAATAGTTTACACAACAAGATCAAGGGTGTCCCAGCTGTTACTGCCACTGTTGCTAAGCAACCTTTAAATCAGAGTTCAAGAAGACAAAGAATCATGCTTGAAAAATTTCTCAAGTGTCTGCTTTCCCCCTTCTTCTTCTGTCTACACTATTTTTCAGATGCCATGTTATCTGTTCCTTTCCCCCCGCCCCTTTCAAATTCTGTGTGAATCAATTGTAGTCTCCAAAAAGAATAAGCCACCTTCTAATAGCCACTGCTCTATTTCGGAGAAGAAGCTGGGGCATTAAATAAAGGGCTTAAAACCTTTAATTTTTTTTTTTCAACTAAATCCAAATATTTTTAGAGCTCTGCAACCTGCTGCTGTTGTTGTGCAACATCTGTGCATGACTGCATCATGGACTGACACACCGATCAATGGAGAGAGATTCAAAGCTTGCAGGGAATTTCAATGCCCCCCCTGTGCCTTCTGGAATCTTAATGCTGTCACCTGCAGAATGCTCAGAGGTTGAAAAACACAACTAAGAAGGAAGACTTAGCACGGGTGAATCTGGAGAATTCTGGGGCTGGATCTCTGTCCTGGAATGTCATTATTTTTCAAATTTTGTTGCTCAGCCATTACCATCCCTCCTCCTATACTACTAGTTTTGTGACAAACAGCAGCATGTCTTTTTACTTAGATACATTAGCTATTCTAATGTTCAAAATAAAGCAGTGCTGTGGAATGTAAATATCAAGGAAAACCTTAAAGTTAAGAGATTATGCATTTCATTAAAAATCTTTGTTTGGCTCAATAGCCTTCTTTTATTTAGCCCATCCAAACTTTCATGTATCCAGGTGATTTTTTCTGTTATTTCCTAGATCCTCCCTTTTCTGCTCTTATATCTGCTTGATCCCTTACCCTTCTTTGTACCTCATTGCAGTCCACCAGAATAGTGATTCTTCTTTCTTACCTTCTTCTTTTGCAAATTTATTCTACAGGATTTTTTTTCTTAATTTGCAAAACACTGTCATAATAATTTTCCTTTAAAATTTTGCAGATGAACAACACTTTCTGCCACTGCTCATCACCTGTTCACACTTCCAAAGAGACCATTCTCACAAATTATGCTGTTTCTGGGTTTTTAATCTTCACAGTAGTCCATAGTTTTCCAATCAGGTAAACAATTCACTAATCTCATACTAAGCATTTCAAATAGCTCTTTTCAACCACTTATTGAAATTATTTCTGTTCAGTTTTCAGCTTGAAAAAAATTTCCATGCAAATTCAATGTTCCTAAAAGTTTGCTGGTCACAGAGACAGAACTGTGGCTAGCTCCATCACCTTCCCTGCCACACTGCTGCCTTAAAAACAATGTTCATCTTCAGAAACAGCCTAGAAGGTCAAATAGCTTGTTCTCAGTGTCCCTTCAGCCCTCGGCCTTACTGTTTGACCCCTCTATAGATACTTCTCAGCAGGACTGCCAGTTGTGATAACACTTCCTCATTTATTTACTTGTTAATTTACTTGCTTATTGTCAGGAAACAAGAACAGGACTTATTGTCAGCCCTGGGCACAGGACTGAGATCATCAGATTCATTTAAGGGAGGTTGCTGATTTGCTGGATGATTCAGCCTTTGGTCTCTATCCTCCTGGTCTGTTGCTGAAACTGCCACCGAGAAATAAATTACTCAATCTGTGGAACAATTTGAGAAACCATATGACCTTTTTTTTCATTTCATCTATGTTGGTGTAAATTAGGAGGAACCTTATCACAATTACAGAATGACCAGCAATGTAAAACTGCTGTAAGTAGAAGAGTCGACTTTTAGAGGTTTTCTCCAAAAAAGTAACTCCACTGCCAGTGTTAATGTGATCTCTTAAGTCAGTACCCCTACTCTAAGTAAATGAAAAGATCATGCTTCAGATTTATTTCATTGATTTCTATGCATCCTGCCAAGGAAAGATAGTCTCGATAGTCTCTTAAAACTCCTAGATAGAAACTTATAGATGACAATAAATATGTCCTCAGTAATGGTTTTTATGGCTTTGTCTGGATCCTAAACTCTAGCTTTTGCTACCCCAAAATTCTGAAGGAATAAACTCCATTTAAAAGAATGCTGTTACATTAATATTTCCTATATTTCCCTATTCCTATACTAATATTTCCTCATTAGGAAATATTAATTTTCCTATTCCAAAGCTGTGAATAGGAAATTTTCTGACAGAGTCATTTCGAAGTTGAGAAATCTGCTTTTTTGAAAAAGAAATATGGGAGCTGTAGCTCCTAATTATTATTCTGCAAGGTGTTTTTAGCACCTTTGCAGTTAAACAGCTTTTTCAGAGTATCTGTATTTAGCAGAATCTTGTCTACAACCACTAAATGAACCAGCTTAAGAATGGTGACAGAATACAGGTCCAGGGCTGTGGCCCTGGCATCTGACTTAAGTGCTGAAGGCAGAAGTCCAGCCTTCAGATTGTACACCAGACCTGATGACTGAGGAGAAAAGGTTAAAAGTGTGATTAAGATAGACTTGCTGCAAGAGTCTGTGCCTCGGCTTACTCTCCAGAGGCGACCACAGTTTTACAGCATGCAGCTGGTTGTTAGAATACAAAACCAGTGCTCAGTTGCCAGAAACTACCATCCCTGCCAGAGCAGAAGCCTCTCCAACAGCAGCACAGTACAACAGGCGCAGAATTACTCCTGAAAGGCTTCCAAAGACCTGTTAACTTGATTGTCTCAATAGTCAGTCGCATGGAAGTAGTTCCTCACAATCCAAATCATTGATCAGATTGTTTCTGGGCTAAGCCCTATACAAGCACACAATAAGAGGAGGGTTGTTTTTTTTCCTGAATAGCTGTGTAGGTTCCTGCAACACACATTTGCATGAGCATTTCTCATTCTGAGTGAACATTCCCTCACACTAAAGAGAGGTCACAGGGAATATTGCTGCAAATACATGCGCTTTGTTTTCCCACCTCGAATCCTGTGTAAATTAGAATCCAAATAATGTAATAAGAGATTAAATTTACAGTGCAGCGCAAGATAAACAAATGAATTGAGGGTGATTTAATCAAACACCACACCATTTTACATGCTCAAAACAGTTCAGCACAACTATCACTCCTGGCATTTCAATTTCTGTCACTGCATAAGATTAAATCAATATTAACAGCACTGGCATAATACAAATGATAATAGCTGAAAACTCATATTTTCCTGCCACAATTAAAATTTCATCTCATGATTTGTGTTGCAGAGGTTCTTCCTACAATTTGTTACTTGCACTGTGTGATGGACACAATATTCTTCAACTCCTACTCTTTTTGTGGAAATGTTAACAAAAAGAAAATAAACATATTAGAATACAGGTGTATCTCAAAGGTGCTTCGAAGATCAGGGCACAGAATCTGAAGACTTCAGTCCTCTGATAGGCCAAATAATTATTAATTTTAATAACTCTGGAATTTCATTGATGAGTTTCAAATTTTTTTTTTTAGAAAAACTTCTGTTATGAAACCATCACAGGGTAATTTATAAGCATTTGTTCGACTTTTCCTTCATGAATCAAAACCCATCGCTTTAAAGAACTCTGTGAAAGAGATTTTTAGAGCTAGACAGGATTTCAATATAAATAGGAGAATCAAAGAACTTTAAGAGCAGTCCTGAAGCAAATAAAGAATAGCTAGCACAAATAAACAGAGAAATATTAAAACAATAAACAGAGAAGAAACAATTACTTGCTCTTTTCAAAGTCGTCATGTTGTATTCCTTATTCTAACTCTGGAAAATAAGCCACTGATGACCATGAACAATTGATATTCCTTCACAGCTGTTTTCTAATTGCATCCGAATACTGAAAATTCTAATGCCGTCACTCAGCTGTACAAGGAATCTCTTCAATTGGTTTTCTCATTATAGCATGTCCCCTGTCGTCCTGCTTCCCACACATGTATCTGTGGTGCTTTCATTGTAAACCCTGTCTTTCAGGTATGCTGAAAGAGTCAGATATTTCACACTGAAATAGACTGGAATGAAATGCACAAGTCATTAGCACAGATGCACTTGTAGAACCTTTTCTTTCCTTCACTGTTTTGTTTAGTACTCCTAAAGTGTAGATGTCATATATTCATTAACTTCTCAGAGATCCAACTTCCTGTATATTCATATGCCTATATAGACACATCCTTGTGCATATTTAGAAAGAGACAAATGCACATGTGCATTAATACCTATATATGCTGTAAGATCAAGGATACACAAATCACATTAAGAAGGGCTGAGGGAATCTGAACACTTGGTGTTCTGAATACATTTTAAGGAAAACATACAAAAAATGGACAGGGAGAGCCACAACTGAAGTTCAGAAAGGTAACTTCAGAGCCACTATAGACTTCTTCAGGTATTATATAGAGTTACAAAACAAGGGTAGCAAGGAGGGTTGTTTGGTTCTGCATTTTCCTTCCAAGATTCTCTTTAATTCTGATGATTCATTTTGTGCTCAGAGATCTTTTATCCTTTTACTCAAGTAGAGAGTAATCCCATATCTCTGCAGTGTCATGCATACTGTATCTTATATTATACATGCCAATCCTGGTATCCAAACATTAAAATTCTATTTATATTTTCCTCTATTTCCACATCCATTAAATTATATAGAAATATCTAATGAATTAAAGACTCAGATTTCATTTTATAGTCAATTATACCTGAAATCTTAGAGAAGAAGCTTCCAGCAGATTCTCAAATGCTCAGGCTGCACTGAGTGGATTTCCTGCAGTTCAGGAATGCATTGGGGTGAGGGCTGAGGCACATACTTATAAATCCCAGGATGCAGTACTGAAGTGAGACTAGAAAGACCTGCCAAAGAAAAGTGTTAGGATTAGTAGAGCCTTATTAATTCTACTTGAAAAAAAGGAAAGAGTATATTTTATGCCAAATAATGAGCAATTTTATTGCTCATGACCACAATGGTAAGTGCTATGTGTTTTGTGACATTTTAGATATAAATATAATTATTTTACTATTTGTTGACACAGAACAGAGAAAAGGCTAAGAAGATCTGTACTTATTTTGCTCTACTTATTAAAAGGAATTAAACTGTTATCACAAATGTTATGTTGTCCTAGCTGCTAGAATGTTTTAAATATCAGGTGATTAATATAGTTAACAAAATTGCAGAAACTTCCTGTTTCTCTTGGTTCTATGTAGGTTTAAGACTGAATTTTTAGTATTGTGTTCAAACTCCTACAAAATACTGGGTTTAATAGGCTCTTAATTAAAAGTAGCAGTAGCTACGTTTTGTTTGATTTTTTTTTCCTTTTTCTTCTAGAAACAAGCATATCTCCAAATGCAGTTCCTAACACATAGTGTAAAGTAATCCTCTGTTCCAGTGCTTATTCCATATGCTATATGGTACTTTGACAGCATTTGTAATTTCTTGTAGTCTTTTGTGGTCTATTCAGTATATCCAGATGTGCCATTGTAAGGATCAAATAAATGCTTGTCTTCTTGTACTCAACTGTATGATTCAAATAAAAGCATGCATTTCAGTCAAGGGCAATATTTCTTGCTGTTGGCACTTGTTGGATTTGACTAGAAGAAAGGGTCTTTAGTTCCACCAAAAAAGGCTTTCCTTCAGAAGACACAGAGCACTTGGACTTCTATCCCCACTGTCTATTTCCAATTGAATTTGCTTTCTTTTTACCTCTCTCTCTTTGGAGTCACAATTAGACCAAAAAGTTTCAAGGATTCAAGCAGTCATTTTGTTACCTGAATCTGCTGTGTTTAATGACCAGGGCTTTGGAATCTGTGATGTCTTTCTTATTTGGCTGTACCCACCAGCTACCTTGAGTCTGACAGTATCAGCCTTCTAAAATTGAAGAAAGGTTTTCATTGCGACTGGAGCAGTTTTGGGTATGGAAGCAAACTTCATTGAATGCTACTGCACACCCCCAAAGGAGCACAAGAATTTGAGCCAAGCATTCCAAATTAATGTTGCAGTAGTTGCTTTGAACAAGACCATTGAAATCAATTTCTAGATTGGGACATGGATTAAAATAAAGCATTAAACGAAATGAGTTCAGAAAATACATTGAATGTAATGAATTTCACTGTCTAATGAGTAGAAAAATAACAAACCTAGTCAAATCAAAGTGACTGGTATTGTCCACCGTACTCTATAGAGGAAATTGAAGCTGTAACTTTGTTCTGTGTCACAAATATCTCTACTTCAATCCTTTTCCCTATGTGCTCATTCCCTGTTCTGTAATGAGTCACTTATATTTATGTGGTATAAATATTTCAATCATCTTACTATGATTATTTTTTAAGCCATTGCTGAAATAGAAATGAATATCTCCCAGGACTATGTATTCCTATCAGACTCTTATAATCAGGATGATCACTTAATTAGCATGTTTGTTTCCACTAGGGTATACCAATTAAGAGATATAACCAGACTGCTGTACACTCCTATTAATGCTTTTCTACGTTTAAAGTAAGATCACACATTTCAGCAGGTGTAGCTTTTAACAGTAATGGAAGATTTTCCAAAGGATATTGAGCTATTTTGCCATCTGTTTCTTATGCTGGTATTCTTAAATTACTAGAAACTAGACATTAGATGGGATGGTTTTTTTTTTTTAGAACTTCCAGAATACTAACTTTATTGTATAGTTTTCACAGATGCATTCAAGCTAGTATTTTAATAAAAATACAGCTGAGATGACTAATGATTCCTCAGAAATGTTGCTTCCACACATCTGATATCTCAAGTAATTTTGTTTTTGTGTGCATACAGTGCTAGGTAGTTAAATTGCAAACATTTTCTGAAAAACTAATATGTTGCATCCTTTGTTTCTCTCTACTCTGAATATAAAACTCAGAGCTTCTTCTGCCTCTTCTACTTTTAATACTGTAAAATATGTTTGATTCTGTTCTTTATGACCTTGCTAAAAAAAACTAACAAGTTTACATTTGTTTCCAAAGAATTCTGAATCAAGAACAGAGTTATCTAAAATTGTTATGCTGTCTTCACTACTATTCAAACTTATTTTGTCAAATTCTTGTATGTCTCTTTAAAATCTGTTTTGTACTGTGAGATATGGTTCTCTTCTAGAAGGACAAAAGTTCAAAAATGGCTTTACAAACACTAGAGTGTTCTAATACATGAAGTATTCACAAAAGTGTTCATCATAATTGTTAAATTATTCTAAAATTTGCATGTACAAAAGGAGCTGTATTTTATTTGAAATTTGCTTTTAAATATGCGTGCACATTTTCCCAGTGTAGACCTATAAAGAATTTCCTTGATTTTCAGCCATATTTCTACTAACTGATCTGTTATACACTTAAATAATTCATTTAAAATTATTAAGCCTAGAAAAGACACTATTAAAAGCACAATATTGCGAGTCTCAAGCACAATTTCTGTAATACCTAGACATCTCATGTGTCTCCCAACTCAGGTCGGAGTCTTAAAAAATCACAGTATGTTTTAGTCTTATCTTTTAGCAATTGCAGTGTTACAACTGCTAGAAGGCTTTCCAAACCATTCTCTCCAATAAGGACAGTTTAGTTAGTGAACAGTTCTGACCACTCTGCTATTTTTATAATGGGTATGATGCTCATTCTAAAGCAATGGCCATTTTCACAAATTCACAACTCCGTGGGTTGATATTTTAAGAAACATGAAATAGAGAATTGTGTTACAGAACTGAGTTGGTTTGTCTTATCATAGTAACTTTAGAATGAGATTTATAAAAATTAAATTCCATCTCCCATTCCATTTCCCAATAGCTTTTAGTGTATTTCACTCTTTTTATGAAGTACACATATGTACTGATGGGAATACAGTCATATTTCTTTAAAGCCTGTCACTGCAAAGTTGTTTTCACTTACTGTTTTGCCAAAGTGAAAACAATTTTAGACCAGGATTAGTTTCGCCTGAAAGTTGGCTTATATTGTTGTTGGGGTTTTTTTCCGGCGCGGGGTGGGGGGGGGCCGAAAAGGTCTGTAACTTCTCAGAGGACAATGGAGGGAATAATTATGGTAGGGGTGGGGGTGGTTTTTTATTTTTCGGTTTGGGTTTAGGTTTGCTTTTTTGGGGGGTTTTGGTGGGGGTTTTTTTGGTGCAAGAATTTCCCTAAAACATTCTAGTACAGTTGCAGGAGCAAAGACTTACTCTTTACTGGTGAGACTACTAACACCAAGGTGTACCTTCTGCATCACATGTCTGACCTCTTACCAAACAGGGAAGGATTTTCCCTCCAAAATATCCACTTCTAAATGCTCACTAGGGCCTTGACATGGGCAGGCTTATTCCACAAGGTGCCCTTTTCCATTAGGAGTTCAGTCTCAGGACTGCAAGCCTGGATGAGATTTTACCTACAGAAAAAACTCAGACAGTCAATATTCTGTCTACCTCCCAATCCCTGACTCCATGCATAAAACATTTTTCGACTCACTGAAAAAATTTGTATGTATCAAAAGTGTTTCACTTTTTGCATATTTAATATGAACAAATTAGTGATTTCACATCAATAGTGACTTGAACTGGTATTCATTTCCAAATTAGGACTCCTAAATGTAGGCATCTTTTGATAAGTATCCACACATGCAGTAAGTGATTGAACTTCATGCAGTTAATGGAATTAATGGAGATCTAGGTCTCAGCTCCGTTGCTTGCTTTGTCATCTAGTGCCAACAGAGGCAGTCCATGGTATCTCAACAAGCATTCAAATCCCACAAACACAGAAAGTCTCTTAAATCCTGTGTCATCTCTGTCTTTTCCGTATCACATATTGTTTTCAAGTGAATGGTGCCTCTGATCTTTATGTGCATCAGAGCATGAATAGTGATTCAGTTCATCCTAAAGTAGACACCAAGCAGCAGCCTGTTTAAGCTCAGGCTTGCCCTAGTTCTCAGTTTCTACTTCTCCAGGACACATTGTCATGCAAATAATCCTATTTTAAACAACAGGCATGGAATCCTTTATAATTACAACTCATTCAATTGCTGCTCATCATGTCAAATATAGGCCAAAAAATGTAAGATTACAGAAACTAAACGGGAGAGAGCCAGCATACATTTTCTAGGAAGAATGGATTCAACAGCATGCAAAGTAAAAAAAAGAAAAAAACATAAAACACCCTCCTTACAGATGAAAAAATCATTATGAGCTCATAGGGACAATCTTTTGTTCCGCAAATTTTCAAGAGTGATTTTGAAATGCAATTCATAATAAAAAATAAGACAGGAAGATGCTCTTTTTTGTCTCTAAAATTCTGATGGTTTCAAGGTGCATCCTATTCTGAAGCTCTCAGAAATCATACCTGTCACAGGATTCAAAAAATCTCAAACCAAAACCAGACAGAAAAGACACACTGGACCACAGAATAGTTGCTTGTATTCTGTAATATGTAGGAAAGAAACAATGCTTTCAGGCAGACTCTCGAGGTGTCCTGCACAGAGGCAGTAGTTGGACTCGATGATCCTGATGGGTCACTTCCAACTCAGCATGTGCTATGATTTTATGATAATTTCTCCAAAACAGGGAAAGGTTTCTGTATGTTTACTAATAAACACTTGAATAACACTTGATTGACAACAAATGTTATGCTAGAGCATGTAATGATACTGTTTTCAAGTGTCAGTTCTAGTGACCATTTTTCTGCATGAAGTCACAGTTAATGTTTCAGTATGGATTTGTAACCCGAAATTAAATATTCACAGGATATGAGGCTGATCTATTTGTGTAATTACCACTTCTAAGAATGCAAAAAAGACTGTCACAGTGTGTTTCAAACCCTGATCATTTTCTTTAAGCAATGCAATAATAAATACAGATTTTTTCCTGCGGATGTGTAGAGCTGTTGATCAAACCAGCAACAATAATAAAAAAATCCCCTAAGTCTATGAGCAATGTTTTGAAACACGAAAATGTCTGTTTAATTATGAGGAATGTTCATGAGTTGTTTTTCGCCATCTTGACTTTGCTTTTGGGCACCTTAAGATTAGTTAGGTTAGGAGTGAGAGGAAAAAAACGAGAGGTACAGCTGGAGTGACACTGAAAAAGAGGTTATGGAAAGAAAGTGTAGAGAAGTCTGCTGTGGAACACTTTGCCTGGGCACTTGCACAGGGCTCAGTCAAGGTTCAGCATTAAAGGTTTGCATTAAGGAATGGACTCGGCTGAGGACTGGGTTTGATAGTGAAAGTCAGAAAGTGCAGATAGAGTGGAGCTTCAAAATGAAGATTTCCTGAAGCAGTTTTAAAACAATTCATAGTGCCACAGAAATGCAGTTTTGTCTTATAATTCAAATAAATCACTAAGAACCTGATTTTTTTTTGCCATCTTGTGATCCTAAATTGTCTATCTAGTATTTTTCTTCTTGATTAATTCTGTTCAGAATTTACTTGTTGATGTCTTTCAATATGTTTAAAACTTCTTTTTGATTTTGTCACCATCAACTCCAGCATTGGAACTGCAGCAGTTTACCTTATTTTTTTTTTTAGGTAACTTTGCTTTCTGATATTTCAGTAAGGATGGAAAAACATTCATATCTGCCCAGATGGAACATTTGAAGCAAATTATGAGGCAAAAAAGGAAAAATATAGATAGAGCTGGACCAAGAAAGAGCTTATTTGTAGTAAGATTCCTATTCTATCTATCTATCCATCTATCTATCTATCTATCTATCTATCTATCTATCTATCTATCTATCTATCTATCTATCTAT
>JAWWMO010000121.1:51686046-51797862 GCA_035047845.1 Dendrocincla fuliginosa
TCCTTTCCTTTCCTTTCCTTTCCTTTCCTTTCCTTTCCTTTCCTTTCCTTTCCTTTCCTTTCTCTCTTTCTCTCTTTCTCTCTCTCTCTCTCTTCATCAGACTAACAGCAACCATAGCCAAGATAGACCAACTACTTTACAGGATTGTGGGCACACTGGCCCCTGCTGCAAACTGTTTCTTGTTTTCAAAGAGTCATTGTTGACATTGCCCACTGTCCTACTGGAGGATACAATTGTAGTATAACAGCACCCCACTACAAGGACTGGACACAGCAGTGCTGGGTTAATGAACATAAGCCTTCCATTACCTGAGAGAAAAGACGGTGCCCATAATTCAGATGCTATAGCTGATCCAGAAGCATTGATACACGGTCCAGACAGACTCAAGGGGATAACGTTGGTCTTCGAACATTGTGGGTCACAATACAACAGAGCCTACATGGTGGCATGAGTGAGAGCAGTTACCACCTCCCCAATATGCAGCAAAGCCACACCAATTCTCAGTTATCACTATATGGTACTGAGGTTAGAAGAGTTTACCACCAGGTATTCATTGGACCAAACCTCCTGGTGTTTGGAGTCTGGTTTCTCACTTTTGCACCTGTTAAAGGATGAGTCTCTTTGTATCCCAGCAGACCAAGAGTCCCCTTTTTGTTGCCCTAAATTACATCCCTATACACACAGCCGTGTATTCTGCAGATAGCTGTAAACAGAAGATTATTGAAAAACTATCAAAAAAGACAGCTTTAGTAGCAGCTGGACTTCCGATAACTAACTCAGATGAAAACTTACGACTATATTCAGTCTGGTTTTAAGACAGGAGATCACATATCCTGTGTTGCTTACTAATCTCATTTTGTCTATAGTAGTCAAGTGTCTGTTCTTCATCTTTTAAACCTGAGAGAAGGTTTTGCTAACCCCTTCTGTAACATCCTGTTAACCTACTATCTGATTGTATTGCTTTTGCAGCTTTTCTACCATTTGTACTCAAGAATCTGAAGATCATCTGGAATGATTGATCAAAGGTCCCTGTTGGGTGGTTCCATGAACCTTGTTATGCCTCTCTCTGCTTAACCTTCACATGAGCTTGATTTTTAAAAGTGTAAACAAATGAGGGACCAGAAAGTTAACTTCTCTGCAATAACAGTCATAATTAAATGTATGAAAATGTTCCTGTCTTGTTTGTAATCACCTCGCTGTTGCATTTCTGCTGTGAATATAAAATGTGTACTTCTTTTCTATGACCTCTCTGACACTGCCTCAGTCTTAATCTGAAGCATGCCATCTATCTGAAATGAGTTATTTTGTCTCTATTATAGAGTTCTCATATTTTTTTCACAACCAGATGCCATCTTTAGCAAATGTTGGAGGATCACAGACCTGGACTCTGTTTTCTTCAATAACATCTCACATAATATTTTGATTGAATTTTTCAATAAGATGTTAGATAATCAGATTTGCAATCTAAGAAGTAGTTAAATTCTTTGAAATTTAGCCAGCTGCTGTGAATAGGTCAGTTGCTGGGGTTTTTTCCCTACTCAGAAGAATAGATTTACTGATAGATACTAACTGCTTACATCAAATAAAAAGTTCCCCCCTTTTTTTGTTTGCTTGGGTTTTTTTTTTAAAACTACATGCATATTGAAGCATCAAAATCTCATAAAAATACAATGGGTGAGAAAGGAGCATAAAACCACCTAATGACATTATTTTCATCAAAAATCTTACAATTCTGTCTGCAAAAACAACTGAAGTATACAATCAAGCTAAGCTCTCCAGCTCCTTCTACCCTAGATAAGTGTAAAAGTACAAAAATGCTGATTTTGTGCTTCTAACCTGTCAGGCTATTCAGATGGAAACAAGAAGAATGTACTTAAATAGTCATTTGGTGTAAAAAAATCATTGAACAGATAAGCAGGATTTTTAACCATGGAGACAATTATGAGCTCCTCTATTAGGTCTCCTCTGATTTTATTACTGTTATGCAACCTTTGGATACACCCTTGTCCCACATGGCAGAGCACTCTTAACAAATATTAGTTTGGAGTAGATGAAAGATCTTCAATTGTAAGTGCTGGAAGAGAAGGCTGGAGATAATTCATAACACCTCTCCTTTCATCAACCTCTTCTGAAATGTTCTTGTTCTCCTTTATTCCCTCTTATATTTCACAACAGTATGGGAGATTATAGCAAAAAGAATTTTTTTTCTTTTAATAATTTTTCAGTTTTCTTTGGTTTGGTTTCAGTTCTTTGAGGTTAATGAGATTACAGATTTTTAAAAGTGATTATGACAGTCTTAGCAGCCTCTAATCTGTCAAATCCTTCTTAAGTCTGTTTAAGCTAAGGTTTCTTACATAATTGTCTGGTTTACTTGGTTCGTTAGTTAATTATATGAATTAAGTGCCTTCTTGTAACATCTCAAGAGATAAAGCTGACCATCAAAATATTTTTGATTACCAATCTCTATTTTAAGATCTTTAAGCATAAAGTTATAATTCCCTTCTGAGCAAGTCAAACAAGCAAGTAGCTATGTTGCTACCATAAGTATTATCAGAAGATGATAGTCTTTCTCCTTTTTTGGAATTATTTGGGGTTTCTTCACCAGAAAATCCACAACAGGGGACTTGGAGGAAGTTTTCAAGTCAGAGTGAAGAAAGTCTGTAGTAGTTTCTTCATGGATTTCTAGAACGATGAAGATGAACACTAAAAGTCTTGTTGTCTGAGGAGCTAGAAAGATTGTTTTATTTATTTCTATCTATCCATCTATCTATCTATCTATCTATCTATCTATCTATCTATCTATCTATCTATCTATCTATCTATCTATCTATCTTTAACTATAATTCCTACACCAGCTATTTTCCTTCTTTCTCCTTTGTATTTGGTTAGTTTCAGCTTCTAGGTACTGGCTCTGCATATAAAAAACCCCAAATGTCTTCACTAGTTAAAGAACCTGCTATTTTCTTCTCATGGAAATCCAGCTACACTGTAATCAGCTCACATCTCCATCTTGTCTAAAAAACACTTTAACTTCCTTTGCAAAAGCTTTAAGGATTCTATCATTCACAACAGTTTTTATGCGGCACTTTTCTGAATTTTGTACAAAAGGTTAATTCTACAGCATTATTTCAAAAACATAAGAATTGTGAATGGCATTCCAATACTGAACCTCCCTATATCTTATAACAGAAATTCAATGTCTTGCTTCTGATTTTCCTATTAGTCTTTTTGCCACAGCATCTCACTGACAGGAGGCATTAAGTTGTTTGTCCACTATGTCTCTTGTTTCCTCTCTGGAATCTTGACTTTTAACTCTACAGCTTTGTCTTCTGTATAGATTTCCAGCACTGCTTGTTACAAGACATTTGACTTCTTATTTGACTCTGTTGAGTCTGGCTGTGTGTAAGTGATTCCATTTTACTTAGAAATCATGCATCAACCTCATTTCAACCTTCATCTTGATTACTAGTTGGTCCAATCTGCTCAACATCCACCAGTTTTATGCATGATTTACTTCTGAACTGTTGCTAAGCAGGCTACATAAAAGTTGGATGATGAATAATCTAATTCCTATGAAGTTCCACTGGAAACACATATTCACTGCTCGTTGCCCATTGAAACATAATCTCTTGAAATCCCTCTATTGGATCTATTTCCTATGTGATCTTTTGATATTGTGTAGCGTTAATCAGAGCTCTAGGTCAAACTGTGTCTTCTGCCTATCATGGTCTGTGTATATAATATCTGAATTTTTACCTTTTCTAGCCAAATTTATCTCATCAAACGTTAGAATCAGGTTTATTTGACTAAGTCTAAGTTATGTAAAATTATTTTGGAAGGCATTAATTGTATTCTTATCACTAAGCTTCTTATCAGTGAATTTTTTACCAGAATTTTCATTATTGTTTAGGACTGATATAAGGCTTACCATCTACTGACTATGGCAGATTAACAATTCTTCAAGCTGCTGGAAATTTCTTATTTGGAGATTTATTAAAAGGAACATTTCCTCAGCCAAATTTTGAGGACTCTTGAACATTATCTTAATTGAATATATTTATTCATGGTAGATGATGCTTGAAGTTTAGCAGCATGCAGTGCTGTGATTTTCCACTACTTTTATATCCTACAATGTAAGATATACTCTTTATTATTTTTTTTTCTGAGAAATGAAGTCACTACCTCACAGGGAGACAAGATACAGGCATCAGGTCCTCTCAGCAGGAACCAGGCTCTGTTGCTGCCATAAAGATGAGGATTTAATTTGGACAGCAGTTTTAAGTTACTCTGGAAATAACAGGGAGTCTCAGTTTTTCAATGGTATCTTGTATCATTATTGCGATTTTCCTGAGTTTGGAACCATAGTCTTACTCCCTTTCCCCACTTGGGTCTTTGTGAATTCATAATAGACAGTGCCTGCCATTTTTCTCAGTCACTAAAGAACTAGTTTACACTTCATTTTTCACATTTCATTTTCTTGGTTAGTATAATAAGCAGGGTTACTTAATGAACATATTCTCTTATTTACTGAATAACTATAAATAACAATTTTGTCATATCTACCTTGCAATAAATGTTATTCTTAGGTGGTTCTCTCAACCTAAAAATTATTCTTGTATCCTTATATTTCTTATAAGTTTTCAAAATTTCATCCTTTCTAGATATTATTGATCTGGCTCTTTTCTGTTCTCATCTATATTTCTCATACATAGGAGAAGTCTATGTATAGATAAGAATCTATGTATAGATAAAAATCATATTTATGTAAATATATCTTAGATATTCAAAACAAAAATAAATATAATCAAATATAGATTTATTTCTATTTCTGTCTCCTGTCTTGTCCTGTTTCACTAAAGAACTTTTACAAAACATTGTTCTTCATGATTATGAAAACATAATTTTTGCATGCTAACTACTTCTTTCCAAAAACTCTCTACTTTCATTTATATTACTCTCAAAATCTATCTTCTTCTAGTTCCTTACAGATAATGTCTATCATAGATTTCATATTCTTTAAAAAATAATCTATTTACAGTGCCTGTCAGAAGGTCTTAAATGCTGGAAGGTGATCATATCAAAACACTAGTACTGGTAATAGTATAAATCATTAGCTTCTTTCCTCTGGGGTACAGTTCCCAAGGTCACCTATAGGTGTTATTCCTGATGAAAACCCCCAAAAGACATATTTGCTGTTACAGGGAGGCAAAGATGTTTTTCTGCTTTTATAAGTTGATGTGCAAAATAATAAATAAATAAACAGTTATTTTGTACGGAGAACCCCAAGCAACAGAGTTTATTTCAGCTTTATGACATGGCATTGGCCCTGAAGAGCTATTTGCATTCTGGCTTCTCTGCTACATAGTGCATCAAATGATAAATACTGAAATGAGGGTCCTCAACAACTCCCAGTTTTCTGAAAAATCTAAGTGTTCTAATCTAATATAAGAATATTTTTCCAAGTGTGAGCAAATCTGCAGAGAAGAAAATACAGAAAATAATAAAAACCAGCATAAGTTGTTTAAATAAAAAAATAAAATAATTAAATAAATAAATACATAAAGTAATACAGTAATAAAATTCATGGTTTTGGAAAATTAAGCAATTATGCTCTTTTCATCAATGTATTGTCAACTGAAAAAAAAGAGGGAAAAATTTGGCATGGACTGACCTCTAAGGTGTATTTCAGAGGCTGATCTGAGGTACAGATTCCAAAGATGGATAATGGAATCAGTTTTTGAGAGTTATTGTATATGTGCTGTTGAGTAATTGGTTTACATTTTGTTTAAATAATAAAGAAATCCTTTTTACATAGGCTTGTGCAGATATATTTAGAGTAGACTATATAACCTTGATGGGTATTTAGGAAAATGTAAACAATCTGTTACAGTCAGATCATTTTCTGTACTGAATTGATAGATCAGTAGATAAAGCTTCAATTACAGTCACAGAATTGTAATTTTAATTGGAAAATTGCATAGGCAGTGTTCACTATGACCAGAAAAATAAATTAGACTAATGAAAACAAGAACTAAGTCATTTTTGGGATTATGCACATGTATTAATTAAAGAAAGTATCTTTTTAATATAGCTGTTAAAATGTCTTTTTGGGGCTGTGTTATAAAGAGTACCTTTGGGCGGTCTGGGGAAATATAACCAAGAGGCAGGAAGCCCATATTCTGAGTTGTATCTATTTTTAACATGGGAATTTTAGCACTATCAACTAGTGAGCATAATTGCTCAGATTAGATGCTTTACAAATTTAGGAGAGCAGAGTCTTCATACCTTACCAAAACAATGAATATTTGAACATGTAAAGAATGGTTTAGAATTTCCAAAAATGTCTAAGAACTTTTTAAACCAACTCCCATAACAATTCGTGCCCCTAGGCAGCTTTGAGGAATATCCAGCATAGTAGGTAGTATTACATCATTAGATGTCCCTGAACTTTTAGAGAAAGCACTCAAACAAGCAAGATCCCCTCTTATGGCTTATGGATTGATTACCCATGCTTACAGGTAATCAGGTAACATGCAGGTTTAGCATAACCCACTTGTAATTTATAATACCAACTACATCAGGACTATTTGGAGTCTTTGTAGTTCTAGCACCTACAGTAAAATATTGGAGCTTGGGAATCTGTAAACACTGGCAACTTTATTTCAAATTTTAAAATATATAAGTGATTCTGATGAACTCATTAGATGCAATCCTTCAGCAGAAATTACAGTGTCTTTGGTGAAACAGTTTTACATACACATTCCAAACTGTATAATACCGATATAATGCAAATCATACTGAAAAGGAGTCTAGAAAGATAGATGAAAATAAGATGACATTTAGAGACGTATGCTATTTGCATTTGGAAGCCTTTATGTTTTTGGAATATTTTGATTTGAGAAAAAATCTGAAATACACACAGAAGATGAATTAAAAATGGCAAACATCTTAAAATTGGGACTTCAGATGAGAATTTCTCTCTGCCAAACAGAGAGGTCCTAAGGAACCCTAAAATGTACCTCCCTGTTGATATCATCTTAGCTTCATAGACAAAGTTATAATTTGAGCCATCTGATCAACTCCTTGCTTGCTTCTCTTGCTCAGACTGGGCCTGTATCCGGCTCACTGAACAGAAAGTAAAACAAGATTGTGATCCACAGAGCACCTAGTTATTCTTTGTACATTTTTGCCACTGCAATCAATAGGTGTTACAGACCTGCATGCAAAAAATGCCAGGAACATAGTGTAGGCAGTAAGCTAGTGATAATTTTAACAGGAAAGGTGTTTAATACTGAAAAGTTCCTAGGAGATTCCATTTTAGTATATAAACACTGCTAGATGGATGTCAGGAGATATGAAGTGGTAAAAGGCATGTTTTCCATACTAAATATCTGAGGAATGCATCCCTTGTGTTTTATAGTATGAGAAAGAAGGCTTCTGCTTGTGTGAGTGTTTGTGAAAGTAGCTTCCTTCTGCATGCTTGTCATTCCAGTTCTGTTTACTTATCATTTATGACAACAAACATAATGGATCTTGGAAGCTTATAATTTCCTTTTTTATCATTCTTTTTGCTGCATCCTGAAGTTCATCAAGCTCCTCTTGCAAGTACAGTATTTGTACTTTTTCATTTTCTCATCTTCTTCTCTGCTGAACAATTATACTTCTGTTCCCTTCAATATGCTAGAATTGCTATGAGTAGGACTTTGTCATAGGAATTCTTCCCCTACTTATTGTGTAAACATGAAGCAAAAAATTCTAGAAAAAGAAAGGATGACTTATGGTTTAGACAGCTAGAACTGCCTAGGAGAAATCAATTTATCCTCATCTCCATGACAATGTCCTAACATCGTGCTAGATAAGTCACCTAGAATTTGATTTTCAAATGCTTGTTTTATTTTTAGTGTCCACAAAGATTTCATATCTTTTTCTCAGAAATACTATGTTTCTACCTCTGTTATTTAATTGCACAAAAGTTCATTTTGGATAAATAACCGTGTGTTGCAATAAGTTATGAAACAAATCAGGGCATCTTCAGTTGGCCATTCAAAATCACAGCAATCTCCTGGAAAAAAAAAGTATATGTGGATCTTAGCTCCTTGTCTATTGAATGGGAATAATTACATTTCATGTCACAAAAATACCAATAAAATGAATAAATTCTTCCTTTGATATATTCAAACACTATAGTAGTGTCATGAGAAAACTCATGAGAATATTAACAGTTCTGTATTCAGAGGCTCAATAAAATGGTATGCAGGAAACAAAGCATAGTGCCGAACCCTGAACAAAGGGAGTGAAATGAAAGCCCAGGCTGTTTCTCCTGTGCTGAGTATAAGCTTTCCCAAGCAATGACAAATCTGGGAGATGGTCAGAAACAGTACAGCCTTTAATGAACAAATTATCTATACCCTAAATAAAGTATTATCAGCATTAATTTTGGCATTTCCTAAGTTTAGAGCTCTTGCTTTTAACCCCAGTACTCTCTAATATAATTTTGGATGCACTCTATCAAAGGTGATCTTGAACACTTCAGTCAGTATAGTCTTGTTGTACAAGGCTGTACGAAAACACTGAGACAGTGACTGCCATTAAGTAGCTTTCTGTATAAATAGGTGCAGTTTTTTGGGAGTTCTTCACATGCTTTTCTTTGGTGTTTAGTTTTCAGGGTTTTATAAAAAATTAAAACAATGGGGCTTTCTGTTTTGCTAAGATTTTCAAAGTGGCATGGAGATGAGGGCAGCCAAGTGTCTCCACCAAAACAGTTATCTAAAGAATTGGCTTGTGGTGGGGTTCTCAGCCAGAGGTCAGGATGTTACAGCCACCCTGCCCTGATTATGTTGCTGAAAGGGAAATGAGCCTCCTCTAAATCCTAGATAGACAGGGCAGGCTCCTGGCAGCGAAAGAGAAGGTTCTGGTGTAGAAAAGACTGTGATGGTCTAGAAAAGACTGTGATTTTCTGAGCTATAAACGATTGAATCACACATGTTTTACTGCTGACATTTGAACATTGCTGGATAAAATATTTGCTGTTGGATTTGGAAATCTCCACCTTGCCTTTATAGACAGCCCTTAGCCCAGTATTTTGTGCACACAAACTGAGCAGTCTTATTCTTGCTGATTGATTTTCAAATTGATATTGACTTTCCAATTCACATTCCCCTCACTGAGTACCTTCCATTCATCCATCTATCGTATTTCTAGCATGCTCATCACTGTAGCCTGTCAAGGCCTTACATAAATCATCTGAGGCATAATCATATGTCAGATACCTATGCAAATGATTATTCTGTTTGCCAGTCCCTGTAATCTGGTAACTTTCAAAAACACAAAAACTGCCATCCCTTCCTTTCTCTTAGGCATTTTGCTATACAATCTATTCATCTTGATCTGTTTGTTAATTTTAACCTTCCAGTTTTCTTTACTCAGAGCAAAAATCATACTTCAGCTGAAAAAGATCTGTACAACAGTCCACATAAAATTGAAAGCAAGGAATTTCATTCCTGTGAAAACATCATGGGTTGCAATACTGTACTGCAGAGAAATATACAGAACAGTGCATCTTGACTGAATTTATACAATTCAGCTTAACATATGCTTTCAGAGAAAACAACAACAACAAAAAAAAAAAAAAACCAACCAAAAAATTCCCCAAAACCAAACAAACTCCCAAAAAAACCCACAAAAAAACCCACTGCTTCCATTCCAGATTTGTAGTTTCCAATATTTTTTCTGTAAGGTTGAATTAAACTTTCAATAAAAAGAATGCCATATTATTGCAGTATTTGTGGTAAATTGTTATAAATTCAAGTAGAAAATATTAAAGCTACATGAAAAACCTCTATGATTGACTTGAATAATGGTGTATCCTTTACATTAAAATGACAAAAAAATGGAATTCAGTGTTTTCTGATGTGGGAGAATTTTCCTGAGCACTTTTCTCTTTCTGTACTAAAAAGAGAGCTATTTAAGAAAAACAACTCCTTTGTTCTCAACATGATAGGTGACCATGAAGATTTGGTATTTTTCTCTTCCTTTTAACAAATAAGTGTTCCCTTTTAATACAGATATTTCTCTTACATTGTCATTTCTTTCTTTTAGAGACAAAAGAAGTGTGTCACAATGATTCATTTTGCCCATTTTTGGCAGAATTACAATAACAAATTGTTTCAGTTTTAAATTTCAATTAGTACATATTTTAAATTATTTTCCTGAGACAGTAAGTATTCATGAGTATTTTCTACTACAATGAAATTCAAGAAACATTTCAGAAAATCCAGTGCACATTTTAGAAACAGGGACAAAGACCCACATGTGTGAAAGAAAATGTGTCTGCTTTAACATTACCATTTAAAATTCTGTTGTGTTCTCTCATCCCTATGAAAGGAACACATCTGAAAACTACAGTAAGTTACAGCTGTGATAGTTGTATTAGTCAACAAAAAATGCAATTGCATTTACTCAATAATAGTCACATAAGTTTTGAGTGGGAAAAAAAGAAATAGTAAGACAGAAAACACAACATATCTACTTAATTATTTTAATTGCTAGATTTGCTAACAAGAAAATATCCTCAGATGTCCTTAAACTGATTCTTTGGTCAGAACATGAAACCCCAAAAATCACCCCAGTTTTTATCTTTTGTCAAGTTTGTAACAAAAAGTGATGTTTTTTTGCCATCAAATAAGCATTTTGTAACCCAATAGCAGAGCACTTGAAACATTGCTCAAGATTTTATTTTCCATCACAGATAGAAATACCTAATTTGATGAATATTTTTTCAATTAGAGTAATTTTTGTGTTTTGTACATAATAGGCCCTCTCTTAAGAGAATGCCTGGAGGATGCTGGTTGTGTGGGTCCTAGAGATACAGTAAAAAGACATTGTCTGATTACCTCTACAGCGACAAAATGATCACAGCTCTGCTTGTGCTTTGCCTTTCACCAACCCCTAAAATTAGTCTGGGTCATGCGTCTGCCACTCTTGGATAGACTGGAGTGACTGCCACTGAAGAAGGGGAGGACTGGGGTGGGACAGAGAGGAGCTGTCTTAGAAGAGGCAGTCTCTGGTCTCTCTCTTGGGAATTACATCTTATTGCTTTAATCTGCCCATTACTAGCACCAATAGGAATCAATGAGAAGGGAAACCCACCCTCTGTGACACATCTGTTTTTTGCCTTTTCATTTATGTAGTAGAATCAACCCTGACTTGGCTTTTCATCCCAAAGTGAAAAAATTCCACCTTTTCCTATATTTCCAATATTTTTTAACCCAGAGAACTGGTTTAAACTCATAAAGGAACTGTTGATCCAGGAACTGAAGGGATGAAAGTCTCAGATATTTCTTAGAGCTGTTTCACCTAGAAGAGCCCAAGTTTGCTTCCCGCTCCATAGCATGATCTTTCTGTCTCTGATTCTAAGTGTTTAACTTCTCTTGTACATTTTAAAGAGGGTATATGTCTTTACAAGGGTCTGGGTCTCAATTTAAGTTGCATACCTTCATCCTTAAGTAGACCTTATTTGTACTGACTAGCTATATGAAGACAAAAGCAGTGATGGATACAGTTCATATGTTCTTATGACAGCCATGCTTATTTGTAACTTCTAATGGAACTGGTCATTCAACTACAATCAATTCTACCTGACAACCAGGTGGAACTTCTCTGAGCATGCACTTAAGGCTCTACAAGATCAGAATTCACACTTTCAGGAAATTAGTGAAATTCTTATCCTGATGACACAAGACATTTTTGGGATAATTTTTTGTTAGTTGGAAGTTCAAGTATTTTTATTTCCGTCTTGGTACACTTTTAATATTCGTCACTGTCCTTCCTATTGAAGGACACAGCTTCCATGATTTTGCTAAATATGCTAGGTAGGTGCATTTTTGATATATGATATTCTTCAGTATAGTGAATTTATCTATATTCAGTATGCATTTCTGACATGTAGCATCACAGATACTGACAAATGATTGATTAGATTTGACAGAGGAAAATGAAGTATACTTGACATAAAGCATCTATACTGCACTGTCAATATTTTCCTGTGTAGCTGGGAAGATAATTTACTTATCTATTTTCAACCTTATTTATTTATTTTCTGTTTACAATTTTAAGTAAACTTCAAATGTTTCCCTTTACTTTGCTTCACCTGTCTCTGCTCCTACCTTTGCTGTTCTGCCATGCTTTGCACAGCCCTTTTTTGAAACGTACGTTCAGGAACACTCCGAGTTTGCTAACCCCACACAACATTTATCCTCTAATAGAGTGAGAAATGGAAAATACTTTTTAAACTCCCAAATACTCAACATTTCATGAATAAAGAAAAAAAAAGTCAAGCTAAAAAAATAGTAACAGTATTTGTATGAATGTGAGTGAAAGGAGCAAAAATGTTTGTATTGTACACACGAATGAACAGACAGGTGTAGTGGGATGTTAGATACCTACACAGGTCCAACACACGAATGTGGTTGGCACATCTTAAGGCAGAACTTGCTTAACAGATAAACATTAACTTTGTACCAGATACTGTCTGATACTACACCCATTGAAACAAACTCTTCCATACAATACATCTCTCAAGAGGTTACATGCAATATTAATAGGCAACGAGGGTGTGGGGACTAGAAACTTAAAGTACCTTGTATTTCTCTCTGAATTTTCCAAGCTTATTGCAGTAGCAGTACCTCACACCTTGTTTTATTGGCAAGTTCTGTCACAGAGCATAATTAAATCAATGGGTAAATGGGCATGACACAATGTTCTGGTAAATTTCAAGCAGTTGACTGCAAGCTATTTGCAGAAAAATAGAAGACACTACCTTTCCTAAGGACATAATTCTCACAGCCTCAAAAGCTATCACCAAGTTTATCTAGTGTATGAGTGGCTGCATCTGTAATGGTTTAGTAACTTCAGAAAAGACCCTAAGGTTTAGATTCCTGCAAATGTTTAAAACACAGCCATTCCCATTTCTGCATCAAATAAAATAAGTTTTCCGACTCCTTTTTTTCCCTTTTCTATTTTTTTCCTTTTTTTCAATGCATATAATCTTTCATGAGACATTGCTTGGGCATGGCACAAGAAGATTTAGATGCAGAACTGCCACTAAGCTAATGGGAATTGCCAATTAAATCTAAGGCATAATATTGAGAGTTTAAGTATCTAAGTACAGATTCAAGTGTTTCCATATGGTGGAAAAACCTCCCTGAACCTGAGCAATATTTAAATTTGTACAATATGGCATTAGGAAAATACAGGTAGAACATTGGTGCTTTATATAGAACATCATTATCCCCAGCAGAATGACTCTTGCTCTCTTGGGACCAGAGTTTAAGATCAAGTCTGAAAATTCAGCTTTTCTAGGTAAACGGAACTCATGTATAATTGATGTTGATAGTGTTAAATGAAGCCTTCATTGTCTCTTTTTTTACTACCTAACTTCAGAGTCACATTGACTGCAAACAATGAGAAAATCAAGCAACCAACTCCCCTAGATTGGTTAATTGCTTCAAAGGCGGATGTGAATGGAAAAGTAAAGGCATTTCCAGTAGCATTAACAAATCATATATACATTTTCACCAACTGGAAATATTAATTTGACAAAATGAAAACTTTTTCCCTAGAAAAGCAAAAACTCCTATATATTTGTCCAGAGAATTAGTGTCAAGAAATTCAACACCAAGTCTGATAGGCTCTTACCATAAAAAGACTACTGATGTGGGCAGCTGACTTTGATTTCTGTGAAAACCAAAAAAATATCTACATTCTTCTTTGCTGGACAGATACTCCAGGATATCAGGTAAAATAGTTGATAGTCCTAAGAAAAGATCAGTTTCAAATAATTTCTATTATTCAAATATTTTTTGAAATTGTCAAAAAGTTTTCTTTGACAGTTTTAAAGAGGAAATCTGATTTTCCACCTATTGAAAGAGTTTTAGCTTAGAAACTGTGGAATAACCATTAATAATAAGTGGTATGGAATAAAATATTTCAGAATTATTTCGATTTTGACAAAAAAAACCTACCTTTTTTAGTCTCTACTACAATTCAATTAGAAAATGTTGATACCCTTCTCTTCTCAGTGGATGGAAAATTGTTTCCTTGTAATTCTATGGCCAGTGACAGTAACTGAATCTAAACTAAAAGCATTCTCAAAAATGTTACATTACCTTCAGATCAGTAAAGTATTTCCAGTCCCTGTTAATGCTAAAATCATAAATATACGTCACTCAATATGAAACTGGCTTACTCCAAAAGGACTATAAGAATGATGCTTTTTGGACATATCACAGTATAAAATTAAACCTGAGGAAGCCCTTTCAGGTTTCCATGTAACAAGGACCATTAAATAGAAAATCATTAAGAAAGCTTCTTCTCATAGTCATTTCTGCTTGAATATTAAAATAAGAAAATTTTCTTGTGCATCTGTAGTTTCTCAAGCACAGTGTATACCACTGTGGCAAGTAAATCTTTAATCTTTTTGTACTGCAGAGAATTCCTGTTAATTACACATAGTTCAGGTGTTAATTGAAGTACTTCAATGATTAATTTATGCTATAAAGAGTCTCTGACTACATTCATTTGAATGCCCTGACTACTTAACTGTAAGTATTGAAGCCTTCAATGAAAACTAGAAGTCTAGAGGTAAGACTAGAGAAAAATAGTAAAGAAAACTAAAAGAAAAATGAAAGGTGGTAAAAAGGCAAATGAAAGACTAAAGGAAAAAATTTAACAAAAATAAAATGTCCTAGTCTCTCTAGTTATTGAAAACTTTGGAATATCAGTAGGAAGTTAAACTTCAAACTCTTATAATCATAAAATATCAAAGTACGAAAGTTGCCACTCAAGACACCACAACAGAATTGTTATATTCTCAGCTGTCATGAATATCAGTTTCAATTAGACTCAATGGAAAAAATGGACAGTGTTTCAAAAAAGCTCCTTCAAGTTGCCTCTTCTTCCAGTTGTACCAATAAACGTAATAAATAAAAAAAAATTACCTCTACCTCTATGCTTTGCCTTGACTTTATTTGTAGACTACCACAGTTACAAACACACTACTATTACTGAAGGATAACAGAAATGTGAGCCAAGACTCCCCATAATTCCAGTGGTACCACTTATAAATATAATATGAAGCACGAGATATTAAAAATGCAACTATATCAGAAGTTCAGAAAATCAGTTTTATTTAAATGTAAATTAACAAACTCTCCTTTCCTCCAATCTAACAAAATTGCATAGTCCACTGATTTTAATTAAGATGGGAAAACTGTTTTGATAAAGTAAGAAATGACCCCAACATGTGCCCAAAACTTAAAATGAAATGACATTTGAAGTGGATAGAAGGGAAAAATTATAAAGTTAACTTTTCCTCTATGTTATTTTAATACTTTTTTCTCTTTCTTTCCTTTTTAGTGTCTTTTTTTTTTCTTTTGGTATTTATGACAGTCCAAACTCTTCTAGATTTTCTTTTATGAGTATGAATATCAACAGCATAACTATGCAAAACCATAGGCACATTAATTATAGATAAAGAATGTTTTTTGACTGTTTTGAATGAACATTTCATTCAAAATTATACTTAACATGTACAAAAACAAAACCCCAAAAACCCCAATGACACGTCTCTTTGTCACCCAGCCAATTGTGTTTCAAAGCTCTAAATAATCAAGAAGATGAAAAGCTACACATAGCAGTTGATAAGCAACCCCAAACTACTCCGAATATAAGCACATTTTGTCATTATAATTTTCACAGGAAAAGCTGAATACAGCCAGGGCTTCAGCAGTCAGACTTCTTGATTACCAAGATCTTAATACGAGCCCTGGCTGCAAGGGTAATCTAGACCCTGGACATCAAATTACTTGTAGAAGTTTTGCTTTAAATTTTAATGGCATGTGATTTTTTTCACTCAGAAAAACAGTCCATGGCCGAAAATAGTGAATTAAAATGCTCTTTAGGATAATGGCCACAGAAATGATGACATTCTGCCTATGCAGGTGAAGACTCAGATAAGAATACAAATTTCTTCCTTTCCTTTGCATACGTTTCATGTCAGTACATGTGTATTTTTTATTGGAAGAATTGAATACTAAATTTTGAAGAAATATATAGAAAACCACACTATTTCCTCACCAAGCCGATTAAAAGAAAGAGGCCCAGATGTTAAAGACAGACACACTTGCATAACTTACTATGACAGTGGATAATATTCTCTGTATATCACAAGAAGGAGAAACGTTGATCTTACTTTCCTAATATATTTATGAGTAGTGAAATTGTAGGGATGAATTAAAGTACAAAGGTCCTACTGAAAATATATACACTCCTACAGCTTGTACTTGAAAGTATTGTGGCATGTACTACCTGAAAAATTGATTTAATGATTCATTTTCATAAGATCCAAAGGAAGAATCAGATAACTACTTACTTTAGCAAATTACTACAGATCCAAGATTACACTAGTGGTAGGTGCAGTATAATGCAACTATTGTTGTATATAAATCTATCAAAATACTAATTGCTTCATCAACCTATTACTATCACTAGCTGTCTCAACCAATTCAGTATTGTCATCTCAATTTGAGTCTTTCTTAGAATTAGGGAATCAATTGTAATATCCGTAACACCCTTCAAAGCTAATTGAACGAGTTATATTTAATTCCCATATATTCTGAAAGACATAAAAATATACAGGGGTTCTGGATTTTAGAAAAGTGTTTTCTTTGTGTTGAACTTTGCCCTTTCAGGATCTCTCTACAGCTATTTTCTTGGGAAAAATCTTCTGCAGAATAGGAACACAGTACAGTCTTCTACAGTGTCTGCAGTCTCTCCAGGACTCAGTGATGTGTATCCAAATCTCTCTAACGCTCATTCTGTAAGTCACTGACATATTTGCAGTTCTGTACAGCAGCTGCTGACACATAACCAGTTATTTCACAGTGAAACCTATAATAACTGTTTCTTTCCCAGTGAAATTTTGTCAAAACTGGCACCTAGATACTGTGATTGCTGTGATACAAACAGCTAGCAGTGGGGAAACTAGCCTGAGCACTACACTCATTCTTCTGTAGAAGCACATGTGCAAAAGCATGAATGTTTAAAAGTCATGGTAGTTTCTCACATATTTTAATTTTTCTTTAAAAATTCTGAGCAGTGTTATATTTACATCATTTCACAGTTCTGTCTTTTCTGGTCTAATACCAAGTGACTTTTCTCTAAAAAGCAGTGTAAGTAGATTACAACTATATGCATTAACCTCATCAAGAAAATGCAAGCACAAATGTTGGCTGAAAATATATGTTAAATTTCAGTCAAGTAACCGTATTAACCAGTTATTGCAACTTTTCTGTAGTGTATTATGCTTAGTGATTTGGTCATGTCTGAAATAGCTGTATAATTTGTGCACATGCATCTTCTCACCAGAAGCATAACCTGTGGGTACATATTTTGAATAGATGGATCAGAAGGTAGATGGAACAGAAGGTAAGTCCAGACTGTATTTTAACCAACTAGGAACATACTGTGCCTGGACCACCAAATAGATACTCTTTTTGACAGCATTAGCTTTGCTCAAAATGCAGGCTTACATATGTACTCCTTGGTGAGAATGCAACCAAAACCATGATCCCAATGCAGAAATATCTAAAACTGGGAAGCATAGACTCCAGTGGAAACTTTTAAATTGGAAATACAACAAATATGTCTTAAAAGGCTCAAGAGCTCTGTTAGCAGATAGTGGGAACACTATAAATGATGATATCTAAGTGATTTCCAAACTGGCTTTCAAACCCTGATCTTTGTAGGCACAGTAATGTGATTTGCAACTGGGCAACAAAATGTTATTGCCTTCCAGTGTTTTCAATGAATAAGTTCAATGAATAAGAAATGTTCTGGTTCATAGGAAGCACTGGGAGTGGAAAAACATAAGCTATACAAAACATTTGGGAACACAGCTATTTACTCTGCATGACTGTATCCTTTATACATATGTTCTCCACCACTTACCCAATTCTTGTAGTGCTGTCCAAGTTCAGAAGGACTAAACATTACCCAAGTCTCAACATGTAGTTCTTCCTCTGGCCTGCACAGTTTTACAGGGCTGTTTACAGACATCAGCAGCTTTTAATCCTGTTTCTCTAGTCTCAATCATTTACATTCCTTGCGGATTTTTCAGTCCATTAAGTATGACCTTTGCATGTTCTGTTGGAGTTTTATCCTACAGTTAATGAATGAATTGTCCTCAGGGACAAATTGTATGAAAGCCCATGTTCTACCTAAAACAATGTTTCTTTCCCCAGTATGTCCCTTTAATTGGGACGATATTAAACTGTACCTCAATAACTAAAGGTACTATGACTATTTCAAGAAGCTATTCAACCACACAGGACTCTAACAAATCTGAGGTGTTTTCCTCCTCAAACACAGAATTTTCATCTCAATAGTTTTTTATAGGAACATTATAATTTCATGATTCCACCATGGATAACCTTTCTTATTCTAATATCAGTAATAAGCAATTACAAATAATAAGACTGATTATGACAGCGAACATATCAATCTTAATGTATGTTACGTACCAGGTTATATCTGTAGTATTTGAGTAACCGGAAGAAGGCTTATGGTATATCACCAGAGCTAGTAGCAAAAGATGCAGAAAGAAGCACTGAAGCTCATAGTGAAATGTTTATCTCTTACTGCCTGTTTGTCATGTGTGGCTTTTGGAAATGTGTGTTAAGAAAAAGGTATCGACAAACTCTTTGTGTTTAAGGACTGTGATGACTTATTAAGCCCATTTTTATGGATGATAAATTTCCATAAAATGAAAATATAAGTCACCCATGACTGTTTGTGACTCTAAAATCAAGAACTGCCTTTTGAAATTTTCCACATACTAGAGTAATCTTGTACTATCAGACACCCGAGACCCTGCTAAAATTCAGAAATTTTCCTAATTTGCAAGACAGAAGTGAAAAAGGAATCAGTAAACAGTTTCTCCTGAACAAGAATAAGAAAATAATTGTTTCTATCTTCTGTTTCTAGTGTTATATAGCAGATTAATAAAATTGTCCTTTACTTAAGCGGCCCTGGACAATATCTGTGAAATGCAGCCTGTAGGCTAAGCAGAAAAAACATCTGTCTCACAGGAAAGCTGGTCAGGATGCTTACTGCAAGGTGCAAGTTGTACTCAGTGTACCTTCAGCTGGGTGCATTGTGCTAGCAGCAAACTCCTGGGATCTGAAACAGTGCCTGAGTCAATTGTCATAATTTTTTTTCTCCTTTTTCTCTCTTGCTGTTTCAAGGCATAATAAGCATTCTGTAGGCTCTTGGCTCTGTCCAGCAATAGCGGCTGCGTGGCTCACAGATGGCTCACAGAGACTTTAGCTCCCTGTGTCTGTCAAATCTTGCAGGCACTAAGAGCTTTGTCTGTGACTAAGCACATCTAAAAGTAGCTTTCCTTCTTTATGTGAGGTGTTGTTAAGGATATTCATTTGTTTCTGAGCCACTGCAGAATGTTTTCCCAGCTATCTCATTTGGGAATAGCTAGGAGAGCAACTCCTCATTTCCAATGGTCATACTTACTGTGCAAAAGGAGAAATGCTGACTCTCTGAGTGGCTGGATTGGCAACCATTGTCCAATAAGCACAGTTCAGCACTGGATTTTTTCATGCCAGGTCTGTAACTAAAACAGTTGATGCCAGAGAAATGTATTGACCAGGTCAGGACATCCTTTTCCTTTGCACAAAAAGAACTACATAAACATTTTTTCCAGTATGTAGAAAGTAATTCCTGATTTTAATGGCTGCACGTGTCTACAATATGCTGCTGCTACTGAGAATAAAATAGGCAAGGTAGAACTGCATGTCTGAAAGTGGATCTGATGTCTCAGTAGGTCCCAGTAGGCAGAGCATGATCTACGTGTGATGCTCTATGAAGCTTGCAAATGTCTCCCAAACATCATGTTGGTGATGTTTCTGGTTAATGAATGAACAAACAAGCAGAAATTCACTATGGATGTAGTGTCAAGCACTCATTAACACCCATAGTCATCTGGAATATGAAAGGGCAGCTGCAAATGCTGTTGTTAAAGGCGTTGCCTGTTTTTATCCATTAAAGAACCAAATCTCTTTTTAGTGCCATTTGTTACATGAGTCACATTGTGTCTGGTTAGATCAGCCTGTGTTGTATCAAAAATGCACACTGTGTATGCTGACAAAACCCAAAGCAACACAGTACAAGATACATTTTTAGCCTAATAAGCGGGAAGCTGCAGCTGTGTCTTCTGCCAACAATGACGTGCTGTATCTGCTTTCCAACATGCAGCTTTTCACTCTGGGCTAAATGTGCTGCAGGCAGATGTTACCTGAGTACAATGCAAGAGGCCTTGATAGCAAGTGAGTTACCTCAAACCTGTAATATAGTATGTAGTAATGACACATCCTCATTATATTCAGTATGGGTATAATTATTATAGGTGTGCAATACAGTATTTTGTCACTGTGATCCTCATGTAACCACTAGATTCTTGCAAGCTCCCTGATAGTGGAAGATACTAGGTTTGGGAGCTGGAGCTGTCACGACATAATATTCCAGAATCACAGAATATGCTGAGTTGGAAGGGATCCACAAGGATCATCAACTATGAAATGCAGCATATACACCTATAAGAAAACACACATAGGTGCAATATGATACTTTTGCACCTTTTGTGATGAATGGCTAGTTGTCATTGCTTTCAAAGGCAGCCCTTTGGATGGCTCCTCCCTGAGTGAATCCACTACTAAGTGTCATTTAGGAAGACAATTTTTGTTCAGAATAACTTTGTGTGGTATATAGTTCTAAACTTTTTCTGTATATTTGTAGGCATTTCTGAAATGTGTATTTTCTTCATCATCAGGATTTCTTCCAACTATAAAGGAGAAATTTCAGCAGATGGAGGGAAACTTTGGCCATCCATATGAAATTGCAACCTTTCTGTTAATTGGCCATAAACAAAACATATCCATATCTTGATCCATATCAAACAAGTGTTCCCAGTAAATAAAGCCTTTTCTTCTCAGAAAATGGACACTTTTTAATGGCTTACAGGATACAAATGTCCTTTCCTGACTTCATGAAAAGCAATGTATTTTTAAAATAAATACTTCTTATTTGCTATTGAAAAAATTATTTTGTTTAAAAGCTCTAGTGATTTCTCTTTAAAAATAATGCAATTCTTGCAACATGTTGCATTTGGAAAATTTTGCCAATTTCTGATATTATTGTGAATAAGCTAAAGCAATCACTGTAAGACTATTTCTTTCCTTCAACGAGGAATAAAAATCCTGTATGTATATTTATGACTATATTTGAGCTTCTTTTGTAAAATTCCTTTATATGAATGCTTAATTATTTCTGATTATGCAGGCTAGTATTTATAAGAGAAATAAGATTTTAAAAGGCACTTGTGCTCAGTTTCATTAGAACATCTGCACTGTCTGTGAAGAAGAGTAGTCAATAAAATCAATGACATCTATCTTTAAATAAAATGGAAAGGCAAAATGAATTCAGGATGTACCTGATAAAGGTCATGTGCTAGGGACATTCAATATCTTAAAACTACATAAAAGAGGGAAAAGTCAGTCTCAGAAGAAAAATCAAGACCTGTTTCTTCTTCTATACCACGGCTTCCTTTCTCTGTCTTTACTGACCTTGATGTTATTTTACTCTAAGTTACCTGCATTTGACTGTGTTTGAGGAGGTGTCTGTGTAGCATCACAACTATGTTTGTGTCATACTTCTGTCTCTAAAAGACAAATTGCATTTGCTTGTGACACCAAGTCTTACTTATTTTCAGTATCTGTATTTTGCACTCAATACCAGAGTTACTCAGGAATCTAATAACTGACTTCCTATGAGGAAGAATTGAGAATGCAAGGGAAAGCCAATACAAGTCTATGCAATTTTTTGCCCAAATACTTGTTCTTCATTTGTACAAGAGGATTTTTTCACAAAGGAAAGTAGTGTGATCCTATTATGATCTGCAAGATGAATACAGCCCACTGATTCTTCTTCAAGAGGCAAATGACAACAACTTTTGGATGAGCAGATGCTGCAGAAACAGTGAAGTATTACCTTCTACCCACCAGAGCTTTCTGTGGGAGGTGCATGCAGAAACCGGTGTGTTTGGCAGCTGCTGCTCTGTGAGAAGGGAAAGAGCACTATTGGATGGGGACAGGTAGAGTGGTCCGAAAACCCGGGTGTAACCTCATCTGCTGTTTTGCTTGGATCACCCATGCTTTGGAGGCATGACATCAACTTCTCAAGAAAAATATGATCGTTGTTGAAATAGCTCAATGCACAGTGAAAACCAATTAACCTATGCATTTAGGAAACTAGTAGAAAGGAAATGTCTTCCTACCACTCAGCAGAAAGTTAACCTAAAACGTTAGCTATGTTTATTGGCACCAAAAGGATGTTTCTGATAATTTAAAATCTGAGGTCTGGAAAAGCAGAGACTTATTTTTAATTATAAGGCAGCTGGTCTGGCCCAAACTAATTGCAGCATCAAAGGTAGTCAACTACATCAAGGCATGAACTATCTTTGTTTTGCTTGTAACATATGTTCCACCAAGATATCACAGTATAAAAGGCATACCCCTTCATTTGTGATTACACTGCCTTAGTGTGGTACAGTGGTGGGGTTTTTGTTTGTTTTTATTTGTTGTTTTTGCTTCTGTTTTTGGTTTTTTTTTTTCAAGGGGTAGCTATTTCTTATGAACAGTGGTCCATACTGCAATATATTAGGGACATGGTTTAGTAGTGGACTTGGTAGTGCTAGGTTCACGTTTGAACTCCATGATCTTCTTTTCCAATCTAAATGATTCCATGAATTATATATTATCATTCATAATATTATATTGTGCAAAATTTCTAAACTGTTAGGAGTGAAGAGCCAACTGGTAGTTATTAAATTGAAGTGCTCTCCTGGACAATTTTTGGCAGATAAATATATGTAAATTACTTTTATTTGCAGTTACAGAATCACAGGGCCACAAAATCATTCATGCTGAAAGTGACCTTGAGCAACCTTTTTTCCAGTCTCCTGCTGAAAGCAGGGTCAGCTGCTCTGGTAGCTCAGGATTTCCTCCAGTTAGATTTCAGACACCCCTGAGGCTTGGGAATGCAAAATCTGTTCCATCGCTTGACTAGCCTCATGGTGAAAAAAAAGTGTTTTCTGACATCCAGTCAAGCCTGCTTTTCCAGCTCCTGTATGTTGTCTCTTATCCTCCCACCTAGCCCCACTATGAAGAGCTCAACACTGTCTTCTTGTTGAACCTCCCACCCAATCCCCTCTCAGACGTTGGGGGTTGCTGTTAGGTCCTTCTCTACTTGTCTCTGCCCCAGGCTGAACCACTCCTGGTCCCTCAGCCTCTCCTCAACAGCTGAGTGTCCAGCCCCAGCCATCTTGGGAAATGTTCCTTCAGCTTATAAATATCTTTCCTTGACCAGGGCACCCAACGATGGACCAGTTTAGTAGATGCAGTTTAGCAGGTGCTAAGCAGTGGGGGATGTAGCAGAAAACAAAAGTATTGCCAGGCTGTGGTTCCAAGCATTGTGCCAAGGTTATCCCTTTTTTTTGCCTGGCAAGCATGCAGGCAAAAGCTAATCAAGCTAATAAAATTTTGGCTTGCTTTGTAAAACTGACCTCTCAGTACTGACTCATCCTTAAAACATCTACTTTCATAATTGTTCTGGACAATCAAGATTCATGCACTTTCACTTTGTTACAATTACAGATCCCATAACAAAGTACAAAATAAATGAAAAATTGAGCTTTGCAGTGATGACATAACTGAGAGGAAAACATCACTGTTACTATTCAGAGAGAACTGACCATGCTGAAGGTATAGGGTGTTTCCCTGGTATATACAGATATTGAAGTTTTATTCTTTCTTTCTACAAGACCCACCCAATCCTTGGAAGCAGTTCTGAAAATACTGTTTTAAGCAAACTTTGTTCCTGAACAACTCAGTCATTAAATACTGTAATATCTTCAGTTAGAAAAAGGAATGTGACCTAAAGCCTGAACATCATCAAGTTTATTTAAATTTATGACATTTAGATAACAAGAAGTTAGCACTTAGTTTAGACCTTGATATTTTTGTGAAGTAGCCTCCTGCACTTATAGACAGAGGCACTTACACACGCAGACAATACAACTTTCTAGAAAAATGGCAGAAATCCCTTGCACAATTCTCAAAATCGTTGTGGATCTCTAAAGACTGCAAAAATCACTGTCTAGTGATTAAATTTGATCCCAAAATTTTAGTGCATCCACTGATGATGCTAAATGAGGAAGTAATTTCAGCTACAAAGAAAGTAAGAAGCTCTTTGAACTGCAGGTATGTAACTTTGGTGGGGAGTGGTTAGTTATTAAATGGAAGACAGTGCTGAAAAGGGCTTGTGTTTTTCAGGCAGTTTTATCATACCACAACTAAATAAGAATTTAATTTCTTGTTAAACATATGACATGTGACAAATAAAACACCCATGAACAATGACATCAAATAGTGACAAATGAAAAATGACAGCCTCCTCCAGAAGCTTCCTCCAAACACCGATTTCCCCAAAATTCTTTAGCTAGCTGCTCTTTAGACACGTCTTTTTTATTATATATGTTGTACTGCTGATTGGAAAGAATTGTTTCTAGGAGGTATCAAGCACCAAGTATCAGAATGCACCTTTTTCATTGTCCTAAGTCTTCTAAGGCCATTCTCACTTTTCACATGTGGCAATGCATCTTACTAGGGATGTTGTCAAAGATTAAGGTGACATCTTGATAAAGAAGTTGATTATTGGCTTGCCAGTTTGGGGTATGCACATGTGTAGGAAGAGCACGAGATTGGCAATAGCTAAAGGCTTCTATTTAAAGCTACAGATAAAGATCATATATAGATAAAAGATTCACTTTGGAGAAGAACTCAATTCTTAGTCAAACCTATGATTCCAATGTCTGCAATCTACTTATGGTCTCTCTATAAAAATGGTGGTGACCCTGTAAGAGTGTGTCATGCAGAGAGTAAAATAGTTGTCATGACTGCTTGCACACAAGCAAGGTAGAAGTGCTGGAGAACCCCAGGACTGCCTGACCCTTTCAAGTGACAGAAGAGCCCAAGGCAGGTTTAGCCTGTGTGAACTATCACTCACCTAAACAACTCCTGGGCACACGGGAGTGAGCATGGGCCATCGACCATTCCCAGCAGGCATTCTAACTTGTGGGTGTGCTCACTGGGGTTGTAAGAGGTGTCAAGGTTTTGAACATGGGCTCTTCCCTGACAGGTGGTCTCAGTGGATGAGATAGTAGTCCTGGAGTTGAGCAGTTAATTGTCTAGTGCAGGTTTCACCTCTCCTAGGCTGCCCATGCAGTAAGTTGCAGGTCATCATGCCCTGCTCCAAACTTGTGGACCACAGGCCAGCACACACGGCCTGCCTTTCACAAAAGCTCTTTAATGTGAGCCCAGCCCTGATGTGATACAACCCCTTGCTTTGGGTTGTTTCCTAAAGAAGTCAGGATATGTCCAGGACTGATTTTGGTATGCTGTGTGTAAAGCTTATTATCAGATCATTTCCCAGGCAGAAGGCTGACCTGTATAATACTTGGGTATGTTTGACTATTATCAAAATTCTAATCAGAGTTACACTTTGCTCAAGCCACGTCTGATGGCTTTTCCTAAACTCTGACCCTTTAGAAACTATTAGTTCCTCTGTAGAAACATATGCTTTGAATTTGTGCTAGTGTGTGCTCAAGTGATTTACTGTAGACTAATTAGGTAATTTAATTGACACAATTAGCAGTAATATTTGTGGAAACAGCACATAATGCCTCACTTCTTGTGTCCTTGTTTTTGTCATGCCAATTATCCTCTGCTTTTCTAATCAAATGATTTTATAGGAGACACACAATGAGATACAGAGTGTGACATGAGACTTTATCATTATAGAGGAAAATTCAACTCCTTGCTTTTCAAGGAGGTATTTTGAAACTATTCCCTCTTTCTTATGCTAATAATTTATGACACCATCCTGGCATGTAGAACCCCTTGTGAGTTGTTTTTTTTTTCATTTAAAAGAAAAAGCCTAGTGTTCATCAGAAATAGAGATGCTGATAGTAATGAATAGAGGGAACAATAGTGCAGCAGGTATTCTGGACGCTTCCCCACAGGGCTCTGCTGATGGAGTTGAAGTTTGACCTGCAGTACCCTCTGCTATTTTGTTGTCACTGTATGCCAATTAAGTACATCACTAAAACTGCAGCAACCTGTTCACCACAGTTTGATATCTCTGCTGAACAAACCATCTCATTCCCATGCAGTAGCTCATGAATGAGTGGACCAATATTCAGCTGTTCAGCACAAAATGAAATTGATTTTGAAATCAAGGAGTGGTATCTTTTATCAGAAAAGTCAATTTGTTCTTCAAATGGAAACTAATACATCTGCTTAAACTGATGTGACAGAACATGATGCCATCCCCAAATGTTTGTGCACTGAACTCTTTTTCTAGGATAGAAATAGACATCTGTACATCTTGAGGGAGGAGCAGCTAAACTTTGGCATGTGAGCTGGTGCTTGCCCCCTGTTGCATATAGTTTTCAGGGTGCTCCTCTGCCATAAGCCTACACATCTAGCAATGACACTGGAAGTGGTGGGTATGCACATAGCTGGTCATATGATAATTTGGGCATTCATGGATTTGGAAAATATCATGAGAGGGAAGGTGTTGTATATCTACTTGTGATATGTCTGGCATGCACACGTGTATACCAGATCATTAGTCAAGGGTATGACAAATGGCCGAGTAGAAGTTACAGCATGAGACACTAGCATGGTCCCAACGCAGACTCTGTGGCTAGCACGGCCTAAAAGATAAGGCATATCCATTTTGAGTTGATTCTCACAAGGAAGCAGAGCACTGAATACACAGTACACAAATACCCTGACCACAAAGATGTTATTCTTATGGGAAAATAGTTGAGATAATAAAGCTAAATATATCTTATTTTGTACCACTGATTTTGTAACATAGCACTACCTCTTAGCATGCAACTACCTCAAATCACGCAACTGTAAAATAGAAATTCTAAACTCTATAATAGCATCAAATGGAAGAACTAAAATGTATTCATTTTTTTAAAAAGTAAAATCAAAATTCTTTTCTGTCCATGTGTTTTCAACATCTGGACCTCAATTAAGAAGAGAAAATAATGTGTTTGTAAGTCTGCAGAGTTTTCTTTATCTTTTTTTTTTTTTTTTCCCTGTGCTGCTGCAGTACTTTTCAGTTGTAGCAGTTATTTTATGAACTCATGAGCTAAGCAGTTCTAAACTGGAACAGTACCAACCACTCCTACTATTCAACAAAATGTTTTCAAGAGCAGTTAAAAATACCAAGAAAAAAAAATCCAACCCTCATTCTACATCAAATTCAAGCTTGGTAGTAACAAAAATAATCCTTTTGGATCTAACTTGTCAAATAATAAGTTTAGCATTCTAAATACACAGTCTGATCTTGTTTACACTGAGGATTTCCAAGAAAGAAATTTTAATGATTCTCCTGTTCTGGTATTATCATCAGTGAGAGACCACATGTAGACAAGAGTCCACTACCTACATCTATTGTCATCACCATCTTTCACCTTTCTTAGGCTTCTTGAGCTGGTGGTAAAACCAGTCCTGTTGGAAGGAACCTCAACATGTCCTCAATATAGCTAATTTTCAAGCAAGTATAGAGGTTGACTGAAGTATTCAAAGTAATCAGCTATATTTTTATGATTTCCAGATCAGGTATAAGGACAGCAATTTTTAGATGAACTCACTGGTAATATCAGCTGTTGCTGGAGATGGAAAACTGTAATGACAGTGGTGAAATTGATCTTTCCTATAACTGACAAAATCTTTAGTTAATAAAACTTTTTGCTGTGATGCTACTAGTTGTTTGATGGTGAAACACACTAAAATGAAAACAATTTGGTAACCTCTTAGAGAAAGCCTGTAAGTCTGCACTATGTCTTTAGTTTGATTTTCTCTGAGACAGGCAGTTATAGTTTATACCTGTGTAGTATGAAGTACATGAGAAAGAAAGACGATGCGACTGAGAGAGGGTAGTATTTTAACGCTCTGCTCTTTCATAGATGTCTCCACCTGAGGGTCTGAATGATGTGTCTAATATTAACACACTCTTCCAGGTTCACAACATCTTTGTATTGTGATAACTATGATTCCCACCATAGAATATCCACCCATATCTAGGAAAGAATGGTGTTATGGATACCAGGATTATGTTGGACTTTTCCCTCTTCTCTGAAACTTATTGAAACCTCTGAAATTCACAGCAGCATCTATATGCTAATGTAGTTGGTGTCCTACTTAAATTCATTAACTGTAATAAACAGCAACGTTGTAGCCCTAGGTCCAATGCAGGACTTCAGCATCTATAAAAGGAGAGACAGTAATGTTTTTCAGGCATTGCTATCCAATTTGGTATACACAAGGATTTATGCAGTATACAGTGCAGTGTGATCTCTCCCCAAATTACCAGCTATCACTGAAAAACACTAAGCAAGGGAAATCTCAGCTCCCATGCTTCTCTAGAAAAAAGGAAACCTGAGTTCATAAAATGTTTGCTTTCATGTACCCTGGCAAAGACCAGAGTTCACTTCATTGCTTTTAGAAACCAGATGATTTATAGGACCTGTGTCCACCATTTACAGAGCAGATTACTTGTTAGAGAATTCACCTGGAAACTCAGAAACTTGCTCAGGCTTGGGTAACAAAAGGCAGAAAAATGGCAGAGGTTTTCCTCACTCAAATGCCCAAAGCTATAGGTTAATGCCTACAACTGCTCTGTAGAAATGGGATTAAAAGCAAAACTGTATAAAAGTAGGTATCATAACCACTTCAAGGTGGGATTTAGGGTTCCTTCTTTCTAAGTGAATCTTCAAACATTTAAGCCAGGAATGTCCAACCTACTTATCTACTTACCTTACCTAAAGAAAATCACAACGAAACAAAATCTTCATTTGGCCAAAAGCCATACAACACCTTAGAGAGCCAAGGAAGCCACTCACGAGTGGCTATGAAGAGAATATGGCAAGTACTCTTCAGGGGAGATACTGTCCTGTTTCAGAAGAGACCTGGTTCCAGCAGTTCCCACTGGCTAGAACTGACATATACCAAAAATCCTCATACACACTTACTCTGATGCCACTAAAATTGTTCTCTCACTTTGGTCACCCATCAATAGGGTATTATATTAAGTGGCTGGAGGCACAACCCCTTACCGTGTTTAAAACCTAAAGTAAATAAAAACGTGTTGTAAGGATTGGATCCTGTTGATGTAAGTTGTCCATACTGGAATAAATTGAATGCATTGGGACTTTATACAGCACTCTACCTATCTTAAATTCCCACTGGGTTTTAGGCAGGAGTTGTTTACCTAAGCCCCCAAGCCAAAACAGAACCAGTAAGCACCTGGAGAACAGAACACAGGAATGATCTGAGCTTTCAGAGTTCCTCATCTTAGCATACCTCTGCAATATCATATTTAAGCATCACCATTTCAGGTCTAGCCACAATTTCAGATTCTGCCTAAATTATGCTTTAGCAAATACATTGTTGTTTATTTTCTTGGTATTTTTGTGTCTGTTCCTTTCAGCCAGGGGATCTTCTGTTTTAAATAAGTATATTTTTCTCCCTGAGCGTTTAGGGGTGGAAAGCCTAAAGAGGAGAGAATAATCCTGTCATCTGTCTTCCTCTTCCTGCAAAAAAATCGGTTTTTGTTGTGTCCTTTGGGAAGTCAGATGCTGCATTGAGAGCAAAATTTGTTGTCAGTGAAATCTAAGGGAGGTTTGTACTGACTTCACTGGAAATACTATGAAGTCCTTAACATGACTTAACCCATAAAGAACAGCTTCCTGAATCTGATTAAGCACATTCTGTAATAATTGTTCTGACAACTTGTACCTTCCTTTCCATGAGCTGACAGTGAGCTCTAGGGTAATGTGGCTCCAAGTTAGATGGAGATTAAGTGATGCAGGAGATGTTATCTCATCTTTGACCTTCAGTACCACCTCAATAGTGAGATACATTTCTCCAGTCTCTGGAAGGGGAAATCAGTTATGTTTTGTTGACTAAAACTGCTTTTTTCTTAGCAAAATTACATAAATATCTCAAGGAAAAAGTGCCTGTTATTGCTTTGCACCAGAGTTGGCAATACTGCACATTTTGCCTGTTTGGATTTGAAATTTAGCACACATCTCTTCACAGCCCTCCCCCTCCTCAGTGTTCTTCTGAACAGAATATCAATGTCACCAGAGAGGAATCATCTTTCTTTTTTTTTTCTTTCCTCCTTCTCTGCTGTTACTCCTCAGTGAGTTTAAATTTCATTTACTTTGGCAAGAGGGCGCTTTTTTCCCTTTAAAAGTTTTAATCCACCTTGTAACACCTCCTAAAAAGAAGCGAAATTAAGCTGCAGTGTGCATTAGGAGAGAAAACCTACTTTATTTATCACCCAGTCCTACTTTACCATACACTGACCTAATTACAGCCCACACCACTCGGGGTAGGAGAAGTAGCAGAAGGAGCGCTTCTGCCACCTAGTGACTCCTGTCCTCCCGCAGTCCCCAGCAGCATCCCTTTGTGGGCTTGGCATTTTCCTGTCCCTAGCACTCGACAGCAAATGACCTTCCCCCAGCCGGCCTGCCTGGATGCCGGGCTTATCTGCATACTGCTCTCTTCTCCTCTTTCACCGCTTCAAAACAGCTTTCATGGTGAATTCTGAAAGAGAGCTGGCAACCCTCAGTAAGGCAGGTGGGATTTTAAAGAATCACTTGAAATGATGTAAAGTACAGCAAGAATACAGTGTTTGAACAGAGCTAATACATGTCTGAATACAGAAAATACTTTGTATGCACAAATGTAGGCTGGGGTTTTCAAAGGAAGCATGGAGAGCTGGGTGACACTGTGGCTCTGACAAATCAGATGCACAAACAATTTGGGCCTTGAGCACTTGTAAAAGATTTTGCTTCTCCCTCTCCTGCAATTATGGTTTTGGTAATCTTAATCCTGTAAAGTGACAGGTGATCATGCACCAATTAGCCTATTTCTCAATGATAACATTTTCAGAATGAGTTTCTTGGACTAAAAATGAAAACTATAAATATTTTCCTATTGCTGTAGACCTAAAAATATTACAGAGCAGACCTAAATTTGACTGTTGAAAATTAAGGTCTTTTTTCCTTTCTTTTCAAAGCATTTCAATATTCTTTTCACAACTGCTCTGAAGGTCATTTTTCTTAGTTGGGAGGTTGTAGCTAAATTTAATGTATATCATTGGCACCACTTGCTGTGCATAAGTGAGACAATGTAAGATTTTAAGGATTCCTGTAAGAGAATCTGAGCATTCTTCCCCAAGATGTGCAGACTGAGGGAAACATCAGCCATTATTTCAAACTCTGTTTATAAAAAAACCTTTCAATTTCCATCCTTTTAAAAATTATTTCAATGAAGGGGTCCAGTAACCAATTTTTATATTTTACTTATATTTTCATGTAAGTGTATTCTAGTGAATGAAAATTAAGATTTCAGAATGTAGCATTAAACAATCAAAAATCACTCTGACAACTGCATCTACAATTTCCAGTCATTTCCAGCCATGTTTTTTTGGCACCTAAGGTGTTATGTCCAGAGGCCTGTTAAAAACTGTGAAATGTATTCTGCAAATTTGCCTTCTCATTGTAAGGAATATTATCACTATCTTACACAAACACTTCATAGTGAGACACTGATGTTAAACAAGGAATTACTGACATTCACTCTGTTCCCTGCTGACATGAATGCTCAGGTAGTCCAGAAAGGTGCCTGGTTTGAATATGATAGTTTCCTTCCAGACCATGAAGGCCTGCTGCCTCCCCAGAGTGGCCACGATGCTGAGGCAAGGAGAGAAAGAAGGCTTTTGCCACAGAGGCAAAGTACAGCCAAAGGGCTACTGAGTCCCCACAGGCTTAGACACTGTTTTTGCTTTACTTCTTAGTATCCATCCCTGCCTTGGGATCTGCTTTGCAGAAATGCTGCACACTATTGTTTGAGTGCTCAGATTAGGCACTCCACATTCATGTGTGCTTTGCACCTTTATCTCTCTGTGCCTCAGTTCTATGTTCATAAAAAAAAAAGAGAGAGACAATACTCTTGCAGAAGTGTTGTGATGATAAAGGAATAGTTTATGAAGCACTTATATGTATCAGTGCAGAAAAACTAACACAAGGAACAGATCAAAAATATGTGCAGTAAATAACTTGCAGGAGTACACGCTGAACACTGAATAGAAAAATACTGAAAAATGTTGGCTAAGAGAGCTTTATGCATTCTGTGCATTGACTGCAACACGGATCCTATAGAAAGATAAAATGTAGGTAATACTCTGTATACTCTATAATATTAACACCAAAGAAAATCTACTCAAAGTGGTTAAAACTGGACAAATGGTTTCACTTTTGTCCCACACAGTTACAGATCTTACTGAAATTCTAGGAACTTAAACATGTTTCTGGTTGTCTCCTATGTTGCTCCTCCTGCCATAACCACTGTTGTGATCTTGCAGATCCACTAGAATCAGAATCTTCTTGCCCTTTCTATAGGAATCAGTGGGTAGAGAGTCTGACAATCTTCCTTTGACACATTTTTGAATATAATACTATGAATCATTTTGATACTGCTTATTTCCCTGGAATCTTAGTTCTTTTCAGGAAATACATTTGATATCTGGTTTGGGTTATCTGGTATGACAGGGTTAGGCACTATCTGATCTGTCTATGATAACAGACAGACATATTATGAACCTATCAGAAAAAAAATAAAACATCCCTCACCTGTAGAAGTAAGATAAAGAATGCTTCCATTTGTTGTTTTTTGTGTCCTGTATTAAGGAAAGGTAGCATGTTAAAAGGTGAAAAGGTTTTCTACTGTGTTATGAGGGCAACCAAGGAAAAAGTTACTCTAAAATTCTTTTGAGAACCATCCATGGCTATTAATCTGTTTCTGGGAAGGGTTCATCCTGTATTTCATCTACGTGACCGTTCAGTGCAAATATTGAAATGGATCTAGGCTGGAAATTACATCCCCTGCACAAAGTATTTTAATCTACTTGCTATTTTAGGCAGTCCTTTCCAACTAGTTGTCCATATAGTTCTTATTGTTCTTGTTATTATTGTTTTAGTGGAAAAAATATGTATAATTTTCCAAGTACATAGAGAAGTTTTTAGAAAGTCAGGAAAAGCTTCAAGCCCAATTTCATATTCAACATTAAAAAAAAAAAGGGAGGGAACAAAATGAAGTTGCTTTTCATGTCATGGGAGAAAACAAATGTTTGAGAGTGAAATTAAAACTTATCTGTTACAGAAATTAAATTTAACTGAAATTTGAGCTACAAATATTCAAATATTGTCTGTTTTCTTCCCATACTACTTAAAATTTTCTGAGTTCTGTTGTGGTCATTAATTTGCACAAAATATGTATTTGATATGTAAATATATTATAAATATATTTGTATATATGTTATTTGGGGAAAACAGTTTTCCTTATCCCAAAAGTGTCATAGGTATAATCAATAAAATACTTAGTGTTTATAAATTAGGCTTCCAGAACACCTGCTTGTGATCCTCAGCACATGAGTATATCAAACACAGAAGTACAGGGACAGTATCTCAGCAAAAGCAGTTTTCTCTAGGCCTGTTCCAGGGAGCTTACTCTAGGGAATAAAAGACATCCCTAGCCAGGAGAAAACAAAAAACAAAACAAAAAAAAAACAAAAAGCAAGCAAATAAAAAACCAAAAAAAAAAAAAGAGAGAGAGAAAAGGCAGATAACTGTGCTAAGTCAAGTGTCTGAAAACACAACAGTTGAATTCATTGGAGAATGTGTCTAGTGTAAAAAGAGGTCTGCTGATTACTGGTCCAGATGTGCAAAGAGATATTGCCTTCAAGGAACAAAGAGGAAACTATATGTAAAGCAAAGGTCCTAATCTGGAAGGCAAGAGACATTACTTCTTAAAAATAAATAAATAAATGAATGAATGAAAGCATATGCGCTACTAACTACTGCTATTTTTAAAAAGTTTACTCATATCTCAGCAAATGAGAACAATGAATGGAAAAACAGTCAGCAGATGCTTGCTGGTTTTGCTTCTACTGTTTGTGTTATCCAAACTGAAGAGATATTTTTTTAGAAATCTCTTGAAAAATTTGCATCTCCTATCTTCAAATAACATGCACTCGCACAATTTGGAGTCACAACTATTGGAGGAATAAAGAACATGTGGTCCTTCCCAAAGAGTTTCAGGTCATATCTAGAGTGCTAAAACTATTTACTCTGACCTCAATGCCAGGTATCAGGACCCAAGAAAGAACCAAGGTAAGCTTTTTAAGAATGTAGGGGTACTTCTAGGGGACTCAGTGTTGTTTTAATAGCTGGACATCTATTTCCAAAAAGTGATAGCACTGGAAGCACATTCTGCAAGCTGGAGCCAAAGAATGTGGCTGGAGCCTTGTAAAACGTAAAGGAACTTAGTGAAACCAGATGGGCTTGGCATATCAGTCTAAATAGCAAAGTTGGGTTGAGTCCAGGAGGAGCTCCCTGGGAAAAGCGTTTCATGGAATAGGACTCTGGGTTGCATTTGTTTCTTCAGACTGCTCTGCAGAAACCTCTTGGGAAATTGTCCTGACACAGTGTGCAGTTAGGTAAGACTGGATTTCCCTGCTTTAATTGGCAGATCTTGCGCCTATCCTAATTGTGGAAAAATCACTCCTAGCTTTTAAATCACTTGTGCTTGAGGCTCATAAAGTAAATTACTATTCATATGATGAGAGCACCTCTTGTCTCCTATCAGATTCGTTCTAACATGGCTGGTACTGTACAAACAGACTAATCACTATTTGCAATGAAACAGATTGCACCCAGTATCAGATTGTGATAAGAAAACTATCTCAATCAAAAGTGTCCTTAGATACAGTTAGAAACTCTTAATTAGGTCATCCTTAGAATCCTACCACAAAAACACCTTTTAAATAACATGATCTGAAACCTATGATGTATTATGATGATATGCAGTAAATTTCTGGAGCCAACTATAAACATTTCCACCCAAGTGTAGTTGTCATAAATTATGCTGCCAAGTGGTAATGGATATTAACTTACTTGTGTCTATAAAAAAGTGATTGTGTTTATGTGGAAAAGGGGAATACTTTTCTCACACCTTCACTTCCCTCTGCTGAACAGTCTTAAAAATGGGGCTGATGGTAGATATGGCAGTGGCGGTCTTTTATCAGAAATTTATTTCAGCATATCTTGGCTCTAAAATGCTATGCAGAGCTGCATTTTAATCTGCAGGTGGGTTAGATGAAGAATTATCCCCTCCAGGGAAGCAGATTTTTTTTCTTGTGATTTTTAAGACTGAAAATGGTTTGAGGCAAAGTTCCAGCAACAGAGGAAACTTGCTTAAATCAACAATACGGTACTGTGAGGAGCAATATGTCAGAACCACTAAGCCAGAGTGATGCACAGATTCAATGTAAATCCCATGATCCCCAAATGAATCCACTTATTGCTCACAGCATCTGTGACCTGCTGCTTTGCACCTTTCTCACCGTAGAGTGACTCTAGTCTTCAGTTGTGTCCCTGTACACACAGTGTCCTTTAGCTGCTCCTGTAATGGATAGATAATGTACATGTAGCAGAGAAGCTGTGGAAAAACATATTTAGGCAGAATATAGTTTCTGCTACAGAAACTATTCTACTGACTCAGAAGAAAGGGAAAGAAGTTGGAGAGGTATCCAATAATTTTAAATTTAGGTGACACACAATCAAATTCAAATAATTCTCTGGTATGTTATACTTGTATAAGATGCTACATAGAGGAACTTTAAATTTTCATAGAGTGCCAAAATACACTTAATTTTGAGTTTGGTCATTCTTGATCACTAGAGAATACTTTTGTTATATTTGTGACTTTCCTAAATTGCCAAGCAGCACATGACATCCACTTTATCACACCTTGTTGAGGACCTTTGGATTTCCCCTTATTGGAAGGAAGCTATTTGATATCTCATCATCTCTGTTCCATTCAATGACTGAATAAAACATCCCCATAACATTTTCATTTTCAGCCAAATGTGGAAACAAAAAGGCTTATCCTCTTTTCCTCTACCAGCTTACAATATTTTGTGGGTATTTTGGCTTATATTTTGATCTGAAAGGTCTTTCTGGAAAATGCATACAATTCTGTGATCTAAAGACTACAAAATACATACTTTTTAAATGTTTTCAGATTTGTCTAAATAGTGCTGAATGTTGCATCTATTTTAATGTTCTATCATTTTTGAATGACAATGACAGATAATGATTTATTTTAAAGAACGCCTGCAATTAAACTAAAGTCTACATTGGAAACATACAGCTGGGACAACTGAAACAAACATCTCACTAGCTTTCTGGCATTCAAATTACACCACAATTACACTTTATAAAAATGGGCTGCTTTTTTCTTCTCCTTTTTTGTTTTTCTTTTGCGGATGTAGGATGAAAAATATAAAGAGATATGCACTACACACCTATTCCAATACTTCTACCACACTTGTTATTTTGGAAGGTTTCTTCATAGCATAAAAACAAAAAAAAAGAGAGAAAAAAAAGAAATAAAGAAAGATGCTGTGACTCCAGTGAACAACTGGAGATGATTTGTGCTTCTTTCCAGTGCTTTGGAGAGTATCTTAACTCATTTAGATGCTTCTGTTCCAGTCTGTCTGAGGCTTCCAAAATGTCCTTGTAACTATAATTTCTGAGTTGGTGTGTACTGACTAGGGATAGTGGGCTCTGTAAACCACTCCTTGCCCAGTCATGATGTACTTAATCAATCTTTCCAGCATTGCTGTGAATCACAGTTTTATTGTGTCTCCATACAGCACACATTTGGTTATTATTCATTCTTCTGGCTGAAAAAAAAATTGTACTGTGGTTCACCTTGGTCTAAATTATTCCAAGTGGTGTGCATCCTCATGAATGGCAGTTTTCTCAATTTGTTGGCACAGTCAAAAAATTCCCACTGAGAACAGTCTTTCAATTGTTCTGTAGACAAGATTGCCATGATGTTGTAGCAGGCCTGAGAAGACAGCAAAAAGTGGACCCAGATCCCATAGTCAGGATGAATTTTACTCAGTGAGTCAATGATAAAGTTATTCAAGAGGAATTATTTGAAGTAACTTCCTATGATAGAAGTCTATTTTTGAAAAATATTCTATATTAAAAATTTGTTGTTTATTTTTATATTGTAGAATTTGAATATTGGAAAATTATGAGGGTTTCAGTATACTTTTGTATTATTTCCTATATTGATACTTTATATTAATATCTTCACCTTGCATTGTGGCATACATAATTGTTATTACATGCTGCAAAACTTAACACTGAAGTGGTGTTATTTTTAAGGGGTTTTTTAAGTCATGAGGCAACACTACTGTTAGTACTGTAGAGACATTACGTTTTCTTCCGCCAAACTGTTTAATTAGAAAATAAACAAAAGACAGTAGTTATTTAAGAGTGTTTTCTATTTCAAAGGAAATGCTCTCTTGTTTATTTAGAATTTAAAAAAAGAAGTGGTCTTAAACCTTGTCTACTCTTCATATTAATAGTATCTCAGGATTTCATATTTCAGGACTGTGGAGAGTGTGGGAAATGAGTATGTGCTAACACACCTACAGTCTTTCCTTCGCTTTTTCCGTAATTTTGTTTGCCATTTGCCAATAAGATGAGAAGACAGCTATCCCCAGGAAGTCAAATATTTTTAACAGATACGGAATAGTGATGAGAAGGTTTCAGACCAAGAAGGTCCCTTTTCTTGGTGGAAGTGGCATTCTACTGAATCCTAGAGTCAAGCAGACAAATAAGTCTTTTGTCTTAGTGGAAAACAAAAAATCCCTGTGGGTTCAAATCCCAAACAAAATAAATAAAAACATAGTACAAGATCAGTAAAATAAATCAGCCAGCCATGAGAATGAAAGTAGCTAAAACATACTAAGGGAAATCACATCAGAACAGAAAAATAAGAATAAAAGAAGCATTCAGCTGCACAGAGAGAGAAATAGACAGTTAAATTAGCATGGAATCATTAAGACACAATAGGAAAAATACAATTTAAGACACCTGAAATGGAACAGTATTATATTCTCACAGGTGAACTTACAAGGAAAGAAAGAAATTAGTCAAGTGCGGAGCTCGGCTTAAAATTTTATTATTAATGTGTCCATAATTATAACATATTTACATTTAACATTCTTACCAAAGCAAGAAACGTCAAAATATGCTCTGCAATAGATTTTGCAAAAAGAGAACATAATGAAATTATGAAAAAAACTTTTAAAGACATTAAAAGGTAGTGAAATCTACCCAGTCAGCATGGACGGTGTTAAAGCATATATGTATTGGTGCCTTGAAAAAAAATCTATACAGTTTTAACTAAGAGACAAGGAAAGCCAAAAAGTGTTCAGTTTTAGAAGGGTGAAATGGAGTCTATTCAGTTAAGAATATATTCTTCAGAAATCCAAAGGTATAACCACATGGGAAAATGGAAAAAAAATCTCCTGTGGTAGCAGTACAAGAAGACTGATGCCAGTATTATTGAAACAGCTCAGGAACAGAAAGCCTGAAGAGAGTTTACAATGTCGAAATACAGGAGCACTTACAAAAATGGAAATATAGTGATTCTTGTGTTCACCCATTTGGTGGGGTTTTTTTTGTTTTTTTCTTTTTTCCTGAGAGATGATGCAGATGAGGCAGAAAAGGCCTTTTGCAGTGAAGTATCAGTGGCTGAAAACACTTTAAAACCACCAAATAAACAGCAAAATGAACACCATGAGACCAGGTATCAGTTATGCAAGACCTTTTAGGGAAATTGGCATGAAAACTGACATCAGTAAAGGCTTTGATACTGATTGCCATAGCACTCTCCTGGAAAAGCTGGCATTCCATGACTTGAATGGGTGCGCTCTTCCCAGGGTCAAATACTGGCTGAATGCCCATATCCAGAGAGTGAGGGTGAATGGTGCTGGTTGGCAACCGCTACTTAGTGGGTTTCCCCAAGACTCAGTATTGGTGCCAGTCCTGATCAATATCTATTGATCACGTGGACAAGCGTATTGAGTGCATCCTCAGTAATTTCACAGATGACAGCTGGGTGGGAGTGTTCATCTGGCTCTGCAGAGGGACCTGGACAGGCTGGATCAATGGGCTGAGGCCAAGAGTAAGAAGTTCAGCATGACCCTGAGATTAGCTCAGTTGGTTAAAACTTTGTGCTAATAACACTGAGGTCATGGGTTCAATCCCCTGCATGCACCATTGACTTAAGAGTTAAACTTGGTGATCCTTGTGGGTGCCTTTCAACTCAGAATACTCTGTGATTCTGTAAGGCAAAGTGCTGGGTCCTGCCCTTGGGTCATAACAACCCCATGCAGCTCTTCTGTCTTGCGGAAGAGTGGCTGAAAAGCTATCAGGCAGAAAAGGACCTGGGGATGCCAGTCAACAGCCAGCTGAACAAGAAGGCCATGGCATTCTGACTTGCATCAGCAACGGTATGGCTAGTAGGACCAGGGAAGTGATTTTCCCCCTGTATCTGGCACTGGTGAGGCTGCATCTCAATCTCATCTGAGCCCTGCACTTCAAGACGTTGAGGTGCTGAAGTGTGTCCAGAGAAGGGCAGCAGAGCTGGTGAAGGGTCTAGAGAGTAAGCCTTATGAGCAGTGGCTGGGGTTGTTTAGCCTGTTGAAAAAGAGGCTCAGGGTTAGGCTCTTTACAACTTTTTGAAGAGGCTGTAGCCCAGTGGGGTTTGACCTCTTCTCTCAGATAATTAATAGGACAAGAGGATGTAGCCTCAAGCTGCACCAGAGAAGGTTGAAGCATGACATGAGAACTAATTTCTTCACAGAAAGGCTTGTCAAGCATTGAAACAGACTGCCCAAAGATGTAGTGGGGTCACCATTCTTGGATATGTTTAAGAACTGATTGGATGTGGAACATAATATAATGGTCTAATTGACCACTGATTAGTCAAAGGTTGGACTTGATGAACTTGGAGATTTTTTCCAACCTAAAGGATTCTGTGATTATGTGAAATGCTTCAACTATTGTAATATATGACCCATGACTTAAAAGGAATAAATAAGGAAAACAAAGTCATTCAACAATCTGTTTCACCCAACAATCAACACAGTATCTCCCAAGCTGGAAGGAACTCACAAGGGTCACTAAAATCAAACTCCTGGCCGCACACAGGACTGCTCCAAGAATCGCACCATGTTTCTGAGAGCATTGTCCAAACACTTCTTGAATTCTGCCAGGCTTGGTCCTGCAACCACAACCCCGGTGAGCATGTTTCAGTGCTCAACCACTCTGGGTGAAGAACCCTTTCCTAATAACTAGCCCAAATCTCCCCTGGCATGGTTTCAGGCCATTCCCTTGAGTCCTGTTTCTGGCCACCAGAGAAAAGAGATCAGTACCCACCCCACCACTTCCCCTCACAAAGAAGTTGTAACTGCAATGAGGTCTCCCCTCAGTCTCCTCTTCTCCAGCTGAATAAGCCAAGTGATCTCAGCTGTTCCGCATATGGCTTCCCTTCCAGACCCTTCACCATCTTCATAGCTCTCCTTTGGATGCTAATAACTTTGTATCTTATATTGTGGCACTCAGACCTGCACACAGGACTCAAGGTAAGGTTGTATGAGCAGAGTAGAATGCAACAATCATCTCTCTCAACAGACTGGTGATGCATTGCCTGATGTATCCCAGGACACAGTTGATCATCTGTCTGCCAGGGCACACCTCTGACTCATATTCAGCTTGCTAGTCTAGGATTCTTACTGAGGAAAAGCTATCTGTGGAGAGATGATACTGAAACCTATAATGGATCATGAATGGTATGCAGAACACGAACATGGAATGATTATATTTTTTCTCTCTCAGTAAAGAACAGAGGGGTGCCAAACACAATTAGTTGGCAATGTGGTTCAGAAAAAGCAAAATGACATGCTGTTAGTGTTATTGAGATGGTTGAGCTCTTTGTCACAGGATGTCATGAATACTAAAGTTCTATAGTGGTTCAAGTGTGATTAGAAAAATCATTCAATAAAACAAAGAAAGGAACAAGAAAATATTCATGAAAGGCAGTCATAACGAAGATAGTAATTATACTTTTACAGTCACCAGATTGTGAATGTCCAGCTATTATATAAGAAGAGAAATATTTATTTTTCTTCCCTGTTCTCAGAGTCTTAATATTTATGGCTATTTTATGGCTATTATTAGAGAAGACAGAATACTGTATCTGTTGGAAATAGAATCAGAATATATAAAAGGAAAATGCATATTAACAATAAACACTAAATATTCAAATTCTGTGTATTGGCCTTGCTTGTCATGAGTTTTCAATATTGATCTTTATTGACTAATTCTTTTGGCCTCACAGTTTTTAACCTTATCTTAATTGCATAAACATTTAGAGATACCTTGCCTTCACCATAAACATTAGGTGCTTATGTGGTGTGGGAGATGAGGTTTTAAGAAATAAAGATTTGATATCATTAAAAAAGTGTGCAGTGGGAATTCCAGCATTTGTACTGACTGGTGTCTGAAAATGTGGAGACTGAATGACTTAAGATCTGACATGTATATTTTGCTTGACTATGACTTTGACTATAGTTTTTGACTATGACTTTTGTTACTTGCAAAGAAGCAAAATTACAAGTGACATACAGTAAGGAAATCACAGCATTGCTCTCTTTCCACTTTTGATAAAATATAGTAATTAATATATGTAAACTATGTATTTCTAAAACCTATTACACATTGAAATAATACTTTAAATTCATAATCAGGCACTTATTCACACTTAAGAATAAAATCTAAATGCAAATAATAATTAAAATACCTCTATATGTTATATTTAATAATTATATTTTGATTTGTGAGACATTTAATAAATCTCAAGACAGTGTTTATAAATTTGAGCATAAGGAAATGGAAAGAAAATACTTCTTTATCAGCATGTAAGTTCCACAGCAGAAGCAGCTTACTAGAAATTTGGTGTAATTCTGCATGTTTTGCTTTGCTTCTTGAACAAAACAATATTTCAATATTTTAAAGTTGATAAATATAATTATCCATTGAACATTTATTCATTCTTTTGCTATTGAGAGAAATAGTATTTTGAATTGAAAGACACTTCCCACTGAGTTTGAACTTCCTATCTAAATCATATGGTGCTATCAGTACAATTTTCTCATTTGATCTAAACCATTACAATGAAACTCAATATTTTTCAAGTATCTATAATTGCTTGAGGGAAACAGAACACTTTAAAACATAATTTGAAATAAGTAGTTTTAAATAATGACTTATTTGTCATAAACTGATGAAAATTGGAAGACAAGTTAAGCTGCACCAGATAAATCTCCATTTCTCCTTTCTGTGCAATAAGAGGGAAAGGAAATTCTGAATTCTGGTGGCTTTTTAAGAGGGGAATATAGATCTTTTCTAAGGGCTAAACAAAAAGAAATTGTTTTAAATTTCTTTGGTGTGATTTTGATTACCTTAGAGTGTCCATGTACCATAGGGTCTCTCTCTCCCTGTTCCTCTGAAACATCTGGTCAGTGACAAGTTTCCAGAATAGATGGATATTTTCTCTCTTCTAATCCCCAGCAGCCTACTTGATTGATCCTAGAGCTATGCTGCATAAAGATTAATATTCTATTGTTGAGTATCAAACAGCAGTAACTGATATCCAGCAGGCATCACAGATGATTTGGGGAGCATCCTCAATCTTGAATTGTCAAGTTGTGCAAGGAAAAACTGCAGAAGAGACGGGAACAAATACAGCCCAAGAGAATTGAGGCCCTGTGTAAAGGGCTGTCCTGTGGGATAGGAAGCCATTTGAAATGCCTTCTCATTTCCAAACCACATTTGCAAAATCCAGTGCTGGGAAAACTGACTCATGCAATTGTCACATTCCTAACCCTTCTAAGCATTTTTTAACCTAGTGCTCCTCCTTTGTTGCTCTGTGCCCAGAAGACTCCCTCAATTAAATAAAGATTCAAAATCTGTTTCTTTCTAATTAAGGCTGTTTGAGCAGATGAATAAAGTTACTCAGCTTCAGTGCTGTATGTTGGACTGTGTCATTCTTTGGAGTGAAGGAATACAGTGCTAATGATTGCACATTATTTGGTACTATAGCTGCATAAGCTGAACTAACAAATATCAAAAATGAAAGCTAGCAGCCCGTTCTTTATATCTGAACTTCTACAATGTTTTGATCAGTAAATTTCTTTTAAGTGGTAAAGAGCTTGTATACAGTCATGTCCCAGTGAGTGAGTAGCCCATTATATTTTGGATTTAGTTCTGATATCTTTGCAAGCAAAAGTGCGTGAATCTAAATTGTGCTTTGTTAGTGAAGGATAGAGCTTCTAATGCAATATACACCTTTACAGCACTCACAGATAAACTCCTCCTGGCACTAGATGCATTACTACTCCACTGTTTTTAATGATTGCCTACAATATTGTATATTAAAAAAATTAAAATAAAATACTAGGTTGTAACCTAAAAATAGTTTCACTGGAGAAGCAGACTGCTCAAAAATGTACTTAGCCTCATTTATTTCAATATCCAAAAAAGTATTTTTCCTCTTCCAAGAAAAAGGAATATATGTTTCTATCCCTGTGAATTTGGGAAAGTTTGAAGATAGTGGTTTGAGTGTCTCTTTTCGATTGAAGTTGAGCGTTCAGAATATTAATGTGAGGCAGCTGAATGGCATAGTTTGATTAGCTTCCCATGGAGTCCCCTGTGTTGTCATAGGCCTCACTCTCTGTTCAAAGCCCTGAGATTACTACTGGTTTTGGTAGGCTGACTTTATTCTTTCTTATCACACCTATTTCTTCCTTGCTTAGCCATGAAATATCTGGTCATTTGGTAATGTTTGAATAAAACTGAAAAATGACTGTGAGCTAGCTGTTTAAAACACAGAATTCATATTTCGTGGAGAAAAAAGGATGCCTATGCTATGCGTATGTTTTGACAATATTGTTAGGATTCTCATAGAAAACTTTCTGTTACTGTTAAGTGACTGTAATCTTTTCTTTGGGATAGGGCAAAGATTTGATCTTTTTAACATAGAATCATAGAAACACAGCTACTAGTAACTGTATTTTCATGAGTCCTTCACATTGACAGTTCCATCACACATTGGTGTCTCTTTCAGATCTTGCCACTCCACTCAGCATCTTGCTGCAAAAATCTGCACATACTTATTTCTGCCCCACTACTTGCAGACATTTATGTTACCCTATTGTCTCAAACCCTGCTCTGGTTAACTCATCGGTTACGTGATTGAACTGCTAAATAATGACCTTTTCAGCATAATATATGTTGCAATATTGCATCAAGATCAGAGCAGGAGAAGAATGGAAAAGGGAAAATGTGATGCTGATGTGTACAAAGGGATTCCAGAGTTACCTGGGAAATGTGAGCTATTATTTAATTTTGTTAAAAGTGGTAAAACTGATATTGCAATCATTCAGAGTTAGGCATAATATATTTGTGAAGAGTCAGTGTGCTTTCTGTGAACAGAAGTCATGCCTCCAAAAATGGGATTTTTTAATCTCAAAAAACCTTATTAGATTTCTTGGGATACATCAATGAGCCTGTGGATTATGGTGATCCTGTTTCTTTAGTACACATAGCTTCCAAACGTTTTCGAAGTCTCCCACATTATTTGTTGAATTTACTAGGGTTAAAAGCATATAGACTATAGAAAATCAGAAATCACACTAAATTTCATAATAAACCGTGGTCCTTAAAGTATCTATGTGAGAACACTGAGCTATTTCACTATATTATAAACAAGACTGTAACAAAAATGGATAAGTGGATATTTAATAGATATTTAATTATTTGCAATTTCTAAAGTTAAATCAGGCTGTGAAAATTCAGACAAATATCAGTAAAAACTGAGTCATAAAATGACACATGAGATTTAGGTATTAAAAAAAAATTTCCTTTATACCGTCTACTATGATTGTCTTTATCTAAGCTATAAGCACCTAAGGAAGAGACTGTGATGTCATCATGGGTCTTTTTCACTAGGTAGAATGTCAGAAGCAATTGAAAAAATAAATAAAGTATTAGCAATTAGTAAGAACCATTCCAAAGTCCAAGGCAAAATAATATTTAGGAAATAATATTCATCCACTGAAATTATCCAGCAGAAGTTTTTCATTGAAAGTATAGCTTGATCTGGAATTAATTGATAGATGATACTGTAAAGGTCAAAATGGTAAAGTGGTTCAGAAAACTATGAGAAAATTTTTGGAATATCATTAATAGACCAATCAAAGTCTATAAAACACATACAAATATACAAATAATATATTCCTCTTAGTTCAGCAATGTGCATCACTGGAAGCAAAAAAAACTACGCACATCCCTTCCATCTTCTGCCCAGAATTTGTTACTGACAGAAATATACAGAATATGGCTCTGAGTGACCATTTTTACTCCAATTTTTACATAGGGCCATAGATCTTCCCTGAAGCTACCCTTCAACCTGATCCACAAAGCAAATGCTATTGCAGCATCCAGCATCCCACTGCCCAAGCACACTGATGAAAAGGAAGTATTTGGTGATCTGCAGTGCACACTAGATTTCTGCCTGCTGGTGTGTAAGTGGACCTGAATATCCTGAAGATATTATGAATTCCTTTATGCTCTGCAGTTGCTGCAACTGAATGTCTTCAACTGAAACTCATTCAGTATGAAGTAGAGCGCAAGTACAGCACTCTTCAGGGTGCGTATTTGTGAGGGGTTGATCTCAATAGACATACACATATGCACAAGCACACACACACACCCCTCCTTGCTTGATCTGAAACCACCTGGCTGTGCCTGTCCCTGGACACACTGCAAGTCCTAGGCTTTCAGGATGGAAGGTTGATGGAGCAGTTGAGTCATTGACACGGACCTACAGTAGACTGAAAAGTAATGATGATTTAATCCTGAATTTCATTATGTTTAATACAGGCCAAGGCAGAGAACTGTTGGTTTTTCTGGGTCTGTTTAGTTAATGGAAAATAGCACTATTCTAAAGAATTAAACTGTCCAACTCAAAATGCAGTTCTCTTGTGCAAATAAGAGTTTAGGAATTTGCTTTGTTAAAGTGCAGCTCCTGTTACCTAGCAGATTTTAATTGTGTGAGTTTTCTGCTACATATTTGTTCCTTCAAGGTAGTATTCTGCAGGACACATCAGTCCTTATTCCAAGTCCTGTCTTCTCTGATGTCACCTTCTTTGGTAAGATAGTGGTAACACCTGTGCATTTGCTCAGACCAGCCTCTCCTTGCAGAGTATATATGTGGCTCCGTTTTTTCCTTCTGTGGCAGTATATTTGTAGATTTGTCTTTTAATATTTTCCCTTCCAACGTGGACAGCTATGTATTTGTCATAGGAACACTTCCACAAAACTAATTCATATTTTCTGACCAAAAATTGCTTTTTAACACTTTCCTGAATGAGCCATCAATTAATATGCAGATCGGAATTGATCACAATTTCCTTGGAGTAGAGCTCTTTTACTTGGTTAGTGATTAATTCACACTGGTGACCTCCCTGAGCTCTTGGGGATACAGATTTTGATTTATTAGAGAATAAACACTCTACAAATAATAGATTCAAATACATGAAGTATAGCTAGATTAATAGAGGATCCAATGATCATCTCTGCTACTTGGCAGGCATTTGAAACAATCTCATTTGCTAGCTATATCTCTTTACTAACTAATTTTAATTTTTAGAAACACAATCCCTACATGGGAAAAACCCTTGAACTTTTCACATTCGAGTAATACTTCAGATAGTAACATGCAAAAAATATGTAAAATAACTGAAATATAAGACAGGAGGGAGATATTTGTTTGGATTGGTTTGGTTTTTTGCCTGGATGGTGAAGACGTTGTTGTCTTTAAACACAGGCCCCTCTATTTTTAGCTTTTTTAGGAAATCTGCTGCTCTTCCCTCTGCATTATGTATTTCTGCAGACTCTCTCCCAGGTCAGACTCCGCAGTCTAACAGTCTGTTTTCCCTGGGTATACATGAGAGATGTCATGGAGCAAAAGCTATGGTTTTCATGCTGTTCATTCAATCTGTATACTGGCATCAAGGTACTGATCATTTCACTTTGAATTTCTCATGCTGCACTTTGTCTAAACCCCTCTGGAGCTAGTGCGTTGCTCACATATTTCACTATGTGCCAGAATTTTTGTCTAAAGGATGTGCTGCATTCCCAGATTTTCACCTAGCTGAACTGTCAAGAGTTTCCCCTGGCACATGTGATAGCAATTAACCAGTGTAGCAGCCTCTGAAATGACTCTGCAATAACCAAGGCTTTGAAAAAGTGGCAGGGTTTCATGTAAACTTTAACCAACAAGTGTGTGAGCTTCAGCAGAGGAGGTATAAAGCACATTTTTTTTTTTTTGTGGTAGCCCCTTATCATTAAATCTCTGCCTCAGGCTCTACCTCTGGTGTTTTTTCACCCCTCGGACAGGCACCTGTAAAATCACTAATTCCATTCACCTACTCAGAGTAGCTGTTACAACTGTGGGAAAACTATTCCACTACGTTTTTAATCCTTCTATCCCTGAACTGACCCTGCCTTTCCCTTAGCAGAAATTAGCAGAAAAAGGACCTATCAACAACTCTTGATCACAAGCTAAAAGTGAAAAAGTCTGAGTATTCATTAAAGGACAATCAGGAATATTTTACTTGCATACATAACTTCCTGAAACTATTTCCTGATCAGAAGTGTACTTTCTGCTGGAAAAGTTTCTTAAATACAGAGTAGCAATTCCAGACTGATCTTGAGGAAGACCCACAGCCCCATGGAGAGCAAACCAGTGCTCATCTGTGTAAACTGAACTCAAGTTCCTATTTTGCAGCTGGGACTCAAACCGAGGTATTTTATATTTAGGATGACCCACAAATAGGGAGTTAGGGTGGTAGGTGCAAAAACTTGACCACTTGCCTGGTTTGCCTTATTCTTTTATTTTCAACAAGTCCACAAATTTTTGCTTTCTGACAGAGAACTGATCATTTGAGCCTCGTTCTCTGTAAAAGAACTGTGTGTGAAAATGTGAAGCAAGACTTGCATCCTGTTAGAACAATCTCCTACATCTTCTGGATGCAGATGGGTGTAGGATACTGACTACATCCTGAAACCATGGAGTTTGCCAGAATGAGTACTGTATTATAACTGAGAGTGTTTGTCCCAGAAGTATTTCTGTCTCATTATTAATGGCATTTAGTTTCTGACTGTAGGATGCCCCTTCTTTTTGTTTCTCAAAAGGCTTCTTTGCATTTGTAGTTCTTCTTTGCTATAAGTGAGCTTCTTTTTGTTGGGGTGAAATAGCATGGTAAGTGAAGGTTTGGCCTTGTATATACCCATTTGCAAGTTTGAAATAAGTTGTTAACAGTCCCCACTGAGTGATTCACTCAATTAAAATTATATTACATTACAATGTTAGTGGTGAACTCTTGCTGATCTAGGCAGGAACAAGGAAATGCCTGTCTAGCCTGTCTCTGGCTGGAGCTTGGAGCAGCTGTTTTTGGAAACAATGCCAATGCAAAATGGTTCATTCCCTGATGAACTGTGCCAGCTAGCAGCATTCATCAGTTCAGGGCTGCTTCACTGAAGGTCAGCTATACACACCGTGTTTATATCGCTAATGAACCCATTCACCATGACTGCCTGTTCCCCTTTATAAGCCATTTGTAATTTGCCTATTCCAACTCCAGCATGTGGCATGCCAGGACGTAACTGGCAATGTCCTGATTTAGCCAAAGCCAGTGCTAGAGATGAAGAGTGCAAATCAAACATGTTGAAGCTCATCACTTCTATCTCAAAAAGAATGTCCTGAAAACAGTTATCAATCTGTTCTTCCACTTATCTCCATTAGGGTAAGCATGTTCTGACATTCTATATCCAGCATGTGCCCTTGGACTTAAAATATGGTCTGAAATAAAATTGTAAGACTAATCTGGACTTCCACCTACATAGCACAAAATTCTAGCAATATAATTTATTTCCAAAGCATATTTTCCCTCCTGTGAGCTGTGACATGCCAGGGTAAATTTCCATTCCTTCCAACTGAACTAAGTATACAACAGGTGAATAACTGAACATTTTTTAATTTATGTATGCATTATTTTTTATTGGAGAAAAATATTCAAATCCCTACAGGAATAAAACAGTTCTTTTACTATTCTATATTACTTGCATCCAAACAATAATTTCCATTCAATACAATTGTCTGTTACCTCATTAAGTATTTTTGAAGGACAGAATAGGAAAAAAAAAGTCAGATACAGAGCAGCACTTTGTTCAGATTGTTAATTTTCTTTCTTTTTTTTTTTTTTTTTTTTTTAAATCAGAGTTTTGCACCAAGAGTTTGGAAGTTTCTGTGGATGATAAGTCATAGAGTACTGCCATACAAACTAATTTCCTGACGGAACTTTGGGATTATCTGGCAAAACTGATATTTATCTTTGAAAAACATTAATTTTAGAGGAAGTGATTATCTCATTGAGACATAGTTTCATTTTTAAACTACCTTCTATTTCTGATTATGACTTTCACCTGATTTTCTCTCTGGCACAAACATTAATTTTGAATTTTGTAATTACAAAATTATTTCTGTATTAGGAATTCAATGGGAATGAAAGTATTATACTTACCTAGGAATACACATTTTCTGTCTATGATAGCCCTGAAGATCTGACGCAGACCTGTTAGGGAAAGAACGACGGACCACCTTGCAAGGGTATGGCAAAACGGCCATTTATTGAGGTGACGTGCCGGCTTTTATAGGGTGAGCCAGGGAAGGTACTAGAAAAAGGGGTGGAGTTCTAGGGAAGATGTCATAGGTCTGCACCAAACATGGACAAAAGAGGGAGGGCTTTCACTAATAAGGAAGGAGAGGGGAGGATCAGGGGAGTGGCCAGCCATGAGGAGATGTGCGAGACGTGCCATTGCTAGGGGCAACTGCTGGCCAATGAAAGCTCCACCCAAGCCCGGGAAACCATCGGCCAATAGGGAAAGGGTAACGGGGGAGAGCTGGCGTACATTAACCAATGGGAGCATTCGTAATTATGACTAATATAATACAACAGATAACTCTCTAAGAATTAACTCATCAAACATGGGGATCTTCTTAACTGTCGGTATTTGTTCTTTTCTTCATTTCAAGTGATGTAGATTCGTAGTTCTGGCATCTCTTCGGTGTTCCTCCACGCCTCCATTCCTGGTAGGATTCCCTGACTCCCATAAAGATCAATTCTCACGTGACTAAGATTTTCCTTCTGGAATGGTACTTATCTCCCCATATGTAAAAGACTGTAGCAATCCAACCTAGTTAATCTGAACTCCATCTATGATTCATAAAGAAAAGTTCAATAATTAGAGACATGGTGGAAGATTAAGCGTAGAAAATAGTCTCACTCCTTGTATTGAATTAACGGTTTGCTTTTCTTTTTCTTTGTCCTTATAAATGGGCACAATCTCTGCATTATTTCATATTTAACAAGAGCTGGAGATGATTTCTCTTTCTACTGCTGCTACTCCAGTGAATACGGGTTAGTGGACTGGGGAATGAAGCAGAAGGGAAGAGAAAATAACTCTAAAACTCAGGAGTAGTATGGGGCTGAGCTGTGTGTTGTTTGGTGTTTTGGTTTGATGTGTCCCATTTCTCAGCTGACACTTCAGTTCTGCACAGTGCCCAGAACAACGAGCTTCATAAATTCATGTCAAGGATGGAAAGAAAGCATAACAGTGGGCTGATCTGCCCAACCTATGGCAGGGGAAGCTGAAAGTGAAGTCAGTCATTGAAAGACACAGCAACTGATACATGCTGTAGCTTCATCTAGAAATTATTATATTTGACTACACTTGTGACATCAGACAAGTTGTCAGAACCCCTTGCAATGGCTTAAAGGCTTTTAAACCTTTAAAGATGCCACTTTTTTCAGTTCTGTTTCTATAAACTTAGTACAATGCTTAGCATAGTTCTACAGCATTAACAATTTTTACTGAGCAAATTATGAGGTACTACTCTACAATCAATGATGCTAAATATAAATTTAGGGATGGAACTACTTCCAGTCTCTCAATTAAATTCAACCTCATTTGTTGGGCAACAGGTACTTCTTGGTTCACTGTAATTGCAAATGGGGCATTTGTTCAGGTAAAGCAGTAGCTACCTCCTGCCTCTTTCACCTGCGCTGGACTTCTGGATCCATCTAACTGAAAACTTTATTTTTTTCCCTTTTCGTCTGTCCCCTTTCCCCCCATGTTCTTTCCTCCTTCCTCACCCTCTGCTTCAATCCCTCAATTTGTCAAAAATTTCTTTCCAACTATATGATTTCTTGGTCAGATATCTTTGCTTTAGAACAGTAATGAAAGTTAGCCAATATCACAACCATTCTGGCAGATGCTGACAGGTTGTAATTTAATGATAAACTATCCCAAAGTGAGAAAACCTTCCACAAACCGTTCATGCCCTGTAGCTGCACAGAGTACAATACTAGCTTCATCTAGAACTAAAATGTTTTCTCTCACCACCAAGTTTTCCATGAGAATTTATACTTGGCACAGCTTAAAGTTGCTGGATGCAATTAAATCTGGCACAAGACCACTAGCATTAGCAGAATTATATCCGAGATGTATTTTGCCTCTTCTGCATCTATCTGCGGCTATGAGTCTGGTAAATTTCAGGAAAATGGATAAGTACCTCAGCAAGAAACTGAAGTTATTTTACAGTGCCTGTTTAAATAAAAAATAAAATAAAATTAAAAAAAATTGCCAAAGTCTAAGTTAGACAATTTGAATATTAAGGCTTATTCTTCATCAAAGTAATTTCATTGTCTCCATTACCCTTAATGGAGCCATGTCAATTTATACCAGTAAAGCGTTTCTTTCTGGCTAGTGATAACAAGAATGTATTATGCAAGAGCATGAATTATGAGCAAAAACTGTACTGTGAATAAATAGAGAAGAAAAAAAAATGGCCTTTTTGAAAGATCTTTACAGTCTGAACATTAGACAACAGACAAAAGAATGATGCTGTCAGGCAAGCAGAGAAAAAACTTCAGGAAATGACAGCATAATAAATGAAAGAAAATGTGACTATCAGTTTTGACATGTCACAATGGTTTACTGTTTGTTTTAAAGTGATGATGATGATGATAATATTCTGTTCTTTTTGAAATATCAGGAGTAAAATCCAGCCCCATTGATACTGTGGGAGGCTTACCACTGATTTCTGTGGAAGCATGGTAGGCAGCAAGCAACTTGCCTTTTCTGTATGAAGCCTGAGCTATGCTATCTCTGGATACAACATAGCTAGCATTAAATAATAATATTTTTAAAAGTTAATTACACATTTTCAGTGTTTCCTTTTCTCTTCTTATTTAAAAGAAGACTAATTTAAATAATAGCCTTATAAAAATGTATGTTTTCTTTTCTCTCCCTCTGGCTTTCCTGTCCCTCTTCTTTGTTCAGAATAAGATGTTCATTATTTGTCCAGTAAATGAATAATCTGCTAATTAACTGCACTTGTTATGTGATGAATATTCAATTAGCATAATGGGAAGAGGAAGAAGATGTATCATACCTAAGCAAATTAATTTGTTGTTGGGCAATGAATTTGCATCCACCTGGTTGCAATTGCTCACTTAAAAAAGCTCTCGAGATTTGCTATATTTGAGAATTAAAGGAGCACACAGCCCATTTGCAGCCATATACAAAAGGTGGATACCTTTCTCTCTGTGTCTTTTAACAGCATTATTCAAACAAATTGAATTCAGAGATAACTTGTGTCCTATCTAGTGATAAGAAAAAGGAATTACCAAGTAAATTACATTTATTTCCTGTCTTTGAAAAATGGTAGCCCTCTCAGATCATGTTAACAATGAAGTGAGAGTTTTCCCTATGGAAAAACAGACCAAACTCTTCCTACACTAAACACACCAAAATATACTTAATGTTCAAGTCCGTTGTTCCACTCTTCTTGGTAGTGTCTAAAACAATACCAAAAGTATCCAGTATGAAATGCTATAAAACCAGCATAATGGTTCACACACTAATGAAAGTTCATCCAATTAACAAAGTGTAAAGCTAAAGGGAACCAAGTCCAGCTCATAGGACAGAGTGCACTCACTTCTGCCAAAGGGAGAGACTGTCTGTCTGATGCTCCTGCCAATCCTGTTCCCTCAAATTTAGAGTAAAGTTATTATTAGTGCAGTATGACAAAGTCCTCCATTTAATCTATCTGTGATCTGGAACCTTCCTGCCACAGCCTCCACGCTAGTTTTATACCATTTATCCATAGAACAGCTGCTTTACAAGGATGACTGCTTTTTCTCTATTTACTGCCAATTAAGGATCATTGTGGTACTTAGTATGGGATTCAACAGTAAGACTGGAAATTATTCAAATGTAATACATAAGACTTCTCTAACCTAAAGAGAAATAAAGAAGGAAAAAAACAAACCAAACAAACCCACAACGTTACCCAGCAAAAAAAAACATACAGAAAAAATTAAACAGCATTAGGGTAAAGAATAGAATTACTGATGCTATATATCATCAGGCCCCGTGGCCAAGTGCTGAGGAGGAAATAGCTCATCTGTTCTTTGGGAGGGGGAGGAGAAGTCTAAACAAAACCAACCCTGCTGACTTAGATTAATTTGCATGAAAATGCTATTCATAAATCCTAGAGATTCTCTCCACAGGCTTTCTGAGTGGTAACCAGCGAGTGTTAGAGGAAGAAAAGGAGTGAGGAGAGACATTGAAGTTTATGATGAAATTCTGTTTCTTGGCAGCTGGGGTTCAGTGCAGTTTTCAACACTTATGCCTTGGAGGAGGGTGGGTTTGCTGAAACGAAATGGTGCTGCAGGCTTATGCTGTAGGATACAATGAAGAGGAGGTTTGTAGACACCAGAAAGGATGCCTGGGTATCTATGAACACCCTTCACACACCTTCTTTACCGTAATCAGTGTGGGATAGCACAGACATTAGTGGCAGCACCTCAAAACAGACAAGAAAATAGTTATGGTAAGGTAGGAGATTTTGAGAGACAAATGAACTTCTGAGGTACTGACCTCATCTGGGAGCAGAATAGGATGAAGGAGTTGTTTTTTTCCCTATATACACATGCCTTAATCTCAATGTCTTATCTTGTTAGGGTCATAACTGTAGTTTCTTTGCATCTCTACTCACTGAAGACATGGAATTTTATTTGTCACTGTAATTTCTTTCCTAGTCTCAAAGTCTGTGGAGCATTTACCCATGTGCTCTCAGCAGTGGTTGTAGGCACTGTGTCTAAACCCTGTCTGTAGACACTCACTCAGGCTGTGGCAGACAACAAATTACTTCCCCTAGCACTCTCTCCTATAAAGAAAGGAGAATGAGTGTGCTCAATGTGTGCAGTCAATGAGTAGCAGTAGGTTCAATTTGTGTCTTATCTCATAATTTCTTCTTTGTAAAAAGACTTTTCCTGCTTGATCACAGATTGACTACCATGCTCCTACCCAATTTTATTTGGAGAATGAAAGAAGACTCAGTCTGCAACCAGCACAAGGTCAGCAGTGAAATTTCTTTACTCTGTGCCATTCTCACTCCCTGCTGACGCACAGAGAAGCCAGACTGGTGAGGGAAAGCCACAATTTGTCCAAAACTCATACCAGTTAGCACAGGAGCAAACTGTCAGTGAAGTGGCAAAGCAAAAGGGAGTAAAGAGAGAGACCTGCAGCCTGTGTCCTAAACACATACAAGTTACATAGAGATGTACAACTGCTGTCTGCAGATTTACATAGGCAGATGGGAATCTGGAAATACTCTAAGTCTCCTGCTGGAGAGAGGATATCACAAATGGCAGGGATTCCGCACCTCAGTGGTTGCTGGCAACTGTTAAGGATGTAGAAGGATGTATTGTGAATGTGTTGGCCAGAAGTTTTTAAATAGACATTTTGTTATTTTATTTTTTGATAAGACAGAGTAAGACAAAGGATGAGAGAAGCTGGTTGATCCTGATGCCTTTTTGATGTAAATGAAAATTAAAGGAAGTTTCAGTAGCTGATTATAATTTTTTACTTTTTCAATGCAAAATATTTGTACCTTTTTCTTATACTCTCTTTATATTTTTTGCATATTTTCACCAATAGCTTTGTAAATTGTTTTTTTCATTGAATAACAAAGGTAAAAATATAATGAAAAAATATTTCTAATTTAAATAAGAGAATTCTTTTTTTTTTAAATAATGTTTTCAATTTAAAAAAAAAAAAAGAAAAAAAACTTCTTTGGGAAGAGAAAGGGAATTGGAGAAGGCTTTTATCTTCCTTTTTGTCTTGAAGAAAGATTTTCTATTCAGAAAAATATCTGCCAGTTCAATATATTTATTTCCTTTCCTGTCATTGACTGAGAAACATAAAGACCCCCTAGATAGTTCTGACTCCCCTGATAGTTCTTTGTCAAGAAGTCATTGCGTTTACGTGCTGTTGAAGCAGCATGCTGCCCGGCCTTGCTCACCATATTTAGCTGTTTGAGTGTAGGTTACGTGTGTTAGGATGAGGGTGATAAAGCAGTTGTAGACTGCAACATAAGGTGATTTTCTTTACTGCACAATTACAGTTTATGTTACCATAAAGCTCTTGCCAGGGATGAAAATTTGGGGAGGATTAAAGGAAATGCTATAAAACATATCAAAGTGGATTGCATAAACAATTACCATGCTCTGGGAAATGGCTGATTAATTGACTGAAGTGAGACATCTGCAGGACATAGGCACTATGGATATATCAAAGGATCTCAACTGCCTCATTAGTTTTAATAAAAGTGGCTTAATTTGTTCCAACAGTACAAAGCCCCCTGTTATACCTGGTTTTGTCATTCTCATTGTTAAGGGAAAGGGCAATACACCTCTAAGTACAAGAGTCTTCCTACAGCCAGACCTACTTGTACATTCCCCAGTGCTGAGACAAGGAAATAGAATTTTGTTAGATTTCATAAATTAAAAAAGAAACTAGATTTAATAAATAAAATGAGTGTGTGTGGATGTTTGGAAAACCTTTACCTGCTTCTTTGACCTCTGGCTTCTTTTTGACCAATATTAAGAAAACACTTATTGTCTTTTCATCTGTCTTTCAGGCTTATCCATGCCTTGTGCCAATAGTTCTTTGCAATCTTTAGTGAGCATTTTCAGCTAAACATTGCTATCCCATTCCCTGGTAAAAACTTACAAACAATGAGGCCCATAATGCAAAGGTAAAACAGTGATCTCCTATGTAAGTGCCTAGCTCTGACTGAAAACCATACACACTTTAGATGCTCTGACCAGAAAATTATTCAGGATAGAGTTCTTTATACTCTATTTGATATTTTTTTGGAGGCAAATGGTTGATTCTTTCTTCTTAAATCCCAACTATTACGCATACACATAAGTGTATGTATGTGCATATGTGTATGTATATATTTCTGTATATAACCTCGGGATCTCTGGCCATTTCGCACTGATTAAACATGTAAGTTTTGCAAAATGCAAGGAAGATAAACCACTACTTCCTTGAAAGTGAAAAAGCTTGGTCCTAATCACAGTCCCAAGCTAAGTGTTATTAGGAGAGATGCTGAATCTCCTCTACATTTTCATGTATTGATTTGTTTATAAACAGGGCAGAGAGAAGGGAAATTGCACATGGATGTCCTACTATGTTGCTATCATTAGGAAGGATAGCAGGGCTGCTAAGAGTTTAAAGTGCAGTAAATATTTCTGTTCTACCCTGTTAAGGAAGGACAATGGAGATAGAAGTGTTGGTAATATCATCCTGGTTACCTAAGAATCTATATTCACTAGGTTTCTGTAGGATTATTTAACAAATAGTTTTGAATAAAGAAAATAAAAGAAACCCAACAAAATAACCAGACAAGAAGGGAAAAGATTGAGTAACATGGAGCAATTTGTACGCAATTATGGCAAAAGAGTAATTTGCTTGCTCTTTCCAAGACCCTACAGATTATCAGGTTTTCACTTAGCTATGCCTTTATAACAACAGAAAATTATTAAGATTGTCCTTAGTTAATACTTTGTAAAATACTTACATTCAGCACAATGCCATTTTCCTTGGTACTTCCTATCTGCTGCTGTTTTTAAGTTAATTTTTAAAATGCATATACAAAAGTATTTACCTAGTGTACTTTGTTACTAAAATGGCATGACTGAATATACTTCTAAATATCTCATAAATACAAGTAACTGTGAGGAAATTTGTAACTTTAAGATGTAATTAGTAAATATGATATATTATAAATGATAATCAAGAAACTAAACCACTGACCTACCAAACCAGCTCCTAATGATAGATGCTGGAGTAGTAGAGATATTCCAGAGACACAGTAGGAAAAAAAAAGCCAACACCATAAAGCAGAATTTATTTTACATTTTAGAAATAAGATGTTGTAGTTGTGAAAAGCAAATATTGACTAGTGCTAAAAAAATATTTGCAGTGGCTTAAGAGATCCACAACTGTTTTTTCTACCCTGATTAAATTTCCTCACCACTGCACAAGATGCAGGACTTATATTGCAGATATAACTATGCTAATATATCCGTATCGGTTTAGCTGTGGCAGCAGGATCCTTTTCTATAGAGGTATAGTATGTTGACAGAAGGAGCTTTAGTTCCTGCATAGTTGTGTAACTTCCCCAATCACCCAGAGGTCAGCACATAAAGCTCTTCTTTGTCATTATAGCTGTGTCCACATGGAGGTTTTGGCTCGTGTAGCTATTTTGGCAAAGAATATGTGATTTTTTTCACACTCTTCACTGACATAGCTGTGTGGATTGTAGAGCAGAAGAAGCATGTACGCACAATATGTCTCTCCCTCGCCAGCATGCCTTTGCTTTTCACCTCATCACAAATTAATAACTTGAGGCATGGTTTACTGAAGAAAGCAGTAAACACTGGCAGTTTAAAGTATCACATCACTGTTACCCTCAGATACTACTAGAGGATCATGTGGTATAGGAAATAGACAAATGGGTAGTGCAATTAAAATTTAAAAACAGTTCCCTTTTTTGTTTTGTTTTGTTATGTTTACATTAGACACTAAGAAAAAAACGTAACACACAGGCTTGTCTTGGCACTAGAAATTTTTGAGAACGGGCTTGCCATGTCAAATATACATGGATGGGATAAAGAATCATCAAGGTACTAATGGTCCACTAAAGTATGTTGGTGAGTACAGTTTTAATGAATTGGGAGCCTCAATATTGGGATCATTAAGGCTAGGTTCAGTTATGGGTTTTCTGCCTGCATTCAGCAAACTATAAACAAAGGAGACTTTGTGTAGACTTTGTAAACTTTACAACCAGGATACCCTGCCAGCCACAGTTGGCTCCTAGCATCCCATAGCCATCTTGACACTCAAGGGAGGGATTTTCAAAGCACTGCTTCTTAAGACCAGGCCACTGAATTTTGAACTCTCATGTAGAGCCAAGTAGACGTCATTAGTTTTAACAGCAGAAGAAAAAATTGCAGTATCTTGTCTTCAGCTCCCATTTACCCATGAGAAGTGGTAAAAATTGTACTATTCCAGCTATTCCGATCCACACAGCAAGGAAGTGTTCATGTCCCATCAAAGTAGTCCCTAGTGTTCAGCTGTTAAAAGATCTACGTCTTATATTTTTCTTTTTTTATGCTCATCTGCTCCCTTATATCTTGTGCTGAGAGCCCCTTTTTGCAGTGTATGCGGGCTGAGACACAGTGAGCAGCTGAAATGATTCTATACAGTGGCAGAAAGTCATAGATACTAGCTTCTAGGACAAGCTATACCTCCCTAAGAACATTTTGTTTTACCCAGTATATAACTAAATAGCAAGCGGTAGGTAGAAATAAAATACTTGTAATACTTGCATGTTGTTAGACACACTCTTCCTTTTTTTTTTATTTCTTCTCTCATCCATTAATGCCATACTTGGACATCTCTGAAGTGGGCCAATGAATAGTAAGAAGTTTCAATATCAGTGAAAGAGAGCTGTACTCCAGATGAGTTTTTACCTGATTCCTTAGCAAGAAAATCCTTCCCTTTGTTTCTGCAAAAATCCCTAAGAAAAGGAATGTTCTGATATGAATTAAAGAGTGATCTACAGGAATAAGTGTTTTCTGAATAAGTTGAACAGTAAATATTCACATAGTTTGCATTTCTGTATAAGCCAGGAAGCTAGAAAATAACTCAATGCCAACCATTCTGTGTAAATGTTTTTGCTTGAAATAGCTGACCAGCCTGGGGCAGAAAGAAGAAGGAACATTCATTATCGTATTTATTCATTAGAATTAATTCACCTCCCAATAAAGGCTAGTTATAAATATATGTGTCATGAACAAAATAGGCTAAAGAATAACAACTGGAAGAAAAAGCAGAACATCATGAAACAGGTTTTGCATTGCTTCATCATGCATATTATTTGCAACTCTTACTAAAAATATTAGTATTACAAACCTGGAAAGAAAAGCCTAGAATTCAAAGATAATCTTTTACTGCAATGGGACAACTTCTAAGAGAGAACCAGAGGAAAAGAACAAAAAGAACAACAAAACAGGTCAACAAATACTTGTGTAAAAAGAGATAATTTATTAAAGTTATGACTAATATATTCCTCTAATCATATTGTGATAACTGAAATAAAATTCCAACCGATCATTGAGGTTATATAGGTCTTCTGCAGTTATTGTGATGTAACACTTGATAGGCACTTCAGCAAGCCGGAAAAAAAAAAAAAAAAAAAAAAAAAAAAAGAATTGCTTGAGCTGTTTTCCATTTTACCTCAACTGATCTGATCAGACCAACCTGATTAAACAAGCAGCAGGATTATTTATCTTATGGGACGTAGAAAGCAAGGTTTCAGTGCAGTATGGACTGGGGCTCACGGTATTGATCTCACCATCACAATTGACCGTGATTGCTTTCCAAGCCGCTAGCTTGATGGTAGAGAAAAATAAAGGACAAAGTCTTCAGTCAGCTAGAAAGTGTCAGTTAACAGCCCTGACGACAAAACTGTTACCTACTTGGATTATTTTACACTAAGACAGTGTAAAATGAGCAAGTAGTGGAGGACCATTTGTTTGCTACCTAAAACCACAGTCAGCCCCTGAAGGTAGTATTGCAACTTATTTATTTAACAAAGGCAACCTGATACCTTTCTTAAGCATGGAAAAACAAAGTCACTAACCAGAGTGAATTAGTCAAACTGTAGTGAACTTTGGTCATTGAGGACTCCAGAAAATATGACATCATCTAGTGCACTCGCACATGTTTAGGTTTGAAAGTGATTCTTTATATTTGACTGCAATAGCAGTTAATTTATTTTATACTCTGGCAGACGATCTATAAAATACCTGTTCACTTATTTTTTAAAAAATGGCTTGTAAAGTTTTGATCATTTAACCAACTTAGTGGCCTTCTATGATGGAGTGACTGCATCAGTAGCAAAGCGCAGGGCTACAGATATAGTTTATCTGGACTTCCATAAAGCCATTGACATGGTCCCACATAACATCTTTGTCCCAAAATTAGAGAGAGATAGACTCTGGACTATTAGATAGATAAGAAATTGGCTAGATGGTCACATCCAGAGTGTAGGGTCAATGACTCAGAGTCCTGATGACACCAGTGACAAGTGGTGCCCCTCAAGGGTCCGAATTGGAAGCAGTGTTATTTAATAGCTTGACTAAAGACGTAGAAGAAAGGCTCAAGTGCACCCTCAGCAATTTGTAGATGTCACCAAGCTGCTTGGTGCAGTTGACATGTCTGAAGGTCTCGATGCCATCCAGAAGGATGTTGACAAGCGCAAAAAATGTACACATGGGAATCTCAAGAGGTTTAACAACACCAAGTGCAAGGTGCTGCACCTGGATCAGGGCAACCCCCAGTATAATGCAGCCTAGAGGGTAGACAGTTCAAAAGCAGCCCTGCCAAGAAGGACTTTTGGGGACCAATGGATGAGAGGCTAGACATGAGTTGGCAATGTGCATCTGCAATGCCGAAAGCCCCGAAAACCTGAAGGGAGCCTAAAAGAAAGCTGGAGAGAGATTATTTACAAGGGCACGTAATACAAGGGGGATTGGTTTCAAATTGAAAGAGAGGGGGTTTAGATTAGATGTGAGGAAGAAATTCTTTACTGTGAGGGTGGTGAGGCACTGAAACAGACTACCCAGAGAAGCTGTGAATGTCCCATCCTGGTAACTGTTCAAGGTCAGGTTGGATAGATATCTGAGACACCTGGTTTAGAGAAAAGTGTCTCTGCTACCAGCATAGGCTGTACATAACCACTGACTTCATCCTGAAATGCTGCACACCAGCCTGCTGCCTGTTCACACAATTGTCCATGCCTTCATTTACCCCCAGAATTATTATTTTATGCTTCCTTTTCAGTTTCTAAGCCTAGTACTTAATTTAACATACAAGATATTTTTATATTTAGGGGCTATCGTAACCATATTTTATCATTTGTTTTCCAGGTAACATTTCCAAATTCTTCAAATGAAATGATTAAAACTAAGAAATAGGTCACAACCTTGGCAACCATCTGATGTGAGACAGTGTAATCTGCTAGCACAGTGGTTGTCATGGAAACTGACAATATTGGATTTTTCCTTCAATGCAACCTGTGTTTTATGCATAAATTATTAGCATATTATTAGCATATTAAATCTAAGGCACTGACACTTCAAAATAGACCACCCCTGTGTTTTATGTGTCCATGTCCTTAAACACATTTCCATTGGCACTGAATAGAGGGTTCAGAAGTTGACTCTGACATAGGGAAGAGTTTTTAGATTGGACAGTACAGACTGGTGCTTTTGAGATGAAGAGATCTCAGGCTCTATTCCTCTTAGCTAATGACCCACCTAAGTGTGCTGTATTATGATGCCCATTTGTTTTGCTTTTAAGGTCTGTGTTGTGAATCATCTTCTAGCTAAAATTTTGTTTGATGTGAAACCAACTTTTATGAGATATGTTGAAAATTTATACCTGGTTTGTTTTTCTTTCATCCCAACTGGAATAAGAATAAGATATTCTGGGCTATTTGAGGGAAAGCATGCAATTTTTTTTATTCTTTTCTAGCCCTTTATTTCTCATCTAACCATTCTCCAAATAGCCAGGAGATAAAACTCCAGTTTTAAGCTCAAGGACTAGTGTTTAGATCTTTCTCCCATCAATTAGCAAATTGCTAAACTGTAGCCTCTCTTTCCATGTTGGCTTCCTTCATCTGTTCAGTATTAGCCTGCAATACATATTGGTTGCAAAGAAGTAGCATTTCTGAATGACAAAAGATTCACTTAATTTTTTTATTTATTATTTTATTTTCCTCAGCCCAAAGCTGTGTGTGTAGTAACTTTCAATGTGGGAAAAATCCAGAGGCATGAAATAAGACCATTAACCCATTGCCAAAGAACTACTGTCATACAGCATATCATCTGAGCTGACATCCATGTCTCTTTCTTCTGTAAAGAACATCTTGCCCTTAAGGAAAAAGTTTAAAAGCTGAGAACAAAGGACTGAACAATGTACTGAATTTCATCTGTAAACCTTGAAAAGAGGCAGGGTGACAGCCCATCACTTTTTTCCTTCCTTCCTTGGCATGGCAAATAAAACCTCATGACCTCAAAGTTTTTTCTCATAGTGCTCACAACCCAGTTTGGCTTCCCAATAAGATTTGTCCTTCCCGTTTTTCATGGGATTCAGATTTGAGCTGTAAGGGAAACGTACTTTAAAACATGTGTCAGGAGACAGAAGAAGGGTTAGTCTCTGTCACAAAGTAGAACATGAGTGTACTGTTTGTGAGCACAAGGGAAAGTTTGTCCTAGATTTATAGTGGATTCACAAGTAATGCAAGCTATTTTTCTCAGTGGAAATGGAAAACTTAAAATGCTTGGTTATCTCAATCTTATTTCCATGTTTTCTATTAAAAAATTATGCAAAGTCAGCACAGAAACCAAAGAATGTTTATCATCCTCAAATATCTCCTGTATCATTCTGAAATGTTTATGAAATCAACAAAATCAGCTGTACTAATTTGATTCTTAAATTATATGCCCTTTGGACATGGAAAATTTGGAGAAATTTCATTCAGTATCATAGTTAGATATAATTTCTTACCTTGAAAATATTCCATGCTGTCTCTCTTCATGTCACCTATTTCCTAGAGATGATCTCAAGCACTTGCCCTGAGCAGCTCTCATTGGCCTAGTCATACTATTGCTGGTGTCAGAGGAAATATTCTGTCCTTGCAAGTTTCACCAAATCTTTCTCTTCTTCCACAGTACTTTGCTATAAAAAAAAATAAATCTGTATTAGCCAATAAAAATGCTTTTGTTACAAGAATTATTATTCTTTTCTAAAAGCACAGAAGATAGAGTCTCTTGCTATTCACCATAACAATTAAATTAGGTAAATGTAGCCTTTTTGTTGTGACATTTTAATAGTCACTTTTGTTGATTTCTCTCTATAATATCAAATATTAAGGCTCATGTAAATAAGATTCCTTTATGGCAAGTGGAACCTCTGTTGAATGTATTGGATCTATTTCGACTGCATATCAGATCACATATGGGTGTTTTTTCATTGTTTGTTTCTTTGTCCCCCTCCAAGAAGCTAATAAACAGCTGTTTAAAATTTCCAGTTATGGAGGCTAAAGACTGTTCACTTACTTTTCTCCATGAAAAGACAAGAATCCTGTTTTCCCTTTTTGTATTTTCTCTGAAGCATTTTGGTCTGTGCAGATAGTACAGAAGCACGTTGCTTTTATTTCTAAAATTTCCAGTATATTGCTACAACTCAATAATATGCAGAAACAGCAATTCTGGATACTGTTAATGAAGTGGAACAGGATTTCCTAGAATCTTTTGATATGTTACTATGGCCTTTTCTAATATTGATTTTTCCAGTGTAATTAACAAAGGTGAAAAGAGTTTTACTGCAGAATCAACATAATGTCCAGATTTATTTGTGATCCAGGTAGTTGAGATTGTCTTCTCTGTAGTTAGGTTTAGAAATGGCCAAGAAGAACAAGATTAGTCAGACTTCAAACTACAGTTCTGTGTTTTGGGAAACCTTTTTTTCTGAACCATCCTGGAAACTATATCATAGGGCAGATTTTTTTAGCTGATAAAGTGGGTCAAGGGGCTTTATCATTTTCAGATCTTAGTCTCGGCAAAGCAAATACAGACATATTAAACAGGCAACTGTATTTTAGTACTTATTTAGATGTCTCTTAGTTAGATTATTGTGTAGCTTTTCAAGCATAACTCCCTTTAGATCTAATCTCCATAGAAAGTAATCCATCATAAACAAACACACAGAGGCACGGACCACAGTCATAATGAAAGAATACAGCTTTGTTTTGTCTTATTTTGTTTTCCCACAGTTCTCGCAGTAGCTTTCAAAGTTTTCTTTATTGTCATTTTGCTTTATCAACATTGATCAGAGACCCTGGTGGTAAGCCAGAACAAAGAGAATTGATCTCAGTTTCAAGTAAGAGAGAATTAGAAATGGGTAAAGCACAATGTATTTACAGGGATTTTGACTAAATCCAATTTCCAAGTTTTTTTCAGTCTACTTAACTGCTCTTAGTATATTACTGTAAATGTTTTTTCCTATGCCTTTTAGAGAGGGAAACATAGGTTTCATTTGTTTTTAATAATTTGAGAAGGTGGTGTATAAGAAATTCAACTTGTTATATCAATGAGCGAGGAGACAGCTCTCAAACCTAATCAGTGTCTTTGGACAAGAGTAAAGAGATGAGTTCTTGAATGGCTTTCTGTTCCTGAAGCTGTCATCATTGATGAGCTCTTACTCACTATAACTTCAGACCCTGTCACTAAAATGTTGTCTTAGTCACCTGTCCCTTTTTATGCTATTGCATTCTTTTCCCACCAGATGGTGGGTAATAAAAGCAGGAAACAGAAGCTTATCTGTTACTGTATACTTAAAAGGAATGAGACAAAATTAATTCAAATGCAACTGTGAAACAATTTTCCATATGCTGTTCTGCTTTTCATGCCTGCAACTAAAAGACAGCTCTGAAAGAGACCTGGTCAGTGTTTGCAGGTAGTTGATTTATAGCATAAGGAAGACCTACATAAGCATATGCTACATATGTTATTACATATTTAAACGATGCTGGTATGTCTCCTATTCTGTTGTTCTCCAGTTGTAAACAAAACTAATTATTATCAGGATAGGCATTTTCTGTCAATTCTTTTAAGGAGAACCATTCATTCCACTTATCCTGTTGTAACCAGATAAATGAAATTGTCTACCCAATGTGTAAATTTCTTCTCCTGCCTTGTTAGTGCTGTCTTGTACATGAAGTACTCATTTAGTTGCAAAAACCAATTATCATCCCTGTCTGGATACATTAAGAATTTTTCTACAAGTCTTTTTCTCTCTATCACATTTTAAGCAACACTGTACATGAATTATTCATATTGCCCATCTTGCAGGCAGGTTTTTTTATTATTAAATTCGATCATAATAATAGTTATTACCACAGTCATGGCAGTTTTATGAGTATTCTTCAATGCCATTACCTGAAAAGTTTTCAATCAAGACATATAAAAGATGCAAATCAATTTCCATAATAAAATTAAACTGTACCATCTACTCCTTCATCCTTGCAATAGAGTCGATTGACAACTTCTCCCTGATAGTTGCAGCTGATAACTTGCAGGCATGGTAATGGAGAATGGCAGAGTCTTTTACTCTAGTATTCTAAGAAATTCAGTATTTTTCTTGCCTTGTCAGTATTTAATGCACGTCTCCATGCAAACACAATGTTTAAGATGCAAACATTCAGTTTACAAATATTCCTCTCTAACAAGAGACTTATTTCTCTCTGGCAGTATAAGATTTGCCTTTTACTAACCAAAAGCAGTGCTGAGTAAATGAAATTATTTAATGAATATTCTCATTTGTTATGTTCTGAATAGTCCTGCACTTCACAAAGGGATCTTTTCCCAAAGAGGATGTTTTACAGGTGATTCTCCTAACTTCATCCTACACTTTTATTTTGAATCTTTCTCTCTTCTTTTTTTAGCACTGCTTTAGCACAGGTTTTAATGACCACCTGATGGTTCTTCTTTGCTCCCTTTTTGTGCAAGTACTTGATAACTTGTTCCTACTTCTGTTGTTCTGTTTGCTCCCCATTTATCATTCCTGGTGTGTTAGATCAATGGTGCTGTCTAAGTGAAACATAAAATGTAGTGTCCACTAGTGCTGGAATTAACTGTTGTTTAATTGTACCTTTACTGTGGAGGTAGATTAAATCTTACTAAAAGTTTCAAATCAGGACCCTTAACTTCAGATCCATTAACATTAATTGAAAGAGAGAGAAATGCATTCATATTGAGGAATTTACTTTGGAATGATATTGGACTAATTAAGATGAGAATATAAACAGCAATAATAGGGATAAATGTGCATTCCATATTCAATTAATCTTTAAATAAAGCTAAACAATACAAACTATGAATCAACCCTCGTACCTTGTGAAATAAAGTGATCACCATCTAGAATCAAGAATAAATTTGTTTTCATGATCCAGAATTGGACAATTCTATGCAGTATGTAAAGGTTAACGTTCCCATTGAAGTTTCTGTGTGGCGTCTGCTCAAAGGAGACTCCTGGAGTAGAGATAGTCTTGCTCTGTTCCAGTATAAAATCCTTACACTCCTAATAACTTCCTCTTTCATGTTCAAAAACACTTAAGAAGCTAGATTACATCACACTTCAAGAAACTAAACCATGCAAGACTGAACTGATGTCTGTTATGTAATTCAATTTATTACAGCAAGGCTTCACAATTGATGAGTGAATTACAATTTTTCCCACAAGTAACTTTTTATTTCTGTTAAGGTCATGTTAGGACTATCATTGTTATTTTCAAAGATGCATGATGAAAAATTAAATAAACTGCATATTTTCCATATAAATTTTCTATTTTCAAATCTATGTAGAGGTTGTCTAGATTGCCATTTAAATTATTCACCAGTTCCTAATGTTACCTGCATATTATGGCATCTATCAAAATCACTTTCTGTTGAGAAATAATTTCTTCCTTCATCTGCAACAGATCCTGAAAGTTTGTTGATGTTTCTCTAGCTGGTGTTATCCTAGTTACAGCAGCCAGGACCAGCCTATCACCAGGTGGATGTAACCAAAACTGTGTATTCTACACCCTCTGTGTCATTTTTGATGAACTGTTAATAATGGGTCGTTTGCAGGCTGCCCAGGGCACACATAATTCCTTAGGCTACAAGCTGGGTGTTAGAGAACCCTGAGAGATAGGGGAGTGTTCCTGTCTTCACACCAGTGACTCAGCTGTGGTAAGTCCCCTCTGGAGAGGCATTAGCACCTTTACATCCAGCCTGAGGGGTCATGTCTGCTAATGGGCCATCAAGGATTCCAAAAATATCCATCAACACAGAGAGTTAAATCACCCATTGTGAAACTCCTCACCCTGGAAGAGGTACTGGGCATTCCCACCTGCACGTGAGCATATGCAATCCTCAGGTTTTGGGATCTAGGGTACCACTCATTGAATCCAGAGGAGAACCGGAACCTCAACAGGACTGCAATTGCCACTCTTGACCAGACTGTGACCATCATCCTCACCAAAAGGTTTTCCTTTCCTTTTACTTTATTCTCAGAGGGACCGCATGGCCCTCAGCACAGGGGCTCATGAACACCAATGTGTTGGTGCCCCAGGATGCTGGGTTATAGCTCTGGTTTTGTGGGCTAAAACCAATTTTTCTCTGATTGTATGATTGTATTTATTGTAATCTTTTTAGTAAATTGTAACTCTGACTTGTAATCTTTCTTGAGTTGGTTTCATTTCTCCCCCTGGTTTACCTTTAAACCAGGTGTATAGATAAGTGTAATAGCCGTCTGTAATAAAACCTTCATTTCGACATTCATAACTCTCCTCCATTACCATTTTATTAGCTAAAGTAATAGGTTATTCCATCAATTTTTCAAAATTATTCTAACTCTGAACATAATGTTTGGAATTTCTGGTAGCACCATAGACCGTGCATAAAATATGCATATCATGTGTACAGTGAAACATTAGAATAAATATTGTCATCATCACTTTGGGATAAACTGTACATTTTACATCACAGATGACTAGAAATTTCAGGAGGTGTTGGTTGTCATTTTCCAAAGGGCCAAGATTGCATTTGGAATTTTGTTCTCTTGCCTTTGAAAGAAACAAGTCCCTAGCACATGACATAAGATTGCAATCTACCTACTAGCAGCTCATTTTTTTAAGTTTAGGTTTTGAAACTATTCTCCTATGTTTCCTGAATGCAATATATTACAAGATTCAGGAGGCACCTTTTCAGTCAGTCCACTCCAACTGATAGGCTCAAAGCACACTTTTTCAAACTGTAACAGTACACTATAACCATCCTTCATTGCCTCATCTGAAACATGCAAACTCTCCTGGTTGTGTCATATTCCAACTAAAAGAACGGTATCAATGGTAGCTATTCACAGCTCAGCCAAATTCTTTTCTGTCCTTACCTACATTATTGCAGCTCTGTCAGAAATCTGTCCACATTTGTTACTGCAAGCTTTACAAAAATATCAGTCAGAATGTCAGAAATCATTGGTAATTTACTTTTCTTCTTAAATGAATTTGTTAATTTCCTGCCAGGAAACTTAAATTGAAATAAAGTCAATGATTTTCCCAGCACTCCTTCTTAACCCTGTTGTCAGAGAAAGAAAAACTGTCTGAAGTCTGCTTGGGGGATGATGTTCCTATAAGAAGCTGTGACCTTACCATGTGTACACATCCTTACGTAATTTCAACAGATACAGTGCATTTTACATGCTGTTATATTTTGGTTCTCATGAGGTTTTGTCACGTTCACTTTAATCACATTGTGTGTCAGAGACCTGTCCATATCTATCTAGCTATCTAGCTAGTTAGCTCTCTGACTATCTCTGTACCTATCTGAAGCCTGATAGATGCTTGAAAAGAAGGTAAGATTTGCCCCAGCCTGAAAATTCAACACAGGAAAAAATAATTTAATTATTTATAAATTTATTTCTTTGGAAAAAATAAAAAGTAGAAAGAAGTTAACCATATTTCTGATATTGGATTCTAATGAAATAGTTCAACTACCGTCCTCGGTTGTGCTGGCTTTGTTAGAACGCTATAATCACAGAAAGAATGTACTTCTAAATGGAATTGCCTTGAGTTCAAAATTGGATTTTAAATTACATTATTCTAATGTAATATTTTATTCATTGTTTGGTAAAAGATAACTTGAGATCACACATCTTTTCTGAGGCTCTGCCTTATTCTTTAAACCAGCAATCATTTTCCATGGCCCAATTTCCAGCTACTGCCCTACAAATTCTTACATGCCAGCTAGGGAAAAAAATGTAAGGAGGAGACCAAATAGTCTGTTCAGGAGTTCATGACTAAATTGTCGTTTACCTATATGGCCTTTTTCTCCCATATGTCACTGAATATATTCATATTAAGTTTCATATTTGCAACTGAACTCCCTTTGTCTGACCTACTGTAATTGAGATTCTAAGCAGATAAAGACCTTCTGTGCTTGCATGTCTGAACCGTTCGTTCTGATCCTGGTTCCTCCTATTTCCAAATCATTATTTCACTTTTTCTATTAAAACTTGACATGGCTCACAATATAGTTTTCAGAACTAGACTCATTTCTCATGAATGACAGATATCTCTTTATTTCTGCTGTGAATATTGTAAAAGAGGGAAAAAATTGGAGATCTCGAAGTAGTCATGGTATCAAAAATTGCACTTTGCTTTATAATAGCAATGCTTTGTAGTTATCCATCAGTCTTCAAACACTAATCAATTTTAAGTTATTACAAGGTTTATAATGGAATATATCATTGTACTTCTCTTATCTTCACTGGAATTCATTCAAGAAGATTTTTTTTTTTTAATTTAAACTCTCTAACAGCTATTCTTTTGCTCTGACTTAATAACCAGAAAGGTCTGCCCTCATCTTAAAATAGAGAGACAATGGTTATGCCTTCCTGCTCTTACCATCCATTTCACTGTTCCATTTTTTAAGTGGAATAGACCACACCTTTTGATAGATATCAAAGGAATCCTCAGAGAAATATTTTTTGAAGATTAAAGGAGTGGAATTATAAGTGAGTAAATGTAGTTTGATTTAATAAACCTGGTCTGATTGAAAGAGTCCCCAAGTAGTGCGATATCCTAAGAAAGCCCTTTACAACCAGCTGGGACAAAGCAAAGGAAAGCACTGAATTTGAGCTTTTGAATATAAATGTTTAGCTTTGAGGCTACAGCTCAAACCAGTCCCACATTATATCTAATGTGAATCTTACATTATTTTTTAGATGTTAAAGGTGTTCATATATGGAGAAAGGCTGGCATTGGGTTGTTGATCATGTGGTTTTTGAATGTGGAGGTAAAAGCCAGAAAAAAATGGAAAGAGTAAAGGTCTGGGTTAAACAGCAAAACAGGGTGTCTCAGTCTGCACATTGTGCTATGAAATGTATTCCAGTTATGTGGGAAAGCAATTGCATTTTATTGCTGTGAATTAGGCTTTTAATCCAATTAGGAGTCATTTTATTAATTACTATAACAGGATGGATTGTATATGTTTGGGAAAATAAATCTCATCTAAAATAAATTTTGCAAATCTCAGATGGGTAGTTACGGTTAAAGCCACCCAGGGACTTCCAAATCTCAGTACTGCATTGGATTACCAGTCACCACTGCTTAAACACATATCTTTGAATCCTACACTTATATCTGCTCCTAAAACTAAAGATGCCAGTGTTTCTGCTGATAAAGTTGCTAAAGCCGTCTTCTAAGACTAAGCTTAAGAGATAGCTCATCCTCACTGTTTCCACTTGGATGTTGTTTGTGAGGTTTGACTTAATAGAAGCGATTGGGGTAAAACAGCTGGATTTCATGTTGCAGTGCATACTGCCAAGGTAAGATGTTTCAAGGCTGGGTGCTTTATGAACATGATTTACATAGAAGCCCCATGGATGAATCACTTATATAGGCACTTGTGGCCTTTGCTTCTAGATCTCTTGCTGTTTGATTTAATCTGTTTTTCTTAACTTCCAAGTGCTTCAGTCAGTTGTTTCTGGAGATGTTATGGTCCCTTTCTGTTTGATAAACATTCAGCTACCTAAAGTGAAATGCAAGGGCCCTGGTGGGAGGAAGTAGCAATGATAACGAAATTCTGTGTGGCAGGTTTGTTGGGACTCTTTTCTCCTTTATAAAAGACAGGAAAACGTGTGAAAATTTTCAGCTCTCACTCCAAAATAGGGATGTTTAAAAACATTTCTCCCACCTCTGACAGAAAAATTCTCTTCCATAATTTCTAGATCAAGATGTTCTTACAGCTTTTGTTCCCCTTTTCTTGAGGGGGGGGGGGGCGGGGAAGAAAAGAAGATAAAATCTTAAAAGTTCTGTTGCAATTACTTCTTATTTCTTTGTTCATGTACTAGAAAAACTGGGTCATTTTATATGTGTGTGTGAGTAGAACACTTGGTTTCTGGAAAAAGTTCAATTAATAATAAAATTAGTCTTTTTTGAACCTTTTAATACTGAAATACTTGAAGGTTTTTTTAGCTCTCAAATATTTTACTGCTGCATTGTGGTCTTGGACTTAATCTCACATGGAAGTCTATGATGAACTTAGGGTGGATATGGGAGATCTATGTCAAAAATAAGAAGATCCTACTGTAATTAATTAACATTATGAAAAATAGGGTTAAAATGCTATAATTGTTAGTGCAAAAATACATGAATCTTCTGTAGTTGTTTGAATACTCTAGTACAGTAGAAGAATAGTTTTTGTCACATGAGAAAATAAGGTTTTGTTGGTTTCTTTTTATTACTTTAAGGCAAACTTAAAACCCTAAAACAGGTTAAAGAGAGAGAGGAAAATAAAGAACTTGTGAAAGAATAAGCTGGCAGCAATCATTAAAAAAAGAATGATCTTTCCTAAATACTCTGCATTTTTTGCTTGATTGTCTTATAGAATAAATGGAACAGGGTTTACAGATTTGATAACAGAAGACTGAACTAGTTAATATGTGAGACATTTCAGAATACTCTTTAGAGCATTTCCCCATTTGATGACATGCTTATTTGTTCCATTTACACTGGAAGGAAGACTTGTCCAAGTATTTTTTTCCCCCATGAGAGGTGTCATCCTCTGTGGGAATTCACAGTTTATGCTTCTGGAAAGAAATGTGCTACTTTTCTACCAGCCCACTCACAGAGAGAAGGTGTGTGGTTTTATAAGGCCTTCAGTTCTGCTAGCCCAGTCAAATGCTGCAGGACCTTAAAGCTCAACATTTTATGAAACGCTGCAGCTACTCTGAGGCATCAGTTCCCTTTCCTCTCACCTAAAAGAAATGTGAGAGGTTCTGTTGCTCTCACCAGAGACAAAAAGAATGGCAAAATTCTTACTACTCTCATATAGTTCCAGAACAGGTCATATTCTTTATTAATAAGAGTAGAAGGGTTGACTAAGAGGATGACTAACAGTGACTAAGAGGCAGACGCTGTGCTATGAATCTCCATGTACTTTCTTGAAGGAAGGGATTGTGCATGTTTTGGGTTTTATTCCTTATAAACCATATTAAAATCTTTTTGTCACAAAAAAAAAATGGTGGTAGCATTTAGCAGCTTTTCAGTTTAATGAGACTTTAACTCTTGCTTTGGTTGAGTCCCACAAGAAATCTTTGAGTTTTTTGTTTGTTTTTAAATATTAATTGAGTTTTAACTAGAAGAGTCAGCTGTGCTACAAATTTTGTAAGAGAGTATGCTCTGAAGAGAACCCTAGCCCACTTCTGTAAAATCCAGGTTTGTACAGTGTAAATAAAAAATCCCATGTGTGGTCACTGAAACAGAATAAATCTGTGGTACTCACACTTCATACTTCCTCAGAGAGGCTTCCAATGACTATGTTACATGGTAACACAGGAATAGTCAGTTATTTTGCACTTTGTTGAGAGGAACTTCTGCTTACCTGGCATGACTGGTGGACATTAAGATGTTTTATTAAATGCTGCTTAGTGACAAATCTGGAGTACTAATACAAACAATAATATTTTCACTTCAGTTTTTTTTAGACATCAGATTTGGTGGATCTTAAGACTCGCATGGTATCTGTAACACTGAACATTCTGAAAAACTCTGGAATTAAAATTGGTCTGCTTCAGTTATCCCATTGAATACACTTCCCAGTTTAGTTCATTATCAATGCAGTTGTAAAATGTTTGTGTTGTAGCAGTGAACCAAAAGATAGATATTGCACCATGTATTTTCCAGGTTAAAAAAAAAAAGAAAAAAAAAAAAAAGAAGAAGAATTTACTGAGCTTCTTTCCCAAGCTAGTCTTGGGGCTCAGGATGCTTTTTTGTTTTCATGAGGCTGCACATTAAACTGCAAATTTCTTGAGCTCACTTAGAATAGAGTGTTGTAAAAGTTTTCTTCAGGCATTTTTGGACTTGTCCATCTAGAAGGGAACACCGGACACTTCATAGTTCAAAACAGAAAGAAAGGTATGGAAAACCAATAAAGGTGCTTGGGGTAAAGAGGGATCGTCTGGTTTCTGTTTTTTTTCTGTTGAGTTGTGATTAACTGTCGCGTCTCTTTCGGAGTCCGGTTTAAGTTTTGCACTCTGCGTCTCTTTCGGCTGCTACCCAGTCATTTAAAACCGGCTCGGGAGTACCGTGGAGTGACACCGGGTGGGCAGTACCCAGCGAGGCGGCGGCGAGCCCGGGGGCACACGGGGCGGAATGCGGCGGTACCGCGGCGCCAGCGCGCCCCCTGCAGGCAGCTCCGGCGCGCCCGGCCGCGCTGCCCGTCATCCCTCACCCCCAGCCACGGCACCCTCGCGAGAAACGCGCCCAAAATTACTCTATCCATTATCAAATTGATTATTGAACCTTATAATTTAGGTAATAATGAAACAAAAACATTTTCTGCCCAGCTGCAGAAACGTTCATAAAGAAAACGATCATTCTTTGTCTAACCCTGAGTTTTTATTACTGTATTGATCTTCAACTTCCATGCGTTTCACCGTTCTTTTTTCCTAGTCAATTTAATTTGTACTGAATTAGTTTTACATCTGCAGTAAAATATTACTAAAATGTTCTATAAATTTTCATGAAGTGAGGATTTTCTCCATATGTTTTATTAGGTAATTATAAAGAAATATGTTCTGCACCATCTGTGTCTTTAACTGCTCTCTGGTCATTTCACTGGAGTCATAAGTGTCCTCTTATGCCTTTTTCAAAGTATGATCTGGAGAACTGTGGATTTTTAAAAGAGGGTTTGTTGTGTTTTTTTTTTATTATTATTTTTTTTTATTTTTTCCCCTCTTTCTGAATCTGTCTGCCCTTCAACCTCACTTTTATCGCACTATTTTAATCTGTGAAGGACATACAACTATGAAGTAATTGCAGAGTGCTTGGGCATTTTCCTAACAAAGGAAAAGAAAACTATTTCTCTATTAGCACATGGAGTATTCCAGCTGTATGCAAATACACATCTATCAAAACCAGTCATTCAATGTCACATTTGAACAGGTTCTTAGATTCTGTTTTCTAAATCCTTTTGTAATGGCAAAAGAAAGCTGTAAGTCATTCCCATTTCCAATTTTTTTTTTTCCTGAAATGAATTACTACACTTGCTTTCTACACGTATAAAGCACACTATAGAAATTCAAATAATTGTAAAAGATGAGGCTGTTTGCTCTCCTGAAACAATGATGTATTATTTGGCTAACTGCAGGAATGGACTCTGATTTGCTGGTGAGGCCCTCCAAAGCAATGCAGTTCCACAAACTCACATACTCATATGTGATAGCAAATCATAGAATCACAGAATCAGAGAATCATTAAGATTGGAAGAGACCTTTAAAATCTATTCCAACCGCCAACCTAGCACCACTATAATCATGCCTAAACCATATCCCCAGGTACCACATCCAGACACCTCCTGAGCAGTTTCAGTTATGGTGACTTCACCACCTCCCTGGACAACTTATTCCAGTGCCTGACCAATTTTCAGCCATTTTGGATTTTTTTCTAGTATCTAATCTGAACTTGAGGCCATTTCCTCTCAATTTTTCACTTGAGACATGACAGAAGACTGACCCCCACTTCTCTACAGTCTCCTTTAAGGTAGTTGTAGAGAGCAATGAGAAACCCTCCGAGTTTCCTCTTCTCCAGCTCCCTCAGCCGCTCCTCATAAAACTTGTTTTCTAGGCCCTTCACTGGCTTCCATTGCCCTTCTCTGGACATGCTTGAGCACCTCAATGTCTTTCTTGTCATGAGGGGCCCAGAACTGAACAGAGCAGTCAAAGTGTAGCCTCAACCAGTGCTGAATCTGGTCCTGCTGGCCACATTACTCCTGATACAGACCAAAATGCCATTGCCCTTCTTGGCCACCTGAGCACACTGCTTGCTCATGTTCAGGCAGCTGTGAACCAGCACTCCCAAGTCCCGTTCTGCTGAGCAGCTCTCAATCCACTCTTCCCCAGCCTGAAGAGCTGCATGGGGTTGTTGTGACCCAAGGGCAGGATGCACATCTCCTGGTTGAATCTCCTGCAGCTGTCTGTCCAGTTCTCACTGCAGGGCCTCCCTACCTGACAGCAGATCAACACTCCCACCCAATACAGTGTCATCTGCAAGCTTACTGAGGGTGCAGTCAATCCCCTTTTCCAGATCACTGATAAAGATATTACTGGCCCCAGTACTGAGCCCTGAGGAACTGACCAGCCACAAACTAGATGTAACTCCATTCATCACAACCCTCTGGACCCAGCTGTCCAGTTTTTAACCCAGCAAACATCTGGGTTAAAAATGCACTTGGCCAGTGCATCTGGCCAAGCCATGAGCAGCCAGTTTCTCTAGGAGAATGCTGTGGGATATGTTGTCAAATACTTTACTGAAGTGTAGATAGATGACATCCACAGCCTTTTCCTAATCTACTAAGTCACCTTGTCATAGAAGGAAATCAGATTAGTCGAACAGAACCTACCTTTCAAAAATTCACATTGGCTGGGTGTAATTCACTGGTTTTTCTGCATATGCTGTGCAATGGCACTCAAGATGATCTGTTCCTCAACCTTCCCCAGTACTGAGTCAGGCTGACAGGCTTGTAGTTCCCCAGATCATTCTTCCAACCCTCCCTCTGTATAGGCGCTACATTTGCTAATTTCCAGTAAACTGGAACTTCTCTGGTTGACCAGGACTGCAGGAAAGAGACCTTACAAGCTCTTTTGCCAGCTTCCTACAGGTGCATCCCATTTGGGCCCACAGATGGAGATAGCCTGCTCCTTTAAGATTTCCTTCTTCAAGCATGTCCAGTCTTCTTGGACTCCTTTGTTGTTCAGGCCTGTCTCCCAAGGTAGTGTGTCAACCAATATCCTAAACAGGCCAAAGCCTGCCTGCCAGAAGTCCAAGGTAGCAGTTCTGCTGGTGCCACATTCACTTCATTCACTTTCAAAACTGAAACCTCTATCATTTCATGGTTGCTATGCCTAAGGTAACCACAGATCACCACATCACCCACTAGTCCTTCTCTGTTCACAAATAATACCTCAAGTAATTTGTACATACCTTCTCCTATTTGTCTTCCTATCTTCTCTACATTCAGGCTTATTTTAGAGATATCCAATTGTTTGAGGGATTTGATGTTCTTGTTCATTGATTTGATTTGTTTTGTTTATTTATTTTTTAAGTAAAAAATTGGATGAAACACAATAATGAGTTTGTAACAGTATTTCAGTCCACTTGTGAATGTGGAATAGTGACTTTTGAGCTGATATATTCTCTCAGAATATATTGCAATCAGCACTCATTGTACAAAATGGTTGTACAGTATCTGCGTTCCACCTTGTACTCAAAATTACTCTCTTCTGGGCTATGGCACCTTGAACAGAAGTGCACCTGTTCAGGACTGGGATACTAAAAGACAAGGGAATCTCAGGAAAGAATACTTGATTCTGACATAGGTAGCAATGCTCCTGCTAAATTAGCGTTGACCTTACAATGCCTCTGCAATGCCTCTGTAATGAGGGCTGTGATGCTGACGTAGCAAAACTGAAATACCAAGCTCCCTTCTGCTCATTTTGCTGTGGTTTACATGTTTCTTCACAGATTTCTATTTTAAATATAGAAAATTGTTTCATTGCTGTGGTCTTGCCAGCTTTCAGGTGCACTAATTTGTTTTGTGTCTCTCCAAACCTTCCTCTTCATTTGGACAATTATTCTCCTTTATTTAAATCCTCAGCTCTCCCTGTTGCCTGGTAAAGTGGAATAAATTTCCAAACACAATCATTTGCAGTTTGAGGAATTAAATGACCTCTCTTGGTCACTTTGTTTCATTGTATTGTTTAGCTTGAGCCAAGAAAATACCCCAGTGTGAATTTTTTGGGCAGTGTCACCTGACTGACTCCTCTTCAGTTTGGTTTTCTGCCCCCTCAACATTTCAGCCACCTGAGAAGGCTAAAGCACGGAGGTCTTTTTAATCTAATCATTGCTGCTTTATATCTGAGGTTAATACAGTCAGTGGTTTTAAAGAGTGTATTCAGTTTTCTACATTTCATCCATATGCACTTTTACAGGAGATGTGTTGAGCCTTTAAAAATCTAAGTTCTACCAATGTGCTCTCCATTCCTGCTACTTTTCTTACAATATTAGCAATACCAGTAGAAATTATCAGCCACAATCGTTGACATCCATTAATAAATCTCTCTTCTGCTTTTCAGATTGACTCAGTCTATTCACCACGTTAAAAATGAAGTTGTCTTTTTGGTCAATGTCACAAATATTTTGCTAGGGTGAACTCTTGGCCTACTAGTAATATTCGTTTGAGTTATTTCTCCCAGAACATGAGTCCCTTAGTGGGCTTCCACTTAACCAGCCAGATTTGCTGTTCTGTAAGGCACAAATCTTTGTATGTTTACATCTTTCCTACATGGTTTGGGGTTTGGGGGTGGGGTATCTTAACAATATAAATCATATATATTGAATTTTTATGTTGGATGTTGAATGTCTTTGATAGCTGCCTAATCAGCATCCTTTGACAAAGTTAAGCATGAAATCATAAGTTAAGGACTCCAAACAAGATGCTGTCAATATTAGGATTGACTTATAGTGATCTGTCTTTAAGTGAGTCCCATAATTGGAAATACAAGGTGAAATGTTTTAAACTTATCTTTTTCATTTCTGATGTTCCAGACAGCTTGTAGAGAATCCATTCACTGCTCTGTTCTTCCTCTCAGAAGATTGCCACTTGTTCATTTTATGCCAGGTATCATATGCATTTCAAATGTTGTCAAGGGTATAAAAAAATCTGTAAAAGAACTGCTTCACAATGCGTGGAGTTACCATTAAACAGAGTGACTAGTACAAGGAATGAAACTTGTTCAATTCTGACTAATGACTGAATTACTCACTTTTAGTCTAAGATGTTCCACAGCATAACCTGCCTTTTTTCTAATGGAAATTTTTTGTGTTTTTACTGTTCTCCATAATGTTCTCTTACTGAAGCTCTATTAGTGATATAATACAGCTGTGTTCATGTGTCATTTTGTCTTCTGTGTGATCTGTATAACACATTTGTAGTACAATAGTACTACTTGTAGTGCAAGAAAAAAGTCTCTTTTGTTGTTTTCCTGGACTAGTGGAAGGTGTCCCTGCCCATGAGAGAGTGGTTGGACTAGATGATCTTTAAGGTCACTTCCAACCCAAAGCACTCTGTGATTCTATGATTTATGTCTTAATGGATCCACATCACACAGGTGAACATTTTCTCACTCTACTTAATAGAAAAGTCTACTTAGAAAATAGTAGAATTTAACATCACTATGGCCATAATAACCAACACATGAAAAGTAGACTAATATTTACATTAAAATCTTATTCCCAAACTCTGCTCATTAGAATTCCTATATGTCTGATGCTCCAGCTTTAGTTGCAATGTACTACACAATTGATAGTGAAATACTGATAGTTACCTATTTTAAATTAAAGAATAATAACAAACACATTATTTTATATTTATATGTATCATGTATAATATGTCTCTTCTATCCTCTAAGAAACCTTTTTGTTTTAACAACCAAATACAAGATAGTAACTCTTATTAATATAGTTGGATAGCACTGGGCAGACACTTTCTCATCATGTTAGAGAAGTGTGTATTCAGGAGTACATTACAATTATTAACCACAAGATGGCTCAATAGGAGAGGGAAATGAAGCTTTTTTACATCAGAGGAAAAAAACATTTCTGCATTTTAAAATTGAATTGGAATCTTGGCTACTCAGGCACTAGCACTCAATGCATCCAGTTCAATCCATTGTTAAAACACAGAAACGCTGTATTGCTAACCCAGTTTAGATAAAAGGTAATCATAACCTTATTTTCCTTTACTGTAAAGTTAAAAAATACAGCATTTTTTTCAGATCTTAGGAAAGACAGAACAAGTATGATGGAAGGAATCAAATTTTTAATGATGAAGCTTCACTGAAAAACTGCTGAATGTTACACAGACTAAATTAGTCCTCAGTTATCATGAATCAAGTTTATAATTAATTGATGGGTCATAAATTGCTAATATGTAGAGTCCTGATCATTTAGTTCCAACATTAAGATGTAAACAATGCTTATCTCCCTCTCTCTCTTCTTTACTACTACATTCCCAGTTACCCATGATTTTGCTGCAAATGCAGTTACACATAGAATCACTTCATATCAAGATGGAATAAAAGATTTCTTTCTTCACATGTAGAATATTTTGGTTGAAAAGGGACTTCTTCAAATTCATGCATATTGCTAGTAAGGTTTCTGCACATTTCTTAATGGCTGAAGGAAAACCATTACAAAGAAAATAAAACCACCTTGTTTGAAGCATCACATTTGTCTAAAACTGAGACATCAACAAGTATCATCTCCTGTATTTTACTCTATAGCAAGATTCATTGGGAGCACCGGCATTTTCTCTAAAGAAATAAGGTGATTAAATGTGAAGATGTTTGTGGATAGGCTGGGAGATGTATATTCCTGAATGACTACTCCCACATTAGTGGGTCATAAGAGTGTCAACATATGGTCACGCTTATTTTAACTATGTCCTTTGCCCACAAAAAAATAGAGATGGAAAGCACCTTGCCAGACAACATGCCCCACAAGTAGATTTGATGTTAGCACACTGTTCTGTGCAAACACTGCAAGCTCCCTGGAGAGACTCTCGATCTGCACTGAACCATTTCTACCAGGTAGCCCTCCACAAGAAGCTCTGTGAGAATGTGGATCACTTGAAAGTATGTTGTTGAAGCAAGAATAATTTCTGCTCCCTGGTTATTGAAGACTATGAATATATATCTAGGACTGAACTGAGTATGACAGGAAGAGTATGCTTAAATGTCAATGCCTTTTCTAGTAGTGGAGTAGTAACTGGAATGAAAAAAATGAAAAAGCATAGCTTCCCAAGGATAAAAGAAAAAAGAGTGAGACTGAAGAACTGTCATACTCTCCTCGTCTCTCTAAGGTTTGTCTTTTCCCCCCCTCTCACTTTTACACCAAAGTCCTTTCAAGGTAGGTGTGATTACTCTCATCATGTTCCTGACTTTCAAAACTCTTTCTGACCTTTCATGTACACTAACTGATGGCTTTGGCTGCTACCTGCACAGCCTTTGGGAAACAGCCCTTCAGTAGTGTGCATACTGTTCTTGCACTTTGGTGAGGGTAGCTAGCCTGGAAGAAAGCAGGTAATGTGATGCTGCATTCAGCACATGAGGAAGGGCAGGAGAAAGTGAGTAGAACTTATTTGCTTCTTGCTCATTGAAGAGTTCCCAGGGAGTAGGGGAGAGGGAAGGAAGCTTCATGGGGACTGTGAGCAGCAGCTGCAGCTCAAAAGGGGGGGAAATGATAAAGGTTAGGGAAGCAGCAGGCAGAGGCAGAGCTTGCTGATTAGACCCTGGAGTTACAGAAATCAAGCCCTTCATCATCTGTTTCTTCTTCCTCCCACATCTGGCTCACCAGCTGCTGCCTGAGAGCAGAGTTTTGCAGCACGAGAAAGGCAGGTCTCCAGAAAACATTTTAGCAGCTCCCACCACTGCCTCCCCAGAGCCTCCTGTGCCTCTCTCAGTCTGTTTTCCAGACACTCAAATTCCTGCCAGTCTGCAAGGTGCTCAGGCTCCTGCTGTGCCATCTCCAAAGAAAGTTCCACTCTTTTTTTCTTTTTTTTTTTTTTTTTTTTTTTTGGCAGGTCCATCTGATCAGGCACTGATAAGAACACTTTTCTGAGCAAGCGCTGAAACTGATCAAATCTATTTTTCTGTGTGGTTGCCTTCATCACACAGTGTCTGACATTTGTTTCTTCAAGCCAGACTAGCTAGAGAGTAGGACAAGATTTGGGGACCAGCTTTGGAGACACTTTTAAAGTGTGAGACACTATCAGACTTCAAGTTGAACTAGCTGGAGTTTTAGGCTTAGGAATTTAGGGGCTGGACACTGAATGGACCATAACCTGAGAGAGCTACCAGAGAAACTCATCCATAAAACCTCCTAGTAAGCCCCGAATTTGATTAGCCTGCAAGACAGAGCAGGAACAGGCCATTTGTACTGTTATGTAAGTACTATTTGCGTATGTGTGATGCCTGTACAAGAACTGTACTCCTGTCTGTGTTAATCCCTGAACTGTTGATCATGCTTATGTATGTGAGACTGTATATAGCAGAGGACACTGAATGAGGTCTGCTGGTGCAGGCCATTGCAGGAATGGGTATAATGAGTTTTTGCAGGTGTCTCCTGCAGAGACAGGTCTGTGTCTGGTTTCTCAGGTTTTCCAGTTCCTGGCAAGTCAGTTTAGGAGCACAAATGAAATATTGTCTCTGAGTTATGCTTCCAGACAAAGACCTCTTGAGTGCTCTTCAAGGAACAAGTGCATACTTTCCAAGAATGATTTCAAGGACACTGCCATTATTGTACTGGGTTTTGTGCTGTGTATGTTGAAACAATCATCTTTCACACACAGTGGTAGTACTGAGATTAACAAGCCCTGATACAACCTGATACAATTCTCCTTGAATTTTCTGAGCAATGAAGTAAATACAATCAATATGGCAGAAACATAAGGAATAAATTAATCATTTTAAATGTTATGAAAAGTTCATCTGAACAACAAGAGGTTCAGTGAGGTCAGGGGAGAGGCAGGAAAATAAAGGAGTTTTGATGGCAGCAGAAATAGAATCCTGACAAAGGGTGAGAGATAAATGAGAGAGGAGCAACGGAGTCAGAAGGATGAGCTGAAGTCTGGCAGCAGAGGGCAAGTAGAAAGATTTTCACAGCATCTCTTTAACCGTATTGCTTTAGAAACCTTCCAGGTTGTTGTGAGATCTGCACACTTCAGAAGGTCTTTGCGGAGTGTGAGTCAAAGTGGTTCAGAGTCTTTTGGAGAACAACTCCCAATTTAGTTTCCCATGAAGTGAATCTAGTTCTTCTGCCCATTTCTCAGTAAATATAAACTGTCAGTGCTTCAAACCAAGGTGCTGCTCTGAGCCAAGTTACTAAACTAGGCACAACTAATGCTGTTTATTCTTTCCTTCTAAAAGTAGTGGGGCCAATGTCTCTCAACCATAAAGAATCAACACATCAACTGATAAAAAACCTCAATAAAATAAAATGTGCAAGGGCAAAAAGCTGCATATATATTCCTTCTGTCATCAATGACTCACATCAACGCCCCAAGTGAGTGATGCGTGGGCAGCTACAATTCTGTCACAAAAAGCAGAGATATTCAGGAGACAAACTTTCTCAATGAGTTTCCATATATATTTTATCAGCTTGGATGTTATCTTTTCTGGTTAAGTAAAACTAACTTGCAAACTCCAGCAAGAAATTGAAAAAGAGAAAGTGAAATCAATCCCTTTTAAATATATTTTCTTGCAGTCATTACTTGAATATTGATTTTTAGTGAGAGCTTCCAGAACAGTACATTTTGACCTGCATATGCGTAATTGCTATGACTTAGAAAGGAGCAGCTGTAATTGAGGTACATTAAGTTAAAAACTCAGATTTAACTAATTAAATGTAGTATATATGGTTTATAGCATGTGATCTCTTGAAGTTCCATTGAAGGTCATACTTTCAGAGAGAAATGAGAAGAACTTGCTTAATATTAGGCTATGTCTAGATAACAGACATTGCAACCTAATAATAATATGAGCAAGTTAAATTGATATAAGAATATTTAACATACAGATATTTGATATTTCAAACAGCTTCAGAAAGTCTTTAAAGAATCATCATTTTCTAATCTAGATGTTTGTAAATAATTTTCAACTTTGAACTATAACTTTTACTGAAATAAATGGTCTGGTTTTACTGTTTAATGGAGAATTTTATGACTTTTCTTCAATTATATAATAGTCCACCCTTTTCATCCCTCAAAACACAAATCACCACTTTTCAGCCAGCCTTGGAGCAATCTATAAGCAATACTCAGAATATCTTATTCTTATTTTAAAAGCCCATTGTTTTTAAAATGCATATTTGTACTTGGAAACCATTGTTTTTAACAAAGGAAAAGAAGTATTTTAACTAAATAAATGAGCCATCTAGAAAGCCAAAAAATTCACAAGGAAGGCTAATGGCAATTTTAATTACACTGTTCAAAAGAAGAAATAAAGACATTTGAATAAAGTGACAAAAAAAAAAAAAGTAATTCCAAGACAATCCAAGAAACAGTGCTGGCTTAGCTAGGGCCATGATTTTGATTAGTGTCTTCAGTCAAATTGAGAGGTAGAGCTCTGCTCATGGAAACACCATAGTTATTTTGATTTTCACATGCTCAAAGAAGCAGAACTTCATAGGTTATTGGATCCTTGAATGAATCCATAGAAGGGCAATAAAGCTGATGAAAGGGCTGGAAGGAATGTCTTATGAGGAATGACTAAGAACTCTGGGTTTGTGTAATTTGTGGTCAGGCAGTTGGACTAGATGATCGCTCTAAGTTCCTTCAGTTGAAACATTCTAATGTATTCTATTCTATTCTACTCTATTCTATTCTGTAGCACGTCCTTTTAGACACAGCTTAGCAATAAACATCTTTACGATCTTTTTCTGCTAGTGAGAATAAACAGAATAGCTTACCAAAAAATGGACCTTGAGTGTTGATCAGGCCAGAAGAGGTAAAACACCTAGAAGTGTTTCATCATGGGAAGCACACAGAGGGAAACATACAAAAGTATGCATACTTAATTTTGGTGTGTTCTGGTTGTTAGAGAACTCTTTATCTTTTTACATTGTCATACTTGAACACTCTTAAATGTTATATGCAAAAAAAAGGTACTGACAGAAGAGTTTTTTGTGTTTCTTTTATTTTTATATCAAATTATGTCTTATTTAACTGAAAAAAAAAGAAAAAGGAGTTTATTAAGCAGGAATTAATGTTCAATATTGGTTGCAGTTGTAATATGACTGTACTTTTCATTTATAAATTCCATTTCATTTGGAATACAGAAAATCAAACCCTTTTGTCAAGTACAGAGTTTCAAGGAAGGCCTATAACTGAAGGTAATGTAACTGGAAAAGTTATAGAATGATAATATAACTAAAAAAGAGGTTCTATTATAAATACATATTTATAAAATCTCCATACTAGAACCTTTGAACCTTTTAAAGTTAAGACAAATTTAGAAAAAATTCAATTTCTCTGTTCTTAGATTCAAATTGACTTTTCACTCTTATTAATTCTTGGCAATTTTGTTCATTGAAAGATGACAATCTATTCCTGCTTTTCTTGCCTAAACAGAGAAGATGGCCCTGCACGCTGCCTAGATGAATCTTAAAACTGTCCAATATTGGAGAATACACCACTTCCCTGGGGAGATTATTCCAATATCTGACTGTTCTCATTGTAAAAAATTTTCTTCTTGCATCCAGTCAGAATCTCTTCAGGAGTTACTAGTACCAATTACCCCTCCTCTTTTCCAACGTGACTGCTTGTAAAAAGGGACTCTCTGTCTTCTTTGTTGCCACCTTTTAAACACTGGAACATGGTGATAATGTCTCCCCTAAGCCTTCTCAAAGCTGAATAAACCCAGGTCTCTCATCTTTTGCTCAAAAGGCAGGTTTCCAGTCCTTTGATCATCTTTGTGGCCCTTTTCTGGACCCTCTCCAGACTGTCCACATCTTTTCAGTATTAGCAGGAACAAAAACTGAACACAGTTTTTCACACAGTAGGTGCGGCATTATCAGCACCGAGTCGAATGGGATAATGGCCTCTTTATGTCTGTGGGCAATGCCCTTGTTGATACATCCCAACACCCCCTTGACTTTCTTTGCTGAAGCAGCACACTCTTCACTCATACTGAGCTTGTTGTTCTTCAGCACCACCAGACCCTTTTCCACAGCCTTTTCCTTTCCCAGCCTGTGCTGCACTCCTGGAATATGCTTTCCCAGGTGCAAGACCTTACATTTGTCTTTGCTGAACTTCAAAGAGTTCTTGTTAACTCACTCTTCCCACCTGTATAACTCTCCCTGCAGGATAGCAATTCCTTCCAAATTGTCCACTTCATCAGTGGACAATCAGCAAACTTCTTCAGGTTACACTTGGTTCTATCATCTAGACAACTTATGAAGATATTAAACAGTGTTGGGCCCAATATGGACCCCTGTGGACCCCACTTCTGACAGGTTGCCAGTTTGAAAAGGTGCTATTTACCACCCCTCTCTGGATATGGCTGTCAGACAGCTCCTCACCCACCATATGGACCACTTGTCTGGACAGTAACACATCAGTTTCTCTAGGCAGAGGCTGTGGGAAACTGCATCAAAACCCTTGGAGAAACCCAGGTAGATAATGTCCACTCCTCACCCCGCATCAACTAAGCAGGTTACGTTGTCATAGAAGGTAATCAGGTTTGTCAAGCATAATTTGGCCTTGGTGAATCTGAGTCGGCTTTTCCTAAACAAGTGCTTCATCTGACTTATAACACCCAGGAGAATTCATTCCACAACTTTACCAGGACGCAAGTAAGACTGATCGGCCTAAAATTTGCTGGATCCTCATTTAAGTCTTCCTTGTAGATGGAGGTGGCATGAGCTTTTTACCATTCTACCAAGATGTCCCTCAGTCTACACTGCTTCTCAAAGATTATGAAGAGTGGCTTCTCATCAATGTCAGCCTGCTCTTGTGGTGGATATTATCAGGACCCATCTATTTGCAGGAGTCAAACTCCTGTAATCATTCACACACCAGCTCTTCCTTCACTGATGGTGGGTCTGTGTTTACATCGATGTGGATTTTTGTTCCCAAGGCCAGGGGCCAAACAGTGCTGGTGAAGACAGAGGTGAAGAAAGTATTGAAAGCCTCCACCCTTTCAGTGTTGGTGACTCTGAAACACCTCTCCTGTTTCACTGTGGGCCAAGGTTTTCCTTCTGTTGCGCTTGTTTACATACACGAAGATCCCTTTCTCGTAGCTTTTGACATCTCTGGTCAATTCCAATGTGTGCTCACCCTTTGTTTTTCTAACCACATGTATGCCCTGGCAATGCTCTTGTAGTTCTCAAAGAGTATTTGCCCACATTTCCATCTCTGGTACACCTCTCTTTTGGTTTTCAGCAGAAGCTCAGAAGGTAACACTTGCTTTGGCTACTTCCCCTACCTTCAGTGGGGATGAACTGTTCTTGTGCTTCCAGGAGTGCATTCTTGAAAAACCCCCAACACTCACTGGCTCTTTTATTTTCCATAGAACCTTCCTATGGAATCCCTCACAGAGCAGGTCTGCTTTTCTAAAATCTAAAACCTTTGTCTTATTACTAACCTTCTGCATGCTCAGCAGGATCCCAACCTCCACAATATTTTGATCATTGCATCCAAAGCTTTTGAGCTATTAAGAACTTTAAATATTCCAAAAATTTAAATTCTCTGCTTCTTTTGGTTTATGTATTTGTTTTTATTTATGGGCTGCATTAGAAATAGCCTTCTCTACCGGTCAGGGAAGGTAATCCTTCCTTTCTACTCAGCACTGATGAGACAGATCTGGAATGTCGGGCCCAGTTCTGGGGTCCCCAGTACAGAAGAGTCATATACATGCTGAAAAGAGTCCACTGAAGAGCCACAAAGATGTGGGACTGGAACATCTGGCACATGAGAAGTGGTTGCAAAACTAGGGACTGTTTGGCCTGAAGAACAGAAAGCTCAGGGGGATAACATCTGTGGGTATTAATTTTTGATGGGAGGGAATGGAGAAGAAGGAATCAAGGTCATCACGATGGTGTCCAGTGACAGGACAAGAGGCAAATGGCACAAATTAAAGCACATGAAAATCCATCTGAGCACAAGAAAACACTGATTTATTGTGAGACTGGTCAAACTTGGGAACAGTCTGCCTGACTGGACATGATGTTGGGTGTTCTGCTCTAGCTGGCTGTGATGGAGCTGGCGAGTTGGACTGTATGTTGGATATAGAGGATTCTCTGATGCTGTGATTCTGTGATATATTTCGCTCCTTCTTTGAGAATTTGCTAGTACGCTATTTGAAAGAAGTTCTCTATTGTGCTGGTTTGGGCTGGAGTAGAGTTAATTTTCTTCACAGTGGCTAACACAGGGCTAGTTTTGTATAGTTTTGGCTAGGAAGTTTTAAAAGAGAATTTTCAAATTTTTCATGGCATCAGTGAGAACACTTTAAAAAATATCAAATTTAGTGTATAAACAGCTCAGGAATTCTGATCTGGATTTTAGTGAAAAGATACTCAGAATTATTTACAGATTTATGATGATCAAAAGAGAATAATTCATTCCTTCTATAATTCAACTAGATATCAGCTCAAAAGAAAAAGGTTAGTTTATTTTGTATAGGAAAGCTGTAATTTATTAGTTAGAAAAAATTTATATCTGTCAAGGTTTACTACGTACATATTCACCCTCAATTTTCTAGTGTTTGAATGGTTAGTAATTGTAAATGTTCAGAAGCACATTTAAGTAGAAAATATAATGCCTCACAGATGTTTATCTGTTGTTGTGTTTCCCTTTAGTTTGAAGTTGGTTGGTTTCCTTTTTTTTTTTTTTGCTAAGTACTTCAGGTATTATTCCTTATTTCCTGAGCCATCATAATTTCTATGCATGGTGTATTGAGTATATTGTTTAGTTAAAATTTACTTGTAAAGCTTTGAGTTAAATGAATTCCAAAGTATGTGAACAACAGCTTTTCTATGATTCCATAGAAACTTATTTTGTTTTTCTATTACAATATTTACCATAATACCAACAACATGATTACTATATTCCCAACTGAAATATTTTTATCAGCTAGAAATGAATCATATATATCTGAGCCTAGTTTAACACAGTTACTGATTTTCAAGGACTATGAGCTAATCTCTAACTCATTAAAGTATTGTAAAGCATGAGGAATAAATGAAATTCATTTGAAGTATTCATCCATGAATTCTTAATTGCTTTAGCTTGACTAAAGCCTGGCTGGTGTCTAAATGAGCTTCAGAACAGGCTTTTAACAAGATCTATCAGCCAGAGTTAATTTTTGGCTGCCTTCATGCCACAGGTCTGGAAATTTTGCTGGGAGATACTGCCTGCTCAACAGCTGATCAGCTGGATCATGAACCAGGTTGATGTCACAAAGAGAAGAAAGAAAATAAGCATCATATGAGCAGTAGAAGCATACAGCCAAGAAGAGTCTTTCAACAGCAGATACTGTTACCTTGAGCAGCTAATTTCAGGCCCAAGATATGGAAGATGCATAGTCGTAGATAAATGCAGAAAGGTTCCATAGCTTGGAAAGTCCTTTATTCTGAATATTGAATGGAAAAAAGCAGATTTCTCTTGTCATCTGGAAAGCTTCTAACATCATGCATTGTCAATATGCAGGGCTAAAAAGGGTTTTTTGGTATCAAATATTCTACTTTGGCATTCTATGATTTTCATAGAATCTGTGCTTGATTACAGTTCAGAGCAGAAAGCCAAAATAAAATTAACAAAATAAATAGTGAACTAGGTGTGAACAGCAAGTCTCTGTGTCCTTGAGATTGCAAGGGGAAAAAAATGTCATACTTCATCAGAAATTACAGTTATTGTTAAAATTTGAAGCCAAAAATAATCTTTGCACCAGCCCTAATCTACCCCTTCTTGTTTCTCTTAGCTTTTATTGCTGAGCATGATGTTATATGGTATGACATATGACTTCTTTCATCATTTGGAGTAAGGTGTCCTGGCTATGTCTTCCCCCAAACTCTTGCTTACCCACAACCTACTGGCCTTTAGGATGGAGTGTGCCAACACTGCTCAGCAGTAGCTAAAACATTGGTGTGTTATCAGCATCATTCTCATTATGAATGCAAAGCACAGCACTAGGAGAGCTGCTATGGGAAAAGCTAAGTGCACCCCAGCCAGACCAAATACACTCACATTGTTTCTATTCATTCTTGCAAATACTGGGGTTTTTTTTAACTGCATTTTTTCTCTTTTCAGTTTCCTTATTTCCTGCTATGCTATGGTGGATCTAGAAAATTAGAAAAGTCATCTATCGCTGAAAGAGTTGAAATGTACGTCTATTTCCATTGTCCAGAAACTCCTCCCTTAGGAAACAGGAGAGGGGGTTGTTTCTCAAATCAGTGTTGTACTCAACCCTTACTCATCAAAGACAAAATTGCAGGGTATTGGGAAAAGTAACAGGAGAACAAAGAGGTCTTCAGCCTGCATATAATATGTTCTACAAATATTCTGGATCCTCTAGAGCCTCTGAAATCACAAAAAAAATGATGGAGGCTAAGAGCTGAATTTACTCACTTTTGACAAGAATGGTCTTCTGACATTTTTTCCAGCTTATTCCATGTAAGACTTCTGGTAGAAGTTGTCTTCTTTAAGTGCTGTTGCTGCTATTGTTTTCTCATTATTTAGTAGGTCCATCTTAATTTCTGTTTACTGAAAGCAACAGTCCTTGCACTGTAGTTTGGTCATGGTAGAATATTCATTAACATCATTTGTCATCAGCTCTGAAACCAGCAATCCTTGAAATATGCTTTATCACATTTTCAGTTGAGTTTCTTCTGTGCATAATGAATGAATATTATTCAAACTGAAACAGAATGATTGTACAGGCTGAAATATTAGTTATACATTCTTTTAACTGTGAGCCTGAAACCTCTTGCACTCAGTGTCCTGTACAAATGTAAAATGTTTTTCCTTTGAATTCCTAATACCTTTGTTTGGTTGTGTATTTAGTAGAGAGAAGTACTTTGTTAACTTTTTAGTCACTCAGACAAGCATCAGTGCAGTCAATGGTTCAGGCAGAGTAGACAGCACCTAATATTACTCTGTATCTTTGGTCGCTGTTGAGTTTATTAATTTGGATCTGCCTTCTCTTCCACTTCTTGTAGTTTTCTTAAGAATTTGGGATTTTTTTAAAGTTTTCATTCTACCTGTCAAATTAGATTGAAATTGTACAGTGGTCAAAAAAGTATGCAGGGAGAGGCTGGAAGAAAAAACATAGTTACTAAACCGCAGCAAACTAGGCAGAAAACTGCACGACCCTAACAATCTCCCTTGTAGAGATTCAGAGGACAAGGAACAGTAGAGGTTTTCCAATGGTAAATCTTTCTCTTACCTGGGCTGCTTCCTTTTCAAAATATGAGGGACCATACTAATAAGTTTTAATATTAATTTGATTGGCACAACTTTTAAACTATTTCACATCCCATTTTATTTCTAAGCTTGTTTCTTTTCTGATGAAAAAGGCAACAAAAAAGAAAGAAACTTTGACAGACACGCCAAGTTCATTATTTCAGGATGGGAATCTTTGCCTTCTTTTATCTCCGTGAACACACTGAGGTCCTTCCAAAGTCTTTCATACTTCATCTTTTGTACTTTCTCAAAGAAGTTTTTAGTGTTGACAGTAAATTCCTATTGTAAATGGAAGACAAATTATGAGCCAAGTTGTAACTGCCCCCCTAATGGAGCTATTTTCTTCATTTTTCTACACCCCATGGCTCTTTCACTGTAGCTTTTTAGCTATTCTTTTGAATAATGGAGAAATACAGTGTGTGTGGGGGGGGAAATAGATACACTTACATCAATAAATAGCTATCTTTTCATCTGGTTTTATAAAAATGTGGTTTCAGACAATATGGAAGGTCCTTTATAATGTTTTCATTTCATTCATTCCGTCTTCCAAGTTTTGCTCAGGAAACTGAGATCTATTTTTTAAAACTTGACTTAATTTAGAAAAATTCTCTTTTAATAGAAATATAGTAAAGAGAGAAATACTAGAAACTTTCCAATTTTTCTTTAAAAAACTAATTATTGTCTGTTTACTATTCTATTTAGATGAAATAGTTTCCCTGAAAAAAAAGAGGATTTCTAGAGTTCTTTGGTTTTTTACTTAAGCATTGATATCAGAACTGCTTCTTTTAACTTTTATATCATATCTATTCAATGTAGATAACAGACCCCAGAGAAATAGCAGAAAGGATGAATGGGGCAAATTTAGATTAAAATTTTTTGCTTTCAGAATTTTGTTAAGATTTGCTTTTCCCCAAAAATAACTGAAAAATTAAATAGTAGAGAAAAAAAAAAGAAACAGTCTTAAATTTTAGTAGAAAGACTAATTTCTTCAGAATCCTGTCATGCTCATATACTCAGTTCTGTTTCCTGCAATACCAATGGGAAATGCTTTCAAATTCAACAGTACCAAAGTCAGCATCTATTCATTTTCAGGTTTTCGTTCACCTTTCAGTTTACTTGTGAGCTTCGCAAAAGAAATGATTACATCAAAGAAAATACCTGATGCTCCTGAACATGGTAAGATTTTTTTATTACAAGATTTGCTGTATCTTCTTGCTGAACAAAAGTATACTTAATCTAAATAATATTGTTATGAATTTATTACTATTATTAAATATGCTGAATCCCTCATGTTTCAAAAAATCCATTGTGATAAAATAGTTATAAACTATCTAAAATTGGATAAGTATTGAGTGATGGAAATTACTAGCGAACTCATTAGAAGGTAATAGATATAAGGGAGAAGTTAAGATTATAGAAATTCTGTGGTATTGATTGGGAGGTCAACAATGTTTCTTTTTTCTTCTTCTTTTGGAATAGGAATGAGTTCTGGGTTTTCTTCTGTGATTTCGCACACTTTTAATCTAATTGCTATGGTAGTTTGTTAGGGTCTTTTAGTACTTGAATTATTTCTATTCTGAAGAGGCAGAGCAAGTGATAGTGAAATGGAGTAAGTATTTGCACAGCAGGAGCAGAAAATTGCCTGAAGCTCTGCCAGCTCCAGCTGTGAGGAGATGCATCTGCTTGGCTAAGTAGAGTCAGATCAGTATTTAGATCCAATTTCTTTAAAGAGCAAGACTTGAAAATTTGTGTGGCGTAAGTACCAGCTGAGCTTGATGGTGAGGAGTATGTGGTGTTCTCACTTTGCAACTGGCTAACTCTTTCAAAAATAGCAAATAAAAAAAGAATTAAATGTATCAGTCTCTGACCTGTTGTGTGCATTTTGGACTTGTGCCACAGAAACTTAGTTTTTGTCATCCCCTTGTTTTTAGAAAGCAACTCTGATGATTTTTTAACCATTTTTTAAGTCTCTGAACGTGAGATATATTCACAAACTGGTAGTATACAAAACAAAATAACAGAGAAATGAAATAGTCTGTACTGTAAATTGATGCTGCATAACACAATATATAACTCACTATGGCCTCCTGAAGAATACAAGTGTTTGATATTTCATTTATTAAATAGTTAACATATCCAATGTGTTCAGTAGAGGAAAGAAAATTCTCCTAAAAAGACTGTTGGAAGGCAAAATTTTCTGTCAAAATCAAATGCGGGATTGAAGAACTTTTAATAAACATTTTCCTCAGGACAGATTGTTAAGCTAATTAACACTGATATATTAGACAGAGCTGCTTCTTGAACACATTTCCTATCTGCACATGGAACACAATTATTCCAGTTCAGGAATTTAAATCAGTGTAGAAAATCCATGTGAAATACCTTCTAGTCTGACACCTAGTAAGGTCGTGTGTGGTAAGAAAATATAAATAAGTGTACAGCACTATGAAGGAAAGGACAGCTAACTTCAGAATGGCAAAAAATAATTACTTTGTTAGAGAGGACACTCAAATGCAATGATGGCTCACTGGGGATGACACTTGTTTCATTTGGTTTACAAAGAGGAAAATCCAGGTGCAGCAGAGAATTGGTGTGAATGCAGGAATCCAGGAGATGATGCTGGCACACAGAATGAGGGTTGATGTCACATGCCTGCCTAAAATTCACTTTCATTATGGGAGGGAAAACAAATACAGAAGCAACTAGAAAACATATGACTTCTAAATAGAAACTGACAGCACTGCAAAGGAAAGGTAGGTCCAGGGACTTAACTAGAATAAAAGGTAAACCATTCAAAATGAAAGTAGTAAAAGTGTAGTAAAAGTCTTAAACACAAAGCTTAATTTAGGAGAGACACTTTATGTAGTTTTCCAGAAAATAAATTATATCTGTTGGGTTGTATTTAGCACCTGTTGCAAAAGTAAGGAAGCACTGATGAGGTATGAAGTTGTCATGTCCCTGAAGTCTTAGCCCATACTGCCCAGCCTATGGCTGAAATTCAAATATGGTGCTTTCAAGGCTCACTGATACTGCTCATGCTCTTCATTTTCCTTTGCACTTCACTTGCTTCTTTGGTATGTTGAGAAGCACAAAGCATAATATATAAGTGTTGTACTGGTTCACTGTGGCTGCCACTGGGCCAGAAAAGGTGAGGACTTCTGAGTCAGCTTCCTTACATGTCTGAATTCATTAATAAACCAAATTAATTTATTAATCAAGATTAATATGGAAGACATTTAAAATCAGATGCTTGTAAACTGACTTTGAGACAATGGCAATTTTATTACTCTTTATACTGTCACGGAGGATAGAATTTTTACTACTAGATCTGGTGAATAATTCACTATACAAAATTTTTTACATGCTTCACTATTTTTCCCACCTCAAATTCAGCCCATTTTTTGAATAGCCTAATGATTCATCCTTGCAGGTAAACTCTTGATTTGTACTTTTGACCAATGGCTGAGTACAAATTTTCAAGACCTTTTTAAAAAACTTATTTTCTACCCTGTTCACATTTTAGGAAATTCGTTTAAAAAACTCTCAAAAAACCATATAGTTGGGGGGTTTTCTATTGACTATTCTAAATTCACACTTTGGCTTGGGCTTACCAGAACTGAAAGCTGGTAGATAGCAACTTTTTCTCCCTAAGTCACTTTTCTGATACCACATTTCAGTAATAAGTGGAGCTATTTTTTCCATTCTACATCCTTGTTGCATATACTATTTTCTTCAAACACTCAAAACAGCATATCACAAAGAAAAGAAATCCAGATAAACAGTTGCAGTCATTTACTCTGATACACCACGATACTGCAAGTGAAAATATGATCAAGCTTTGATATGCAGACAGGATAGGTGAAGTGTTTATGTTTCCTAATTCACATTATCAGCTGAATATTGTTGGATACCACTAGTATTACAGGGACTACCTTGAATATCAGCCAGGCACACACAGATGAAGGTTGATTACTTAGAATTTTAAGAGGTGATCTAAGCAGTTTAAATGAAGTATATTTCTTACCCTTCATTTCCCTGTGAAGCAATGCCTTTGTCTTCCCTCTGTAGAGCCAGACAACTAAACCAAAACCAAAACAAAACACACCCTCACAGAGTCAAATAGATTATATTTTTGAGTTAGCAATAGAAAATTTTAAACTCTGAAGTTCTGAATCCTAAATAGCCATCTCTAGGACATTTTACATGATATTGTGTGTCCTGAATGGAAACAGTGTTAGGATGATCTAGTTGATATTTATTTGCCATTCTTCTCATGTCTGGAGACTGTAAACAACTCAAAATTACTTTAAATAAATATTTTTTTTTTCTAGCTAAAGATATGTTACTTAAAATATATACATCCTTTCAAATCTTGTCTCACTGTATGAAGGGAATGCTGATTGATTTTCTATGGGAACATGTCTCAAAAACAAACCAGTAACAGACACATTTAAAGCTTCAGCACAAACACAAGAGATTACATGAACACAGAGATTGATCTATTCTATTTTCTTTCATTAAATATGTTCCTCTAGGTCCCTTCTAGGAAAAATAATGTAGAGACACTTTTTGATGCTTCTGATACTGGGACTGTAAAGTGAATAAAATAAGGATTTTTATGCTTCACAGCCATAAATCTGGTATATCTGAAGAGCAATGTAAGCAATTTTAAAACTTAGAGAAAAATACACTCCCATATTTCTTCAGTCAAAGTGTATTGATATAGCACGAATAAATAAAAAAAAAAGAGCAGCGAGCTTCAATAACTCGATACAGATTTATTCTTTGTCAATTCTTTGAGGAAAAAAAAAATGAGAGGCATACCTTTGCTTTATCTTCAGTAACAGATTACAGTTAATTTTCTTAACCTAGGAGTAAAACCAAAATTCATTTTCTCATTAACTAAAGTAATCTTATAAGATCTATAAGAGCCAGTGAAAAAATGCTGGGCTTTTTTTCTCACCCACCATCCCACAAACAAAATTAGGTGTCTGGCAGAGAAAGTGGATATATATTCTGAATTTACCTCCAGACAAATGCATTGAATTTTCCTTCAGATTTTCTAAGAAATCCTTCTATACCTCCCTTTCTCACTCAGCCTGCTGGTGCAGTAGATAAGGCTAAGAGAAAACATTTTATTTTTTTAGCATCCTTCCCTCCTTTAATACTCTCTACTACCTTATATCCTTGATTCCCTCATCTTCTCTCCTATACATGAGCAAAACTAAAGTATGTTCAGATGTTTGTTAATGATCCTGGATAAATCTTATCCCAGAAGCTGGCAGACAACACAAAGTTACTCAACGTGCTTTCAATAACAAGCTGTCTCCAGCATTTTTTAATTCTGAACAGTTCAACATAATTTAAATGCTATTTTAATCCAAATTATCTTGCAAAGTCTCACTGGATCATTTGCCAGATGTTTCCTGCTCATACGACCAACTAAGTGTACACAACAAACATCCAAATTCAGAAATAGTCAATGCATATATGTAAAAGTCCACTTCTTACCACTTTCTATTACTGATGAGGTTTGCATTTAATGTTGTGTACCTGCTTAGAAGAATGCATTCCAACATCAATATTTTTTTGAAAGCTATTTATATGCCACAGGCTTTTCTGGCTGAAAAATTATTAGTTGAGTGGGTCATTCTTTTTCCCAGAAGCCATATGCAGATAAATGTACAAAGATGTGCACAGTCAAGAGATACACTCCATGTCGATGGTCCATAATTCAAAGTTATTGAATCATGATGATTCAAAAGGCACAGTGCTAATACCAGTAATAGCAGAATAAGATAAAAATCCTTGTCAAAGGAAATAGAATTTTAATCTGTTTGTGGCTTGGTTTCATAAGGGAAATAAGTCTGTGTTATCATACTGGTTTGTCAACAAAACAGTCATAGCAGTGCAAGTAATTTTGGTCATAGTCAGCCAAATTATTCTTTCAAAGACTAGCACTTAGGTGGAGGAAAGATGTTAAATTATTTGAGGAAAAGCTGACAGAGCTCAGTCATGACATGTTCCACCTAATGGCAGCTGGCCAGAGAACTGCTGCAGAAATGCTGGTGACAGAGCCTAGGACAGCAAAACTGAGCTCCCTGTTGTACTGTTAGGGTATCTCAGAAGATCTGTGGAAAAGAGAAGCTTGGAAAATTGGGGCACACTGGACACATATCCGAAAGAAATGAAGCTTTTCCTGATCCAGAAGTGACATGATGATCTGGGAGGATTAAAAATAACAAAAATTTCTTTAGATGGAGTAATCCTGGAATTTTAACATGTAGTTACACTTGAAATGCTGCAAAGATCTTTGGCAGTAAGTTTCCTTTTAGACCTCTGAACACATGTTATTGAAGTCTTTCAGTAAGACTTCTGATAATTAGATTATAACAATACAAAGTTACCTGCAGAATTGTTTAAATTGCTTTATAAAGAGTTTTCTTTAATATTCATTTTGGATTAGAGAAAGATACCTGCTAAGCACAGGTGTCGTTATCACTGAGAGAAAAATGTTACTTGTTTTTGATACCAAATGACTCCCAAGGTTTTGTGTTTCCCTTCAAACCTACCTATTAAATAGCCTGGTGTCTCCACTGATGACACAATCGTCTCTCACAGTTGATGACACTGATTGCCTCTTCTCTTCACTCTAAAGAGGAGACTTTTAAAAATTATTCTGAAAATAGCTCAGATTTTAAAAAAAATCTTTAAATGGAATGTTTCTCCATATCTTGCAGTATGGATTCCAGCAAATCTGATTCAGGATAACTGATAGAAATAACCATTTGGACTCAGGAAAATCGTAGAATTGCTGTGATACTCAATTTGCACCGTGAAATTTATAGCAAAATCTACACGATGCCCTCATTTTCTTCCCACTAATGAAACCAAACTTTTCATGATAGTGTCCATCTGTTAATCCTAGTTCCATGTAGGGGACAAAAAGTACATGCCATGCAGGTCTCCACTGTATCAGCCAAAGCATGGAAAAGTCTTTGAAGTACAATGTATGCAAGTAAACACTGAATCTGTAAAGGGTTGGAATGAATAACTGAAACACTCTGTTTCAGTTTAGGAAAGGTGATTTCTGGAGGCACTTCTTGCCTGAGATTAAAAAAAGTCCATTTGTTTTAAGAAAAATTCCTATACGCTTTGCTTTCTCAAAGCTGATTTAGACTTCTCGAAAACACAGAATAATCAAGACTTAGAACTGTTTCAACTGTCTTTTAAAGATTTTTTGCTATCCATTTTATACCATGGAAACTCCCCAGCAACAGCCCTAATGAGTGTGGGTGCTTGTTGTCTTTTGATTTTACAGCTATTGAACCCAGAAGGATTCCATTTCTCTAATGTTGCATTCACTAGGCATTTGTAACTACCCATTGTGTCCCTGTTTATATCTTTCAGCTGGTAATATACTCCTGAGCTGATGCTAAGCACTTGCGTGCCTTTACCCACAGTGCAAAGTCAATTATTTTCTTGGATCCTTACAGGGTACATGTGCTCTATTAGAATTTGGTGAATTTACTTGCTTGCATAAAGCTCAATACAGCAAGTTTTCTGTGTTAGAAGAAGTTATGTATAAAATATCCCTTAGGAGTGACACTTCTGTTGAATAGGTGGGAGCTGGTGCTAAATAGCTCTTGGTGAATACATGTGTAATGTCAGATGACTTTTAAAGGTCCATTACATCCCAATCCATTCTATGATGTGTTCCCGAAAGTTCGTTCAAAATATAAGAAACTGTCTCAAATATTTTGTCAAGACTGACTCAGACCCTCTGCCAGTTAAATGTCTGGATAGAGATAAAACTTGTGCAAAGAAGACGCATAGAAGTCTGTTGACCAGCAAGCACAGGCCCTAGCAGCAGCACCAAAGAAATACAATTAACAAAAATTTTTGCAGAACTACTTTTTTCTAAAAGCTGGCACACACTCAGACTGAAGGTGGGATTCTACCTAAAATTTGTGATCAAATCATATAATAATTTAGATTTAATAGGATTTCTAGAAGTTATCTGGTCCAACTTTCAAAGTCCATTTTCTAAGATCACAGTTTACCTCAAGGTCAACCATGATGATTCAACTGCAACATCAGGGCCTAGAGCTTTGAAGATATTCCAAGATGCGGATTTCACATCTGCTCTGGGTACCTATTTCATTGTTTTGCTACCTCAGAGTGAAAGGCAAAATTAAAAACTACTTCTTCTGCAAGTAGAGATTAAGGGTTTAAATTAGGACATTGAACAAGTGCTCTGTAAATTTCTTGCATGTGGCTTTATTAATAGAAGGCACTAATTTCATGGTAGTGCCCACCTTTTTTCTATAGAAACATAGCCTTCTTACAGATACAAATTAGAAGGCATTTTTTCTTCTGAAATAATTTTCTGGAGTAATAAACAGTGATATACAAATTGCTCTCCTATGTAATAGAAAGAATATTTCTTTCGGTGGATGCTTAAAGAACTATTTAATACCCTCTACTGTGTCTGGAAAACAATTGTTCAGTAATATTTGATCAAATTTTCTATGACCTTTCTGAAACTTGATCTACAATACAAACAGTGAAAAGGTTTTTTCCTTAATTGCAGTTTGCTTTTACAATGGTAATTATTCAATAAAAATATTACTCATTTGTTACCAGAAAACTGTATTTAAACAAACAAAAAGATCCAGATGCACTGAATAGGGATTTCCTCAACTGTTTATGATGTCTAGAAAACGTGTATGCCTTTGAACAAGAATAGCTAATGAATGCACTCCATTATGTGCTCAGAAATATTAAGAATAAATTCTGAGATCTGCACTAATGATTCTGATGTCTGTTACTTCAAAGATAAAATAAATAGTGGCAAGTTCCTCTGACAGTATTTAGGTTTGTTGGTTCGTTTCTTTGTTTATAAACAGCACAGAAACTTTGGGCACTCCTTAGCACATTTTAATTGCAAGGTGAGTGACATTTAAGTATTTAATCTAATATTCAGCCATTATTTCTCCTTCTACCAAGCTGCATGGGGAAAATCTTTGATCTAAAGAACTGTGCATAATCTGAGGAGAAACAAAATTTCCTCGCAGTATAACTATAATCCTTGCTTAGATTTACCAAGTGACTGAATTACTTCAGATTATATCATTAGTTAGAATAATTTTAGATACCATCACTAACAATTTATGCTGTAACTGGCATAAGAAAGACATTGTGCATCACAGAATGCCTCTATGCTGAAAACTATTTTTCTAACTTCGTTAGAAATGTTGGTTTTTACTAAGCAGCTAAATACATTTTACCTTCAACTTCAAAACAAACTTAAAGCACATATTTTGATGGTATTCTGGGTATAATTTCAGAAACTGATATAATGAAGAGGAGATGAAAGCAGGGGTGATATCCATATGCACTCATTCTGTATTCACAGAAAAATAAATTTGTCATCCAGTTCCTAAAAGAATTGAACACTGATGACACTTTCAAAGTGCACTTTCAAAGGGCATCTTTTGCTGCTTCTTAAAGATGAGAGTTTCAGTAGGGTAGTTTTGACTTTTCATATTTGTAAGTGGCAATGAAACCTGGTCTAAGTGTGCAAATTCTTTTACTGTTTCATATTCAATCAGTATCCTCAGTAGTTTCAAATGACAACATGAATGGAAAGCCTTTTCAGAACTTGGCTGCTTTGTAACTGAAAATATAGTCATGCCTATGAAAGATGGAGTTTGTATTTGTAATGAGCTCAGGTTTATATTTGCTTGAACATAAGCTCCTTTTTGCTTTTCTTTGAATCTTTTATAGTACAATAAACAGTTAAGCAAATATGTTATAATCAAGTCTCAAATTGATAAATGCAAACAACTTTATTCTTTGTGTCATTTTTGGCTGGAAAGACACCATAAACCAAAATATAATCTCTAAAAACATATTTTAAGACAGGTCCATAACTGAACATGATTATAAAATCTGTCTGTTTCATTCCTTCTTTTCCAAAGTACACCTTGCAGTCAGTGCACAAAGAGGTGCAGAAATAACAGCAGTGAAATTACTTACAAAAATACCAAGGAATTCAAAATTTTAAAGTATGCAAAATTCTAACAATTATTTTGTTATATATTCTTTGCTTTCCAAACACCCCTATATTTTTATCAGTTGAAATCAAAGATTCTGTATGCAGATGAGATAAATTTGTGGATTTCTCATCTGACTTTTAGAAATCAAAGTAAAGGTGTCTTTTCAGAGGACAATGAGGGCTAATGACTTGTCAGATTTTGAAAAGCTAGGATGTTTATGAGTTCAAGCATTTAGCTTTGGGCATTTGGGATTGGAAATATGATTTTGATTGGCTGATAAAAATAGAAATAAAAAAAAAATCAAGGCTTACAATTCCTTTGTTACCATGACAACTATATTACTGGTATCAGTGAACTGTAACACCAAGAAATATTTTGGTTAGTAGGGTTGTTTTTAAATTATATACAAGCCATTAAGCAACAAGCCAGAGGAGAAGGGGTCTTGATTGCAGGACCTTAGAAGAGGTAATGATGGCAAAACAATAAATTCTGCTGTTCAGGTGCTCTCTGTGGATGATCATAGTGACAGCACTAGCTGGAAAGAAGGAAAAGCCTGAACTCAGATGCTCTGTGCTAACATGGCAGCTGAGGGATCTGAAAGGGGAAAGCTAGACATTTGACCAGTGTCGCAGAAATGGTCTGTAGTTGGGCACAAAAGGTGCTGCCTGCCAGAAACAATTAGCAAATCATAGAAGCATAGAATGGTTTGGGTTGGAAGGGACCTTAAAGACCATCTAGTTCCAACTTCCATGGCATAGTCAGGGACAGATGCCACTAGAGCAAGTTGCTCAAAGCCCGATACAACCTGGGCTTGAAAAAGTCCAGGGAATAAAGGGTAAGCTAAGTATAACTTCAGAACTGACTACTTATCTTAATATAATTAAGAATATTTTCTAAAAAAATAAAATGGTTGCTACATGCTAAGAAAGAGTCTGTCACAGCCACAAAAGAAAACTCTTCAGCTGCATGACTTCATCTCTGACCTCTCCTGTAACCTCTCTTATTTCTGGCTTGGCACTACATGTAATCTCAGATCTGTATTTTCTACCTGTTTAAACTTCAGTTTCCAAAGGATTCACTGAATATTAGTATTGGGTTTTTTATGGTAAATTAAGAGAACATGATTTTGTTTGACTTTGAGAGCAAAAATAAAGTTTAAATTTGTATATGACATGAAACAAAATTAGAGAAGTTCGGAACATTAGGTTTAGTGTTTGTGTTTGTAATTTTTTATACAACAAGAAGAAATAATAATTGAAATTTTACTAAAACTAAACCCCCAATTTTTTTTTCTTTAAATAGTCATTATCAAACATTTAAGTCTTGTTACCAAAAAGCAATTTTTTCAGCTATTTTCAGAAGATGAATAATAAAAAAAAAAAAAATCCCAAAATTTCCAAACAGAAGCGTATGACTTATAACTCTTAAAGCATACACCTCTCTTTTCTATCTCCTAATATAAATCAGCTCTATCTAAAATAGTACCATGGTGTGCTTATTCTTATCTATTTTTGATAGATAGAAAAGCTTCAGAGCAAAGAATAAAAGCACACTTGGTTTTGATTCTTTAAAAAGAAAATGAGAAAGAGGGAGCATCTGGAAGGAATGCAATATGTTTTAAGAAGAGTTGATAACTCACATCTCTAAAAGAAAATAATGGTGACTTCTTTACTGAAAAGAATGGATTCTCTATCCGTTTTGAGTTGGCATAAAATATTACTGTGACATTAAAAAAAATTGCTTTTTACTTCATTAGAAAACTTTATTATGCATTTTTGTCTTGAGTGGAAGAGCCTAAAAATACTGAATTGGTTTAGTAAAACCAACACAACTTTAAGGAAAACCTAGATTCGTATTTACTTGTGTCAAAGACCTCTGTTCTGCCAGTAGTTAATTCAGTTCACTTATAATGCAGTTGTTCACCATCTCCATCCAATGTTTCGCCCCTTCCTGAAAGATACAGGAGCTACATAATGCTGACAGCTGATCTGGTCTTCACTCTATACCCATGGTTTGTGCAGTGCCTCTGCCCAAGAAGGAAGTCTGGAAGCATGCTTTGCCCTTGTGTGTGCAGCTTGGGTCCAGATGGCCTTTATTGGTGATGGAGTAGAGTCCAAAAGTTTTATTCCAGTAATCTGAACCACAAATGCATCTTGATTTATGATACAGAAACATGAGGGCATGATAAAGCATTTTAAAGTTATTTTACTCCTATTTTTTATTGTGACAACTACCATTTATAAAAACCATGCTGTTTCTGAAAAAAATCTGATAATAATTTAAATAATGTGGGTGTGACATTACCAAACAGACGGCTCAGAACTTTCCTCAATCTTCTGCTAATAAAATCTTGTTCACCATATACAAAGCTTTTTTTCAGTAATGAGCATAATCTGTTCTTTGAGTCTGTTGTATATAAGAGGTGTAAATATTTATATGCTCTTTTCAACTTCTGTTTGTAGGAGAACTAAGTGGAATGCTTTTCTGTTCCTTGGAAGATGCTTCCAGTACTGTGAAAACAACCTTTTATTCTCCTCTTGGTAGAATCTTGGGCAAAATTGCATACAGGGACAGTGGAACAACTAGTGATTAGTGCACCATAATATCCAACTTTCAGTAAGAGGAGCCTACATGTGGCAAACAGTCAGTTGATGACCAATTTATTACGAGAGATGCAGAACCTAGTTTGAAAATATAAGAAAAATATAGTCAGACAAATAGTGCTGTGAATATTGTGATAAATGAGACAAAATTTGCTGCAAAGAAAGCAAATGTTATCCTGGGCTGTTTTAGGCAAAGTATTGCCAGGAGGTGGGAGGAAGGCGATTCTTCCCCTCTTTTTAGCACTGGCAAGTCATACCTGGACCATTGTGGCCAGTTCTGAGCCCCTCAGTATACAGGAGACATAGACATACTGGATACAGTCCAGAGAATGGCCACAAAAATGATTAAGGGACTGGAGCACCTGATACATGAGTAAAGGCTGAGTGAGCTGAGACTGTTCATCCGGGAGCATAGAAGGCTCAAGGGGATCTTGTTAATGTATATAAATATCTGACAGGGGGATGGAGAAATGAAGAAGAAGGAGTCAGGCTCTTTTCAGTGATCCCCAGGGAAAAGAAAAGAGGTAACGGATTCAAAATGAAATATAGGAGGGTCCTTTCTCAACACAACAAAACACTTCTTTACTGTGATAGGAACCAAGCACTGACACAGGTTGCCCAGAGAGGTTGTAGTCTCCATCATTAGAGAGAGTAAAAATTCACCTGGACATGGTCACAGACTGTGCTTGAGCAGGAGTCCTGTTTGAGTAGGGAGGTTTGAGCAGATAACCTCTGAAGTCCCGTTCAATTTCAGCCTTTCTGTGATTCTCTGATTCAATTAAAGATTCGGCAAACTGTCTAGAAACCTTTACTGAAGTAAGTGTCCCAGTAATGAAGTAGGAATCTACTATTCAAAACTTGATTGTTTTGTCTGTGCTCTTTAATCTGATTTATGATATGGAATAGTTTTGCTTTTCTTCCTACACATTAGTATCATCAGTAACTCTAGAAATGCTTTTTCATGCAATGAATAGGTAGGGCCACACTGACTAAATCTCCTTTATGAATATTTATCCAGGCAACTGCTACCTCCACAGATTATCATAGTTTACTATGAAGTCATTCTGGCATAACAGTGCAAGAACATTTCATCAGTGTGGGATGTAAAATGTAATAGCTCACTCACTCAACCATACTTTATTACATCTCCACTGTGTGCTTTGCAGTCACTTCAATTTGTTTTAATGGCCAATTGAAAACCTTGGCTTCATCTCCTAGGACAATTTCCGTTTACTTCCAATAGGTTGTTTCTTCTCAAAATGTATTTATTTTTTTTTTTTAAGACTTATTCTTCAGTGGTAGGCCTTCCCTGTTTTGATAAAATACTCTGGAGATAGGAAACAAAGGCCCTTGGATCTAACACTGCCTCTTGCATATCATTACCTGATGAGGTAATGTCCCTGTTGGGTTGAAATAAATGTATGTCAAATATGTTTAGCTCAACTCATTGAATCTCCTAGAGGGTAAGTCATTTTCCTATTTGTCTGGTTTTGTTTATTTGTTTGGTCAGTTGGTTTTTTGTTCCTGCTTTTTTTTTTAGAAGTCTGAGGAAGTAGGAGGAGGGACAGGAAATTCTTACTAGAGAGCTGAATAAGGGAGTTACTCCAAGGTATCAATTGTTGCAGCCCATGTACTTCTGCATAAATTATTTGTTGATGTACCAACAACACCATATGGACACATCTGACAAAACTGAAATAAATATAACAATGGGGATGCAAGCAAATATACAAAAATTCCACAGAGAATTTGATTGAAATCAAAATTATTCAATCAATAATCATCCATCTTGTAGATTTCAGGAACTGTTTTACACACTAAATATAGCATTTAGGGTGTGTTATGGTAATTTTTATCTCAGCATTCCATTAAAGCTGAGATTCCATTTTATGTCCTCCATCACTGCCTCTTTATGCCAGTAAACTAAGTTATTCACATAGTCATGTGCCTTCTCTGAAAGACTAAGGACATTCTTCAAGTTGATTATATAATATTAATTATATTTACGATTTATACATTGTGGTTGGCGTTGTGCTGTCTTTTTTTTTTTTTAATTTCTAAAATGCTTTCTCAATATCAAACATGAATTCAGAGCCTTCTAGAGACAATTGAGGCTGAATATTGACCATTCACAATTATGTTTGGGGACTCGAATGGCTTCTGAGGAATGATTATCCACTTAAAGAGATTGCTTTTTATTTTAACTGCTGGCACTTCATTTCAAGTCATAAAAATGGCTTTTAAGCTTTGAACCATTGTTAGTAAAAGATAAGTATTAATACAAATACTAAAATATTTATTCATGTCTTCCACGGTATTTGGAAAATAAATGTACAACAATTTGCATCACTATTTTTTCTATTTCTTGAGTGAATATAAATACACAGTGCATGTAGGAAGTCAGATTTTCTACAACTTTTGTTTTGTAGTCATCAACCTATTTCCAGATATTTTACTTTCTAAGGTAATGGCCCTCAGGCTTCTAGCAGTAAATTGTCACATTAATTTGGTCAGTGTGAAATTATACCAAATTAATTTATTCTGCCTAATTATCTCTTTTCCCATTTTTCAACACCAAGCAATATGCATCAAGTATTGAAAAGGAAAAAGTTGCAGGGATTCCTTTACAGTACTACGAAAACAAACAAATACTGTTATTATATTATAATAGTATTATTAGAACATTGTAATATCCAGATTCACTTTATTGTTGGGTTTTCTTTCTTTTTCCTTATGGTCCTTATATTCTATATGATCCGTTAGGGTTTTCATGAATTTGTAGATTTTTATACTTCTAGGTATTTTCTCACATAAAGAGTAGCTTGCAACCTCTAACCCTGTGTTAGCTGTCTTAAGGGTCAGATAATAGCTGGAACACCATGCAAAAGAAACATGTACCAGAGCTAAGACAACTAGATACCATGTTAGTCAAAATAAGAAAGCAAAGCCCAGCAACCTTGGAGAAGCTCCAATAAGGGAAAGTGGCATAAAGTAAGGGGTCTTAAGACATCCAACTCAATTCTAGGAGAGGCGTACCATGGGGCGGAACTAAGGGAAGTTCTGGGTATGGACATATCTTAGATTGGATACAACCTTTAGATATGATAATTGAGTAGAGTTATAAAATTAGTATACTGCTACGTAGAAGAAGCTTTTCTGCTTTCTCCTGCTCCTACACTTTATTGACATTTCTCTCTCACACACACACACCCACACACATACAAGACAGGGTTTCCCTCTCTTGCTCTCCTGAGGTGGGGGGAGATGTTTCCCCTTCCTTGTTGTCCTGGACCGGACCGAACCTCAAGTCCTGCTTGAAGGAAGATGAGACCGGTAATGGGAACTGGGTACCAGCATGAGCTGTTGGGGTAGCTGAGCTGCAGGGAAGCAGCTGTAAAGGGAGTTTCTCCCTGGTTTATAGTGGATTGGGAGGTGAAATGACTTGGGCCCAGATGTTGCAAGAGTCATGTTCCCAGCCTGTGGGTGAAAGGGTTTTTCACCCGGGAGGGACAGGTTGTTGTCCCTTGTTTGCTTCGGTAAGACATGGCAGAGTAGCTCAGGGGGTTTGGCTGGATACAGCCGGGAATGAAACGAAAGGGATGCCTTTTGAATTAATTTACTTTGCATGTTTTGAACCGGTGGTGCTTGGAAAAGAGCTCACATGGTATTCCTGAGGCCGTGATTTCATCCTAGCACGGGTCTTTTCTATCTGTTACTTATCAACACGTGTTGTACTCTTTTATACTTTATATACTCTTTTATACTCCTTTATATTCTGTACCCCAAAACCCTATAAGTAAAAGAACTCTTCTCTGCTTTACCCACATGAAGTTGTCTTGGAAAGTTTTTTCCCCTTTCCTTAAGGCAACAGTTCTGATTGAAGAACCTTTTTTTAATATCCAGCATAAACCTCCCATGACACAATTTCTGGCCATTCTCTTGGGTTCTATCACTGGTCACCACAGAGAAAATAGTGCTCATCCCTCTGTTTCCCTCCTTGAAGGATGAGATCTCCTTTCATTCTCCTCTTCTCCAGGATAAATAAGGCAGGTGACATCATCCACTCCTCATACAACTTCCCTTTTCATCCCTTTACTGTGTTTACAGCCCTTCTTTAGACAGTCTTTAAAAATTTTATGTGCTTCATATTTCATGACACTGAAAATTCCATAAAGTTGAGACATCTTCCTTCTATATTCTACTACAAAACCTGATTTGGTAGGGATGAATTGCCAGATATCATATGTTTGCAACATGTGGGATGCAATTATTTCTTAATTTTGAAGGCACTATATTACCCTCTAGTAATTTACTTTGCAAACCTTTATAAACTGGCTATAAGTCTTTCTTTATACTACTGTACTTAGAGTCAAAGGTTTAGTTTTCTGTCACTTTGATGCAAAGGATAAATAAGCACAAAGGACCCAAGTCTCTAGTGTATAAGTGCTAATTATGTTAATTTTATATTTTGTAATTCTTGCCTTATTTTTGGACAATATGATGTCCAATGGTTTTGTATTCTTCACTCTAACTTGAAGTACAATGAGAATTCGTGGTTAAAGCCTGTAAAATTTGTTTTCAGAATTAAATCATGAGTAATTAAGTACATATTGAGTGGCCTTTCACGATTTCACAAGATATATGGGCATGGATTCCAGAATTCCAATATTTATAGACCTTATAATATATTGCATTGTTGCTTTGTTGTTCTAAAGATTTATTAAAGTCTTTATATAAAGTCTGCTAAAGTAGCCATGTTTTTTTTTCAATATTCTTTGGTGGTATCATAAAAATTCAGATATTAAAGGTACATTTTAACAGAAAAATTAGACATATCTTAAAATGCATATTCTGTATGAGGAAAATATTACTGTGCAAATAGAATATATTAATATAAGAGAGAAAGGAACTATGGCAGAGTGAGCGTATAAAATACCTAGAACAAGTAGGTCACAGAGAGGGAAAAGAATAGTCACTAGCTTTATGTGATAGGCAATCTTATAATTTATTTAGTTTATAATTTATTTACGACAGCATTCATGCTTCAGAGTATAGACTTGTTAAAAAATGAATGTAGAGTCCATCCGCTTGCACTCCAGAAACTGTGTTACAAGATCATTTGAATATCTTAATCATAGTATTAACAACTCAGTTGTGATCTGAAAAAAAAAAAAATAACCTGTTTCAAAGCAGTAAGTAGGAAAAATTAAGTTAAGATCATGTGGGAGAGGGGTGTTGCACTGAGCTGCCATGTTCCATGAATCACCTTTTGTTTCTGAGCAACGCTACTGACTAGAGACAAAGTTACAAGTCTCATGAAGCAGAAGAGAACCAAATCTTTGGCTTCCAGGAGTTTTCTTCTATTTTGAAGAAATATTATGTGCATAGCAATTACATTTTAGACTTTTTTTTTTTTTTGGACTCTAGTTCAGCCAAGCAGGCTGAGGACAAATAAATCCTCCTGATGTCAAGAGTATTTGATTATACGTTAATAGTTAAGTATACACTTAGATATTCTTCCAGCCAGGGCTAAGGACTCTCATTGTCTGTGGTAGTAAAGAAATGCTATAACTGCAGACAATCTGAAATGAAGTTCCAAATTCTGAGTGTATCAGATTCTTGCATTTTTATCCTTTCACTAGTATTTCTATCTTGAATTTAATATTGATTTATCTGAAATGTTCTAATGTCGACAAATTACACAATTCTGGTCAAATTACTGTCAAATTACTGTATTCTATTGAGCATTCAAGAATTTTCTTCAGCAGAATGTTTCTAGAATAAAAGCAGGAAGCACACTGTCAATAAAGAAAACTTGTAGTAAAAAAAAAAAAAGAGTCACTAAAATGCCTTTTTTTTTTAAATATTGAAACTGAAGACATTTTCAACTCTGCCTGAGGCAAATGTAATATTCCTAAATGTATGATTGCTGTTTGATTCCAATCATAACTATATTTCTTAAATAACTTGTAAAATATGTTGCAGTTTGGCTGGTAAACATGAAATAAATAATGGAAAATTATTTTTCCCCCCCAAAAATTAAAACCATTCCTTTAAATTTTAACATTAACTGTACTATTTTAAAGGGAAATGGAAGATGCAGGAAACCGTATGCATTTTGGTTTTGGTATAGCCAAAAAAACCCACTCTAGCAACACTATAACTCATCATCAGCCAGACTGTTCTTATAAATCTGGTTGTCATCTAGAATCAGTTTGCAGTTGCTTAGCCCTTTGATTCCGATCTTCAACATTCACCTTATTTGATATCTTGTGTAAAATCCAATCACAAATTGGAATCTTTATGTTGAGAGGAACAAAACAGTCAGGAAAAAGTAGATGGGGAAGACATAAGTAAACTGGCCTAGCCAAATCTGCATCCTCCCTAGTAAAGTATCTTTCTTAGTATTATGGAAAACTTTTCTCAGATCAGCATGGGAATTTTAAATGTAACAATCTGATACATGAGATTGTAATGAAATTCAGATCCGTACACCAAAGAGACTGTTAAGCTTAGGTTTTCTTTTAAAGGATTATTTGTCAAGAAGAATCTAACACTTAACATATGGTCTGAACAGTAATATAGCCCGACAATGTGTTAAAACCAAACATTTATTGAGGCAGTAAAAAAGATGAGGAACAATGTATCTTACACTGATCACTGATAGGAAACACAGGATTGTAAGTGATGCCATGGCTTTGGTGGACTGGCAGGGGACACAATGTCCAAGGTCATTGGCACCAACAGTCAATCATGCAAAAACTTTTTGAAAGCAGGTAGGAATTGTCCCACCTCTTGGGTCTACAGACAGCAGTGTGATTGAAAGTATTGTTTGTACCTTACGTGAGCAACGTGGCCAGCATCTTGTCTCTGTTGACAATGTCAGTCAGTGATCTGGGTCTTAGAAGGAACTGTCTTGGCAGTCTGTCTATGCTGCTGATACTGGTCCAGAGAGGGTGTCAGAAGACAAGGTGTCATAGTGTTAGATGTTATATATTGTGAAGGCATTATCTACATGTGCTTCATGACTTTGCTTAAATGTGTTACATATTTCATTGTTTATCTTCACTGAAGCTATGTGTGAAAATCTTGGATATAAATGTGCAAATCGTGTTGCTGAATATCAGAGCTCAACTTTCAAGATAAGGAATTAAAACTATCCATTTTACTTCAATTATTGTCTCATTCAATTATCAGCTGGTAAGGAAAATACTTTTTGTTATTTATAGAAGGGAAACTTGCTATCTTGTGCCTCCAGATGCTTACGCCTTGTTTTTTTTTTAAAAAAAAAAAAAAAAGAGAAAACAGTAAGATTAGATTGGTGAATCTTCCTTGCTCTCCAAAGCACATGCTCTATCCTAACTGACTTGTCTTCCACAAAACACATACACAGGGAATAGCTCTCTATCTAAGCATCTTCATTTAGGTTTCCTATTTTAAGCTAGTTTATTCCAGCAGGTTACAATCACAGCTGTTAGGTATACACCACTGCTGTTTCAAATGACTTCTCTTTGCATGGCTTATCCTTTCGATAATTGTAAATTATCAATTAAACCTAATAGACGTTGATCTTCACTGTATTTCTCATTAGTTTCTCAGAGAACAGACTATAACAGTTTCATTAAAATAATTGGTTTAGAACATTGCTTCTATGATTGTCTTAGTATTTTATCCATATTTTCAGCATAACATGTCTATTCTTCTGCATCTGTTTCTCATCATATTTTTTTTTGTCAACATTTGCTGTACTTCTTCTTACTGTAGAATTGTTTTCTATTCCATCCTGCACCCTTATATTACCATTACTTGTGAGTCTTTGTGATCAAAGTCTTCTGTTGTTTAGAATTTCTCATATTTGACAGAAAAAGCTGCCATAGGAGTACACAGTTCTTACAGTCCCTTTCCTCATTTCTGTTCCATGCTTAAGAGATCAACAGCTGTGAACACCCTGCATCTACTGACTTAAATTTCAAATTCATGACTGGGAAAGAATGGTAGCTGAGGGGGGGAGGGGGGGCTGGCGGTGTTTTTGTCTGGTTTGGTTTTGGTTAGTTTTGGTTTGGGTTTAGGGTTTTTTTTTGGTTGTTTACTTTTTTTTTTTTCTTTGTGTTTTTTTTTCCCCCATGAAACAGCGTTTCAATTTTAATAGCTTAAGTGAATGAGAAATTGAAAGCATACATTTTTAGTCTACTATTTTAAAGATCATGAAAAATCCATCCCAGCAGATGTAAATGCTTTAACAACATTTTGAAATCTGATTATTTCGGTTTATAATTTTAAAG
>JAWWMO010000121.1:51797962-51812030 GCA_035047845.1 Dendrocincla fuliginosa
TCCTTCCTTCCTTCCTTCCTTCCTTCCTTCCTTCCTTCCTTCCTTCCTTCCTTCCTTCCTTCCTTCCTTCCAAATTCTGAATTCCTTCTTTCTTTCCTATGTTAAGTTGTACTTTGTCTCTATCCATCTGCATTCATTCCTCCTACATGCTTGGAGTTGGTACATTCCTCTTTCCTTAAAATCACTGCCATGACACTTCCTCTCATATTCTTCCTGCCTCCTTTCTGTCAGGGTAACAATTTCGTCTTAATGAATAATAGATGAAGGCTGTCTCATTATTCTGGAAGATGGTATCAAATACCATAAATCAGCTCTTCTGTCTGAAGCCAATTCCAAAATGACTGAAATTATGAGTCTGTTGAAGATATGCCAGAGGTTCTCATCTAGTTTTTTACAGACTACTGGCATACAGGACTTCTCATGACACTTTGGAAGTGATTTAGCATACTAACAGGTAAATTATAATAAATCTAATGTATGGTCTCTCCATTTCAATTACTGAGAATTAATCTACCATATTTAATGCTGTGATCATATCTTTGACTATGACATTATTAATTTTTTAATATTCATTCAATATTATCCTGTCAAATGAAAAGTTTCAACAGTTGCCAATCTAATTCTTTCAATGTGCAAAGTAATTATTATTGATTTCTTATTTGTAGAGCACTATCAACGGAGACCTAATTTCCTTCAGGCTAGCAAATTTCTGCTAATAAACTTAAGATAAAACATTCAGGAAATGAGCTAGAAATTTATCTAGTCTGCATAAACCTACAGCATAGAACAGGGAAGTATTCTTGAAATTAAGTAGACCTCTCACTAAGAGAAAGAATCAATATCTGGTTGTTTTCCTTCTCCGGATCTCTATTTCTTTCTCAGGTTTTTAATCCCTGATGTTCTTTACAGATATAACCCTTTCTCTAATACCTTATATATGTACACTAAACTTTGCAAATCTTTCCTTGGAAGTCAGCTTTTGGGTTTTCCTCATTCTGTTGCTCTCTCTAGGATTTCCTCCCTATTATATTCTTAAGATTGTATGGCATTACTGACTTTATGAACAAGTAAAAATTTCAGCAGAGTATTACTTTGAAGAGGAATCAGACTCCTTTTTCCATCACAACCCTAGTTCACTTGCTCTTTCCCTCTAAAATAAACATTTCAGTGTCAATGATAAATAGTTGATGATTACTCTTTTGATCATCATTGCTATTTGGTAGAAGAATTTCTGTTATGCTTCAGCTGAAATACTTGTTGTTTTGGTATTTTTTTAAAAAAATAAAAAGCTAAAACATCAGATAAGCAGAATATAAACTTCTGAGAAATCACTTGTTATAAAAGACTGTCCAGAATTCCCACATATTTTGTTAAAATTTTTATTTTTTTAAAAATTACTAGCAGATTCTTAAGTCTCACTTATGCTCAAAAGAACAGGGTACAGACATTGAAAAGCCTTGTAATCCTTTAAAATTCTGTACGGAAATTCCTGTGGGATTTCAGAGCTTTAGAGAATCTGAGGTATAGTAAATAATGGCTGTCAAGATCTACTAAAATATCTTTTCCTAAACATGTAGCTGACACCTTTGAACCTCTGCTTCTACACTTTGGGATTCTTTTAATGGCTTATGTGAGAAAGACCGGGATACTATGCATGTGTCTTCAAAATAACTGAAAAAAATTACTTGGCAAATTTATGTCTTTCTCTGAGTAAAGCAATAACAATCCTCAAGTTTCCTAAAATAAATTGTATTATATTTGCACATTTAAATACTCCAGCTAACTCACCGTACTTGTGTATATGACTGAATACTATCAAATTGCCATTGCAGTCCTTTGTTTTGAGACACATGCAAAGCACTTACCATTAAAACAGAAAAGTATTATACTAATAAAAATCCCAAAATATAGATTCTCAAGCTATGTTCCAACAATTATCAGTGCAATAGTAGTAAACAGAATACTAGTTTAATGAAATGTCCACAAGAACGTACTGCATTTAGTTCTATTGATTTACATTGCAGCTTCACTCGTATGCTCCCTTAGGATAATAAATTTGAATAGTGGTGGTGAATTTACAACCAGATGTGATCTTAACAATAATAGTGAAAAATGCTTTTTGGTTGAGCTTATTGTCAAGAGGCTAATGTAATATTCTAAAAATGTAACCTACATTTTATTAGCCAAGGTAATCAGCTGAATCACTGTGAAATGCTAAGACCTCTACACCTTTTTGCCCATGAAATGTGTGTTTTTCCATTGGACCTGAGGATTAAGGACTGCATCCCTGCTGCTTCAAGGAAATGGTAAAAAGATTTTACAGTTCTTCTGTTATTGTTGTAACACAGGTGGATTTCTGTCCAAGATAATGACAGTATATATGCATGTATATATATATTATGTTATTGCAGCTGTGACAGAAGAATAGATACTGTTGACACACAAGTTTTTTTGTATTTGTACTCCCTATAATTTTCATTCGTTACTTTAGATCTTATTTGTTTAATTTTTTTTTTTTTTCAAATTATTCTAGTTCCCATTTCTTCTTCTGGATTAAAAGCCATTTATTTATCTCAGCTTTGCACTGACCAGGAAGTGGTGATGATTACGAAATTTCCAACAATATCTGATCAAAACATAAAGTGCACTCGCATGAAATACACTAATAGAAACAAATACAAAATAAAAAACATTAATATGAACTGCTAGTTATCGTTAAGGCTCTATTCATCTATTGTATCAAATAATTCCCTCCATACTAAATAGGATATTGAATTAGAACAAACGGATTACTCTTTATGTTCTATTGTACAGGTTTAACCAAGAAAATAAGCAATGAATTTTCCATATATGTAATTTAGAAGTTGTGTATTTCCAATGTAAACTGCTATGAATTCAAGCTTGCATGTCAGTTGATGAACAGCTATGTTTACACTGAAATTTTGAAGATTCCCAGCAGCAGTTTCATATAAATGAATAAGACACTTCACTGTTAGGCACTCTTGAAAATGTGGTATGTGATATGACTAGGAAGCAGTCTTCAGATGTGAAGATGGAGTAGCCAGTTTTCACCCACAAAAATTCAGTCTCATTTTTCACTGATAATTATCTATATTCACTTTTCAATTGTTCTCTGTTCCACGCTATCTGTCAGGTGGCCTACCAAGATAAGTAATGATTTATATGCTGTAAAGCTGTAACATACCCTAATAAATACCAAAATTAACCTGGAATTATTGTATTAGTATTACAGATGCAAAATTAGATGTAATATTAGGCAGCACAATATTAAAACAAACAAACAAAAAAGAAAGCTATTCATTGTCCACATTTCAATGGTGACAACTAATAAATATGGAAATACTTGACTTCCACAGGGAATTAATGCCCACCTAAATTTTCAAAGTCCTATAGGCATTAGGACTCTCCTAGTTACTGAATTTTGCAGAAAGTTGCAAACTTTTCTCATTTGCATTGCTGCCTCCATTAGCATCTCTAAAAGAACCTAGTGTGTATTTTTCATTTTGACTGGTTGCTGTCTATTTGCATACAGATTTTTATGATGTTATGATGTAGAGTTACTTGGATACATGGAAAAAATCATACAATTTTGGCACAATTTAAAGCATAGTCAGACATGTCAAAGTGCCATTCCTGTGTCTCCCACAGTTTTGTTTGCAGTCAGCACAGAGTATCACTGATGCATTTTGTTGTAAAACACTGACATAAGTGATGTTTGAGATGCTTTGTGATAGCAGTGTTTTCTTTCAATTTTCTGTGACCCCAGAACTGTAGATTCCCTAATAGCAATAACTCATGTGAATACTGCAGTAGAATCAGAGCAGCTGAAATACCTGAGGATCCCCTGCGGATTCAGACATCTAATCCAGTTATTAGGACTCAGAGTTGACGTGTGAGCCCTGGGGGAAGGTAACCATCTGCATGCCCCCCGTTCAGCCACTGCAGATGAAGGTCTAGCATTTTCCTTTAAACTTCAACTAATGTTTATGTCTCCATGTCTGCTGCAGGCTGACATATACCACTAAGCCAGCAAAGCTCAACTGAACAGAATGGTATATCTGAGACCTAACTCTGCTCGATTCAGCAGGGTTACAACCCATTAGCTTCTAAATGGTAAATTCACTGAGATTAATGAAAACAAAGAGAAAAAGAAATAACTTCAAAGTTCAAGTCCTTTGTGTATTGCATGCAGCAGAGAAAATGTTTATACTTTAATTTAAATCCAACTGAAAAACATAATATATTTAAAAGATAAATCTCTTTATTTATTGTAAATCTCTTTACAATCATTCATTCCTGCATTAAAATATCACCAGAAAACATAAAGAAAGAAGATGTTTTTATAATTAACTGGACAGATAATGGAGTCCTTTTCTCAAATGGTGACTTTCATCAGTCCCACAAGTGATATAATGATGAAGTTCTTTCAGATACTGTACTTCTTTCATACACACAAATGAAAAGCACATTCCTCATTTGGATGCTTTGTGTCTCTTCAGATAATGACAGCATTGTGGAACCAATTCACTCTGTGAGATGGATAAAAAACGTAGTGCTATTTACAGTTGTCACCCAGGATTGTTGTCTTCAAAATAGTCCTGTTAGTTTAGTCTAAGGCTGAATGAAAAACTACAATCCAAATATGTTTTATGGAAGTGTATGCAAAATAAATTGGTATTATAATAAGTACTAAAACTAAGGTTTTGATCTTTCAGATATCTTCCAGATATCTTAAATTTTATATGTCCACAAAAAAACATTTTACAGAAATTTTTCTTTCACATTTCCTATTACATTTAGTATATGGTAATCTGATCTTCACAACTCTATTACGGACTCATTTTTTATAGAAAAGAAAGCTAAGAAATCTGAAACAGCAATTAGGAGTAAAGAAGTGTTGAGCCTGAGACATGTAAAATACACCTGTGTTTGTGACTGTCTAAAATTCCTTCAATTAAATGCCTCTTCATAAGGATTTTAAAAACACAGAAATAGAAAATATTCTTAATAGACAGGATAGAGTAAGGGATAAATTTGACTTGAGGTTTAGTTTATACAGTCAAGTGTGCAAGAAATTATCTCATAAACAGATTACACTGTCATTGGATGTGAATTGTTAAAATGAAAATGTGAAGATTATTCAAATACAGAAGAAAACTAACCACTACATGTAGCTACAGAAAACAGCACAACACTGTCATCAGAGGTTAGTACCAGGATGCAAAACAAGTGCACTGAGATCAATAATCTTTCACCTCTTTCTGAAAAATATAGGCACAAATATTCCCGTACACATTTGTCTCAATTGATGAATTGATTTGATATTTAACAAAGTAATAGAGACAGGGAAGTGGAGAATTAATACTGTCTCAAAAAAAAATGAAATTAACAGTTAGTCCATTCCTCACAGCAAAGTATAAAACAATTTAAGAGGGGGTGAGGGCTGAGCTAAAAGCAGCCTGCATCACACAGGCCAGCATATACTATTGGACATCCTGTACTGATATTCCAGGCAGTCATTCCTAAAAGTAGAGTAATAAAAAGTAAAATAACAAAAAGAAAAAAATGGCTTCTGAAACAGAGTTACATCTCTCCCTTCTGAATTTCTGATAAGTATTAGCAGTGGTTTAAAATGCAGAGAGTTGTGTAAGCAAAACTCCTATGCAAATCATAGTGTTTCACTTATTGAGATTTCAAGAGAAGGCAGAGGAGAATCATTGGGGTTTTTTAAAGATACATTTTAAAGTGAGGTTCTTGTGCCCTAAGTCGAAGTAACTAAACTTTGGTTCTGTCTAGTTCTACAGAAGTAGCAGGTTGATATAAGTCACCTACTGGCAAATATCTATTTCTCTTCTTTCACTATGAACTCAAGTGTGATTGTTTTAAGATTTTACATCACCTTGATTAATTTCTGTCAGCCAATGAAAGATTTCTGGCTTGATTAGCCAATTTTTTAAAGTTCATTTTAGGCAAAAAGCCATGAAAACAATACAGAGCAGAAAAAACAGAGTCACTTAAAGATAGCTCGCTCACAGTAGAAATGTCTATATTTTCCAAAGCAAATATTCATAATCACTCTGCCACATTTTACAACAAGCAGAAGTCCTCAATCTTCAGAAATGTCTTACAAAAAGGAAACAATGATTGATTTCCTAAAGCATCTCCAATAGAAGCACTCTTTATTTAAAATTAAAATAATGGGAAACAATACATGAAGTAGATCCATCTGAAGGGTCATCCTTACACCACCTATTTTCTAGGTAATCTGAATGTAATCTAGAAACCTTATGTTTTCGGGTTGTTTTCCTATTCTATTAATCCAGTATAGATTTATGTTTCTGACAGTTGCTAAACCACTGCTCATTAACTGTTAATAGTTGTTAAACTATTAAGCAACAATTGCTAAACTATGTGCAATTTTTAAAATACCTTCTTATAGGGTTAAAATTACACCATTCCAATTTTTTATATAATGCAGGCATCATCATTAGTAGGGGCTATTTAGCTACTTATTGGTCTTCTGGCAGTAGTGCCAGAAATAGATACACAATTTCACTGCTGGGATTCATGAGCTTATGAAGAATGGCCTTTCCCCTGAACTGCATGTAAATTGGATCAACAATATAAGGGACCTCTGAGATGACTGACTATAACCATGTTGGGATTTAACTTAGCATGCCTTATTACTGTTGCATGAAGTCATGCTGTTAAATTAAAAGAATTTCTACTAAAATACATTTCTAGTCTCATAGATTTTTTTTCCCAAATAAAAAGTGCAACTTTTTATTTTTCTTTTCAGTGAGATGCTCACTTATTTTTCTTTCTACCACCACCATATTTTCATTACCTTTTATCTCTTGGCTTTTACAGATGTATCACTCTGTGCTTAAACCTACTGATCTCTATTTTTTCCCCTCTAATGACATAGTTCTCATTCTTGTTTTTGAAGTGACTGTGCACCATATTTCCAGTGCACACATGCCTAATGTGCTCCAGATTTGACTTTTTTGGCTATCAGTGCCACAGTAGTGACATTCATGTTCCCCACCTCTTACCTAGATGCAGTAAAGAAACAAAATAATCCAGGATTATCATGCCATTCAGAGAAGTTATACAAATTTTTTATAGGATGGAATATTTTTTCTCTCTTGATGCAGTAATTCTTTTTTCATAATGGGCATTAAAAAGATTTTGCACCTAAAAAGTATTTAGGCTGCTTTTCTGATGTCATTTGGTGTTCTTATCCTGTAGCTATCTGTAACATCTGACTTGGAAAGATATAAAGAGGGACTGAGTTGCCTTCTTACATCAGTGTTTCTGTTACTGAAACCCATAACCAAGATGCCAGACTCATTTGTTTAAGTTGCCCAGATAGACAAATGAGGTCATCTTCTGTCATTTGAAAGGTTTTGTTCCTACCTGATACATTTATTTACCCCGAAGACAGGTAGAAGGTCATCAAAGGTTACAACAGAAAGGCGGCTTACATTCTTCTTACATTCTTTTGTCCTGCTAGAAAACATTTCATGGATTTCATGACTGTGATTCTGTGAAAAAATCTCACTGGCCATCATAAGGCTTACATCTGTCAGAGTTTCAGCATGATGTGATCCAGGGTCTAGTTTTGACGCAGCACAGCTGCATAAACCTGTCTTCAATTTCTGTAAATACTCCTCAGCTGAGAAAAAGTTGGGAAAGTATGTAGACAAGAGCAATGCATGATTAAGAACAGCAGAGGTGAGATAGTTTGGTGTGGTGAGAATTAGCAATGAACGGACTCAGGGGGAAAATTATGGATTCAGACAGTAGCTCCACAACACTGAGGTTTACTCTCTTCCAAAGAACACAGGAAGGTGATCCTGGTGCACGTGGTAGTGATTGCATGGCAGAAGAAATATCATTTTATCACACCGGTGGCATATAAATAATTGCTTCATACACTTAAACTCTGTACATCCAGCTTACAAAATCTCTTTGCAAATGGTAAAAAGTGCCTGAACATGGTAACCCAGAGAGGAAAGGTTACATGCCCACTTGAATCTGTAAGACTGCAGTTTAGGATCACAGGAGATACAGCTCTGTCACTGACAGTGTGCCTGACTTCCTTGTGCAGCATGTAAAAAATGGTTGAAGTACCTGTATAAATAAAACATTTAGCAAGGATGTGAGGCTATAGAATATCTTATTAATAAATTAGTAGAAGAATCCTTTCTATGTGTAAAAAAAAAAATAGTCTGGTTTTCTATCTATCATTGCTTTGGTTCCGAGTGTTTTCTGGCTCACAGGGCAAGTGTTGGTAGACCTCATCTGCTGTCAGAATTAATGCATTTTGTCTAACCACGTGCATATGGAAAGCTCAAGGATTCAGAAAGAGTCACAATAAATTCATCAGTAATAATAAAACCAACTCCATCCTCATCATGACTATTCTGACCAATTTCTCTAGCTTTATCAGAGTTACTTATCTTTCCTCAGGAAGATAAAGGTCAGATCCAACATAACTTCCCCTTGACTATTAGTTGGCTGTTCTCATCAAGAAGGCCACTTCACTCAAGCTAAAAGCCAAACACTAATAAAACTCCACTGAACTGGAAAAAGAGTTATTTCCTTCAGAAACTTAAGTACACAGTGTTCTGGATGATATGATTTCTAAATTAATTGGAATTTCCTGTTAGGGCACATTCTGAAACAAAGTGAAGGAAAAACTGTGCCTCCCCTTGAAAACATCAGATTTGGAAAGAAATAAATACTTTGGTTGATACTGAAGAGAGAGGGAGGGGTGTTTGGTTTTTGTTTGTTAGTTTTGGGGATATTTATATAAGTAAAATCATTTTTAAAACTTAAGAAGATTTTGAGTTCAGACTCGGAATTGTAATGATTTCATTTAGGAATCAGAGATGTAAAAGTACTAGATGTCTGCAAAAGTATGGGCTCTAGCTGATGGAGCTTGGATTCTCTAGTAAAAGAAAGATACTGAAATATTGGATCATTACTGAAGATAATGATACCACTACATTAAACTAACAATAATTTTGCAGTTGCTGTTTTGCAAATATTAAAGATATTTGGAAATATCTTAACATGTCTTACTTGTGTCTTACTACTTCAAATCTATTCTTAGCAAATGGAAACAAAGTAAAAAATTTTGCTTGTAAAACGAAAAAGCACCAATATATTCAATATTCCCCATTTGTAGCACCTTCTTCAAGAAGCAGCCAGCAACCCCAAAGGCATGATATCCTGCTTTATCATGAGTGATACTGTAAAATGTTGTGTTTATATAGACTTCAATCAAGAAACATTTTCTTAATGCTTTGTAGTTTCTCATATTGCTGTGAGAAATGGACCAACAAGGAATTTTATTAAACATTCTTGATTACTGCTTCATATCAGCCAACAACTCATAGGTAATATTTTATAATAACATACAAGAGATTTGGATTTATTTTTCCTCTTGTGGGCTCATTTTATGGGACAGATAGAGACAGGGGAAGCTGTAAGAGAAAAACTTTAAATAGATTGCCTAGGACCTACCATCTCCCTGACAGAATGTGGCATCATTAAGGTTTTCGGTAGCTGAGAGGGAAGCACTGAATACCCTACTGTAACAAAAACTCATAGTAGTTTTTCTGGGTCTCTTTAGTAGTTTTTTCTGGGTCTTCTTTAAAAGTTACATGTTTTGTACATTTTTAATGCTGTTGTCTGTGTCAAAACTTGATATGTCCTTCCTACTATGGGGCAGCACACATCTGCTGATTCCATTTTTGAGAATGCATAATCATTCCTCATACCCCGTCTATTTTCATTCAGAGACATGACATCCTTCAGATGTATTTGCAGACGTTTTTGGAGATAAATGATGGAATATCTACATACTGAACATATTTATCTGGCCTTCAAATACCATATGAAGGATGGCTTCTCACCAAAACACGCTATCATTAAGCTCTGCTTAGCACTGTAACTCTCCTTTAATAACTCTTATTTTCCCATTTGTGCTGTAATGGTAATAAAGGCTGGTTAATTTAAAAAAAAAAAATTCTTAATTATCCAAAAGAGCCCAAACTGTGACTCCCTTCTCCAAAAGCTGTTCGGGGCAGCTATCATCAAGTTATACAACTTCCACCAGCCCTTACCACTAAGGGTGTTTCAAATGATAACTGATGGATTTCTGCAGGACTGAGAAGGCCAATTTTTGTCTCTTTGTAGATTCCAGAACACAAGTGGGAATTTAAGCTTTACTGCAGCTGTGCAAAGATACACATTCCAGGTCAATGTATTAATTAAAAGATAACTGGACTCTCTTAGTGGCAAAACAAAGGCAAATAAACTGGACACCTAGAAGGTGAGTCAGGCTACAGAAAGCGTAGCTTTGAATGTTACTCCACAAGGCCAATTGTCATCCGTTCTGGAGACATGAAAGTCTGAAATGTTGGAACTAAGTTACTTTGAAGTATGTTCTTGTTACATTATCAAGCTTGATAGAGATGTAACAGAAATTTTCACTGAAATACTCCACTTATGAACTGTCTAAGCTCGTAATAATTACCAAAAATGCCTATACATATTTTGCCAAACTACCTATATAAACTCTGATTTGTGTTTTAGCTTCTGAGGTTATTTTCCAGTAGTATATTGAAAATTAAGAAAAACGTGGCTAAAGCTAAGAGATAGCCTGTTTTCATGGGGGGAAACTGTTATCTTCAGCTTTCTTAATGCAACAAAAAAAAAAAAAAAACATAATATTTTTCACAGATGGCTCATTATAAATCCTTTGGAATCTGCCTTGGACTAGAGTTCTATTCTCCAAAATCAGTGGGATGTTTCTGCATAATCTTAACCACCCACTGCTTAGCTATTTAGAAATAAAACTTTCTGAAAGAGAAACGTGAATGAACATCTGTTCCACAAGAATTTTTAACATAGCAACAGAAAAAATACACTGACAGTAACTGGCTACACATAACACTCGGCAACTCAGAAGTACCTGTGATGTGGAGGTATTACTCCAAAAATCATTGCACTAGCTTAATTGTATTGTTTAAACTTTGTGGAGAAGAAAATATCTGTACAGAACTCCACTGAGTTCCATTAAAGAAGTTTTTGTTTGTTTGATCTTGTTAGTCCAGTCTAAAATATTTTCCAGATGTTCCATCAGTGAAAAAAATTATTTATTATGTACAGAATGCTGTTTCTAAAGACTTGTTTCTAATATGTGTTTTACCATCCACAGATTCTTTTCAAAAATCTAATGATACTTCCTAACATAATGTTTATAATTTTTTCTTGAAGTTTTACATTTATCAATTTGAGGGAAGTGAACAGCACAGAGCAAAAAACAAAATTTACTTGTTTTATGTATATATATTGACAGAATTGCTGATGTAGGAAGGGGCCTTCAGAGGTCATCTAGTCTAACCACCCTGCTCAAGTAGAGCCACCTAAAGTTAGTTAGTTGCTCAGGATCATATTCAGATGGCTTTTCAAAGTTTGCAATGATGGAGACTCCACAACCTCTCTGGGCAACCTGTGACAGTACTCAGCCATCCTTATAGTGAAAAAATGTTTCCTGATGTTCAGAGGGAATCTCCTGTGTTTCTTGTTCCCATTGTCTTTTGTCCTGTCATCAGGCACCATGGGAAAAAAATCTGTTTTCCCCTTTTTGAACCTTTTTTTCAGGTATTTTTATATAATATATAATTTTATAAAATATATAATTATATAATATATAATTTATATATATGTATGTATATATATATGCTCAAACAGTTCCCATGGCCATAAAAAATCAAAACTCTATTGAAACTCTATTGCCAATACTTGGCCCACAACCAATTGTTGACCTCCTTCCTAAACCCTTTTCCCTCACCAAAAAGATTGTGGACAGCACCACCTGGGCCCCTGTGCCCATGACAATCACCCCCTGGCACCAACTGAATAGATGACTGATCCTCCCTAATCAGGCTAGTGCTGCAGCAAAGACCTCAGGTACCCTGGGTCAAGTGTAGCTGACATCCTTCTTAGAAGCTCCTAGAGCTTCCTGTTGTCCACACCTACTGAGATGCCATATAGGGCAGACAGAGCTACAGCAGAAAAAGAAAGGAAAAAACTGTTCTGAGCTCTCTAAAGAAAAGCCTAAATTTGAGTTAGTTCTAGATATAGCTTTATTAGTGCAAGTGAGGGACAACAATTAGCACTTTCATATGAACAGAATTCTTAAGCCACAAACAACACCTCCCCTACCCGTTTCTATGGGAAAAGATTTAAGTTTACACCATCTCTGAGGAAAAGATTTTGTTTTGCTCAAAGGTTATTTTAAAGTATTTAGAAGCCTCTTTGCTCTTATGTGCTACTCAAATAATCATTCCAAGCTCTTACACGGCAATGGCTTTGTATCCATATGTATATAATGGAAGCAGACTGCTTTCAATGTCAGTCTCTTGCAGTCATACTCTGAGTAGAATTTGGCATTTGTTCTGTTGTATAACAAGGATAAAAATCTCTGTGTCTGATTGCATAGAGTAGTGTTAAGTTGCATTTGGACAAAATGCAGTAAAATCATGTTATTTTAGTTTCTGCAACAATTTTGAAGGGCTTATTTCTACACCACTGGCAAAATAGTTTTATAGTTTTGTACAAAGTATCATGATTAAAAGTAATCTTTAACATTTAAGATGATGCCTGGTGCAGTTCAGTTTTCATTTATGTCCCAATTGCAGAATTCAAGTGTGACATACTTAAAAAGTCACAACAGCATTACTGCAGCCAAAGGGATAGTAAAGGTAGAGAGATTTCTTGTGCCTTTAGGTAAGATCCAGGAAAGACTAAGAGCCAGTGTGCTGGAGAGGGTGAGCTGCGAGAAGAGAAACAGCACTGGCAAAGAGCTCTCAGAGTTCTGATTACTTCCTTCAGTTTGACAGCAGTTTTCCAGCAGCATTTTGATTCTCTAGGTGAAGTTTGGCTAAGTGAAGGTGGAAAGCACTTGTTGAGGTTTCACAAGAAACCATTCTTTTTTTCATTTTTTTCCTGTCTGTACCAGATGAAAGAGGGTAGGTTTTCTCTACACAACAAATGATGAATAGAAGTGCTTTCTATATTGTGCTGAGTGCCTTACAAAGAGAGAAAACAGAGCAGCTGATGCAGAGATACATCAGCTTATGTGCTTCTATCCTACATGGCAAAATTTTAACAGTGACCTTTCCCTAGCAATAAAAATGGAAGAAAAGCATCCACAAGTGACATTTTCTTTTGAGATGAGATAAAATGAAGCAAGTTTTTAACAAGGAAAGAAATATGTGATACATAATTACAACAATTAAGAAAATATAAATTATTATACAAACTGGCAGCTGCAGAATAGTCAGAGATTCCTTGTAAATTTATTCAGTCAGGTTCAGACACCTGAATGAAAACAAGAACTTTCAGCACTATTTTAGAAGGTCTGATACAAAAAACACTAAAGGACTGAATTAGTGTGCTAGCGTCTGCTAGTGTCCCTGTTGACAGTGTTTGTCTGACATATATATCACAGGAAACGAGATTCCAAAAAAAAAAAAAAATAGCAAACTGTGCTGTTGAGCTGTCGTTACTTCACACCTTAAGGAGGAGCCATAGCCTCATCAAAGCACCACATTTAATATAATGGAATCTTACCAGTGTAAAAAATGTATATTCTGGAACTAGTCACTGAAGAAAGGAGCAGATAGAGAATGTGAAGAAAATTCCAGACTACATTATTTACAGTGGTTAATAAAAGGTTTTCAAAGTTTTGTTATCAAAGGTTTTTTGGAACAGAACTATGCATGAGTCATGTGTGATCAATAGCTTTTTCATAATGACCCTTTCAAGGGTAATAGCCTTTCAAGGGTAAAAGCTGGACTTAGATTTGAAAAGTACAAAAAAAAAAAAAAACCACTAAGGTTAGAGTTGACTGAAAAATTACTTGAGAAGTAATTTAAATTGCAAAGATATTCCTAGTATGTACAGGGATAAATCCAGGAATTTATGAAGATTTTCATTTTTTTCTATTTTTTTTTCCTACAGAGGA
>JAWWMO010000121.1:51812130-51835390 GCA_035047845.1 Dendrocincla fuliginosa
TTTTTTTCTATTTTTTTTTCCTACAGAGGAAAGGGAGGGAAGGAAGGAAGGAAGGAAGGAAGGGAGGAAGGGAGGAAGGGAGGGAGGGAAGGAGAGAGGGAGGGAGGAAAACTAGAAGATTATAGGCTAGAAGTAAGCTTTGTCTAACCAGAAAAAGTCACTGACTGTCATGAGAGCCCCCAGGCTACTCTGAGATATCTCTGTCATGCTATTCAAATTCTCCATAGTAGTTCCAGTTTGCGAGAGATAATATGAAGGGGTTAGTTAAGATTTATGTACAATTTCAGATATGCTATTCACATGTTCTAAAAGTATTTGCAATTTACCATAATAGTGATATATGTTAGAAAACACTGATTTGAGCTGACACAAAATGTCATGGTAGTGATGGAGAAAATAAAAATAATCTACTGATAAAAAATATGCATTGGCCATAAATAATGTCAGTTTTCTTCATTTGTGTTTCTTGCACACATTTGCCAATCAGACTATGAACCAATACACTAATTCATCACATACTAGGACCATGTACTTAATACTTTATAATTACCTATATAGAATTATTAAGCATTAGAAAGAGGATTCACACAGGCAAAAGAACCAGAGGTGAAGCATATAAAAGGAAACATTTTGATTTAGACCAGAAATGCTCATTCTTTTTCTATTTATATTCTGTGTAATATTTCAATTATTGAAAAGAAGACAGCTAGCATTTACCTCAATTTTTCAAGTGAAATGAGACAGAAAATAAAATATTGCCTTTTTTATATCTTATGTGTAGAAGTTCAGCCTCATGCTCATATAATTGCTTCCCGACTCTTGCCTCATTTAGCAGCTGAAAATCTGAAAAATTACATGGGAAAACAGGACCTGGTGCTTTTCTGCAAAGAGAAGACCATAAGGCTTTTTATGCATATGAGGTGTAACAGAAGGTGCCTGTGAGCCTCCATACCTGTGTAGCCATAAAGAACTATGTAACTCATTAGTGACTGTATAGTTTACTCGTGCAACCTAAACTATATAGTTTACCATTATCTTTTAAAGGTCTCAACAGGCAGAAACATTAACAAGATAGAAGGTTGCTCTATCTGTGAAGCAAGACTGATAAAAGGGACACAAAACTAGCAAACTAATCAAAGCTGGTTGTGGGCCTTGGCACCGCTCCATAACATGATGCTGTGCCAAAAGCAAGGGGTCAAGAAAAGGACGAGCTGAGGAACATAACAGAGACCACCACCAGAGGTCCTTCTCAACCAACAATGGGACCTTCCACTCAAATTTGAGAGGTGTATGGAGTGTGGAACAGTGGGTGGAACGGTTTTGGAAGTAGGCGAGGCAAGATGAGGCAATGCCTGAATTTCTACTTGCATAACTGAATAAGGCTATGGAGCCTTTGCCATTCGATATGCACAATTTGGAGTGCAATTCCTTTGCATCCAGCGTGTTGTCATGAGGAATGCTTACTTTCTAATACTCTAAAACAGTCTTGGAGAGTTCGGAGAGTTCTTTTACCAGCTTTTCTGGCATCACCTGCAACATGCACGCACATTTTGCATTCACATGACAAGCTAAAAGAGACAGGGCCAGGGATGGTTAGAGGTTCTTTTTGTAGCTTTTTAAGACAAAGCAGATGCTTCCAGCCCTTCTCACTAAACTTTATCATGCTCTTAACATCATCTACAAACTATACCACTACCACAAGTGTCAAGTAGTGAGACTTTAAGAATCACTAACACCTCTGTCACCCACTGACATCAGAAATACACTCAAGATCCTTGTAAAGCGTGACTCTGTTATGTTTTGGCTACTGACAGATACAGAAACTGGTCAGATATCAACATTAGGACTGTCTGATGGTTCAAGTTCATTTGAATATTCTCTGTCTGTTTCAGCCAGCTCTGTTGTGAAGGGACAAATTGCCCATTACAGTTCTTACTATCTTAAAAAAAAAAAAAAAATAAAAATTCATAAGTAACAAGATAATTATTTACCACTTAGCATCTTCTAGTGATGCAGGACAACACTGATGTTCCATATATATGTTGCAAACTGAAAATGTCTTCTCCAAGTACAAAGCTTTTGGAACAAAAAAAACCAACCAACCAAACAAACAACAAAACTTTGGAAAATACAGTGATAGCCAATTAAACTCATAGTACTTATGGAAGCCTTTGTATATTTCTATAGCATTTTCTCACCATGATTGGTGTCAGTACACAATGTTATGTTTTGCATTATTTCTCCACAATTACCCCTTCATTCCAGGACAATATTGAATTCCCTGATGTCTGCTACTCTTCTGAACATAATTTTAATGTAATTGTTTACTTTTATGAATATTGTTTTTCAGAAAAATAAACACAAATCCTAGCACCTGTTTTTTCTGTTTTGTTTTTCCACAATAAATCTGTTTTGTTTAGAAGAGGTATGGATGTTGGAGAATCCTCTTCTGTCTAACAGACCTGAATAGCAAGGTAAAGAACCTACAGGAAGCAGGTACTCCAGGGAAACATGCTTCCACACATTCTCCTTTCAGAGTTGTAAATGTTGTTGCCCTGATTTTGTCAACAAGAATGCAAAATGCTGACCAAAAAAATATATTAACACCCAGAAGAAGACATGCAGCTTTGCAGCTTTTTGTCAAAGAACAAAAAAACAGAACAATTCCACAGCCTCGCAGTCAAGAATGAGATCTGGTTTTATTTCTGTATTTCTTGTCTTTGACTTGAAATTCAGTCATCCTAACTGGGATTTGTATTTTGCATGCTTCTCATGAGGCTTTGTTGCAGGATTCAATAAATCAGAACTGTCACAAAGCAGTTTTAACATTACCGCCCTACACAACTGCATTTGCAGTATTTTATCACAGCTGGCAGTCAATCAATGGTTCTTATCAGACATTTTAGTCATTACATTGAAGGATTAAAGTGAAAGAATGTATTTGTTAATCCATTTGTGTACTCAAGCTTCTTTACTCTTGGGTATCAAATCAAATTAATGTGGATATAAAACAGATGTCTTTTACATGTAATAATCTGTGTGACAAGCCAACTGGTCTACAGAATTGCAGTACTGATTACTCCCTTTCATTCTCACATACTCCTCAGTGCAATTTCTGAGCTGAACTCCCAGCTGGAAAAACAATATTGACTTACACAGTTTTGATTCAGGATTCTAAGAGCAATCTGTTGGCTACAGAATTTACAAGAAGAAGCCTGCAAGAATTTGTGTTTAAGACATTGTTACAGAGCTCAAAGATCATGAACAAAGAGATCCCAAAATGAAGAAAAAAAAAATAAAACAAAACAAAAAAACCAAATACGCAACCTGTCCCCCCCCAAAAAAAAAAAAAAAACAAAACACCAAAACCAACCAAACAACAAAAAAAACAAACAAAAAAACCCCAACAAGCTGAATACTTTCTTACAATCAAATCACTGCAAGACCAACCAAATCTATCATTCTGCCCAAGGCAAGATTAACCAAGTATACAATTACTGAGAAACATTTTTTAAGCTTCTTCTTAAAGATAGTCAGTGCAAGAGATGCTAGTCTCCTTATATCAACTGTAGTTGTGTTTCAGTCATTAGCATCAGATAATTATTTCTACACCTCAGATGAACTTCCTTTTCTTTGACATGATTTAGATACTTTAGAAAACTTAGCACTAACTTTTCATGCCCCTAAGACTGTTATCAGATCATCTTTATTGAATTTCCTCTTCTTTCTGCTTAAGTGTTAGTTGGTTCATTCTTTCTCCATGGGTCATTTCAATGCCATATGCCAAGATCCAATAGGTCAAATCACTTTGAAAAAATGATCTGAAAAATCATTTTAGTAACAATCACTTTGAAAATCATCTGAACTTCTATGTTGTCAGAAGAAAATCAGTTTCTAAAACACTCTTTTTATCTGTGTATATATAATAATCCAGTGCAGTAACCTTAGAGCTAGGCAAGGAAATTAATGTGCTGTACACCTAACTTGCTGCTGAAGAATTTTAATAATTTTGTAAATAAAGGTACCATGCAAAGATACAAACAGCTAAAATCCTGTAACCTATACCTATTTTATAGATCTTAGTTAGATAAATAATGGAGTCATCAGCTCAAGTATGGACCTATTCTGTACTCATTGATGATGACAGAATTATTTTTGTTGATATTTTTCCAGGCTTAAATGGAACCATGGAATTGAAGAATCATAGAATGGTTTGGGTTGGAAGGGACCTTAAAGATCATCTAGTTCCAACATCCCTGCGATGCGCAAGGACACCTTTCAATAGACCAGGTTGCTCAACTAAAACAAAAAAATGACTGTACATGTGATGAATCAATGATAACATATATTACAAATACACCCACTGTGTAAAAAAAATATAATGTTTAGAAAAAGACACCTCTATCTTCCCCATACTGTAGAAAATATTCCTGTATTGTAGAAAAAATTTAGTCTGCATATTAGCTACACTGTACTCATGAAAAAGATGTTTTCCAGAATGACACAGTTGAGTGAATTTAATTCAAACTCTTTGCTTTTTTTTTTTTTTTTTTTTAAATGAACAGTGAAGAATTAAATACAGGCACTATGGAAGTTTCTGTTTATTACTGCACTTAACATACAAAAATATGCATTACAGGAAGGAGACTTGCATTCCTTTGTAGCAGGTTGGTTAATATCCAAATCAAGGCTGAAAAGACATGAGAGAAAAAAAAAAAAAAAGAATAAAAAAGAAAAAAATGAAAGTACATAAAAAAGTCAGCTTCACAATACTTAAATACTTAAAGCTCATTGCATTTTGAAGTCCTACAGTTGATAGATTAATTGCTGGGTTAGTTGGATCTACCACTTCAATTCTGGAGTCTTAAAATCCAGGGCACCGTGTGTGACTCCAGATCACGTATGGCAGTGACTCTGGTCATGCCCAGAGCTGCACTGAACCTGCAGTTCCCCAAAACCTGCAGAGAGCCCTGCCTGCAGCCAGCTATAATTGTGTTTTTGTCAGTTATGGCTTCTGATCCTGTAGAATCACTGATTCATTAATTTCCTGCTGACACTCCCTATCGCAGACGCGCTGTTTCTAGTGGAGTTACAATGTTAAGTAGTGTAAAAGAGAGTAGATGAGATTTTGCTGGTGAAACAATGGCAGTGCTGATTAACAAACTTATATTCAAGTTCTCTCAATTTCCAGTTGTTTGTTCATCATGCTGCACATTTTCTATAAGCAACAATATTAAATAAATATCTGTGAACTCCTAAAATTAGAAAGATTGTAATAATCTTATTTCCTTCTAATCGAAATCCAAAGAATCAGCTTCTACTTTAAGTCACACTACTTTTAATTCAGAATAATTCTGTCAGTCAATGGCAGCTCTTTGGACTTGTAGCAGTCCAACAGAGAACTGTTTATGCCCTTATGGCAGGAAAACATCCAGTCTCTGTCCCTGAAAAAGCAACATGCACAAACTCTCCCTAGATATTAACATACTCATTTTTGAATTATCTTGGAACCTTAAATGAGCATTTTTCTATTCAATGTAATGACAGAATAAACACTATTATATTCCACTTTGCCTTTAAATGCACACTCAGAAAAAATCACTTTTGTTCCAAAGAGAGCTAGAAAAACGAATATTCCCTTTCTTCTGTGAGGGAAGCACATTATTGTGGCTATGCTGTAACAATAGACCTGTGCGAATTAACAAACAAGTGGAGATATAAAGAGAAACACTCAGATAAAACATAATTATTCATGTCTCTGTATGTGCTATTGCTATATTCCGTTGGACCTTAGCTGTCAGAGGATACATTTTCATTCAGATCAGCGTTCCTATTTGCCTCCTTTTTACTTAATGAGATCTACTAACATTTTCTATGCACCTTCCATAGTAAATGTCTCTTTTTATCTGTGCAAAACAGAGAATGAGTGTGATATCAAATTTCATGACATAATATGATATTTATCTTGTTATTTAATGTGAGATACTTTATTTTAGTAGATTGATGATCCAATAGTGATAGGCCTGAGAAACTTTTTCTGATTTTTTAAAACTTCCATGCTTTTCCTCCAAAGTTCTTGTACAAGTGACAAATTGGCACATGCCAAGTGAGAATGCATGGATCATTTGATGTTTGTATCATTGTGTTGAATGTCTATGCCCAGTTACTGACAGCAGGGGCCACAGAGGAGAAGCCAGAGGCTGCCACATGGAGAACCTCATGCTGGAGCAGCTAGATATTCCTGGAAGAACTGCACCCCTTGGAAAACCCATACTGGAGCAAAGGGAAAGTGTGAGAAGGAAGGAACAGTAGAAAGAACCCTCTATGTATCAAATGTAAAGTGTCACATCCACTCCTCCAGGCTTGGAGTAGGAGTGGGGAGTGCAGGAGTGAAGTTGAACTGGAGAAAGGGGGCAGAAAGCTGCTGCCTTAATGTTTCTCCTTGTTTCTCACTACTCAAATCTATTTCAATTGGTAACAAACTAATTTTCTCCATATCTTCATCTAGACGCATGAACTTTCTCATCCTGTTTTCTCCCCTTGTCCTGATAAGGAAGGGAAGGAAGTCAGCAGGTGGGAGGGAATTTGGCTGTTTGCCAAGTATTCCCCCCACCCCTCCATCCCCTGCACCCCTAGCAAATGTGTTAACTGTGGAATTTAGGCTCACCTTTAATACCATGATCTTCTTAGAGATGCTACTTAGATATTTTACTCAAAGTATCTTACTGAAAGAGTTTTGATCTGTTTCTTACAGAGTTTTTTCTTACAGGCTTTGCTAAAGTATTGGGCACTCAGAGTAGAGACCTTCTAGCAGACACTGATTTCCCACAGTGTTTTGTGGCCTGTGCTCTCCATATGGAACACCTCACTGGCCTTGGAAGCATAGACATGGTCTGTATTATATATTTATGAGCTGTTGGTATGCCTGCTTAAAACAACTAAATTAAAACTATTGCAATGCACAGTAGTACTGAATTGTCAGTATTTGGGTGTTGGGTGTACAACCCCTATTTCTTACGATACAGTCCAATGTGTTTATTAACTAAAACCTTTAACTGGAATCTTATTCTAAAGGAACCTAATTTCTTCTTCAGTTGTCCCTGGACAAAATAAAATGAGAATTTCTTGGGACACAAACCGCAAAGAAAGACTCAGGAATGGGGGCTGGTTCAGTGTGGGGCAAAGACAACTCGGTAGGGACCTGACAGCAGCCCACAAGCACCTGCCAACACATCATTCTGCTGTTTTTGTCATGAGCAAAAAACTTACATTGAGAAATAGATGAAGTATATTTTGGCCCCTTTGAAGCTAACATTTCAGTACATTTCCAAATCTATCAATCAACTACTTCAGATTTGTAGTAGTTTCCAGATGAAAACTCTCACAACGGTTTCCAGGCTATTCAGTCTTGATTTTGATTCCTGTGGCCTCTATGACATCTCAGGGGCAGTTAGCAGCATCCAAAATAGTGAGGTAAAATAATACTTTACCCTCCTGCAGTACTCCAGGTGACACAAGAGGCACAACATCACTGAAGCTTAGCTCCACAATTCAGAAAGTATTGCCTCGAGTAATTGAACAAAATGTAATGCTTTCTAGATTTGATACCTAAACCAGCACTATCCCTTTGAAATTAAAGGAAACTGATGAAAGTAAGAAAACCACATATTTCTCTACAATTTCTTTATGTTACAAATGTGGTATTACAACTTTTCCTTTGTTGTCAGACTCTCTGAGTGTACAGTCTGCTGTTGAAATTCCCTTCACAAGGCCAATAAACAGCAGTTTACTTTCTTAAGAAATGTAGGCATTTATCTGAATAAATAAATTAGTCTCTAATACTGCCATCTGAGTTAAAGTGAGATGGGTGTATAAAGTCTTCTGGATGCATTTTATTGTCTTACAGTTTTTCTTCTAAATATATCTGGATTTTTTTTGTCTAACTTTCAGTTGAGAGTATTTGAGCTAAAAACATAAGCAGAGACTTAATCATAGCACAAGTTCAATCTAGTAAATACCTTTCAATTTAAAGCTCCAGTACATTCAGATGAGCATCCAAAACCACAATTCATCATTTATTTAATTTACTTTTAAATGCTATGATATTGCAGTCAATTTTTTTCTTCTACAAGCACATTAAGAAGATGAGATTGTTGGCCAATAAGTACTGATAGCTTCTCTCTAGCTGTTTCAGTAAGGTTTGCTGAAACCATGCCATGGCTACTTTCAGCTGAGGATACCAGCAGACAAGGAGATACGGGGTGTGGTGTCTTTTTTCTGTCTCAAAATCTGTTCTGGTTCTAAAGCAATTCAGTCTCCAGAACAGTTGCTGAAAGAAAGCAGAAATCTTTATGATTCCCACCACTGCAAGACTGAATATCAGTTCAGGCTGACAAGGATTCAGGGTGATTAATGTCTAAGTATACTAAACCAAACACTCTGATTTGAAGTTCAGATATAGTTTAGGCATACAGGTTTCATTACATTGCACTGAGATTTAAGATCACTTAATGTTATTTTGTGGCAGACTAGAACTCCATGTTAGTTTATATTATTTTCCTAACTGAAAGCCAAGGAGAGCATTTCCATCAGTCAGGTTGTGAGTCAGAATAAAGGATACTCCATGAAACAATACATTTTTATCTTGATGACATTAACTCAGTGTATTCCCAAGGTACTCTTTTTTTTGGTAGCAGCCATCAATTTATCTTAATTAACACAATCTGTCTAGACTGATTTTCAGATGTCCCATGTGTATGGAAATAATTCCTAGCAATCAATATATAGTTTTAGACCCTCTTTATTCTACACCATTTTTTTTTAGTTAACAAAAGAGTTGATAGATTTTCAGCATTTGTACAAATCCTTTTCTTACCAACTTTTGTTAAAATCCTGAATCTCTAATAGAGTTCTAGACTGTCACTAATCACCCTAATGTCTGATTGTCTTCTACATAAATAATCCTTTGAGAAGCATACAATTTCATCCCCTAACCATTTCAAAAAGACTTTTTCAGATATGTTTAATTGTACTTAAGTAACAGCAGCTTGAGTTTTAACAGTGAGTTTTAAAACTATATGCCGTTATACACATGAAAATTTCTGTGACTTCTCCATTTTATGAATTAAAATAGTCAGATTTGGCTTTTTAATTTATTTCAGCATTCTACCCAATCTGATATGTATTTGATAGCAGACTTTATTGAGCTTCGGTTTTTATTTCCAGAATCTTTTCCTACAAGCACCTTAATTTCCTGAGTACCATGAAATCTGTAATTTTTACTGCATTCCTAATGAAGACTGTTCACACTCTGCTCATATCGTACCCACAGGATTCATTGAACTGTCACACTTTAATCAGAGCTGTTTACGGAGACTGCTGCATAAATTAAAACCACTAAAGCCTTTTGAAATCTTGCTAATTCTGGGGTTTTGTCAAGGTACAACACACTTCTAGTCACACTCTAAGCTTTTTGTAATTGCTTCTGGTGAGATTTCTTGAGACCCTCCAGTTTTCCTGAGATTTCTGAAAAGTTCTCTTGTGAAGCAGTTGTCTTCCTCCACTCTTGATGCATATGAATAACTGAATAAAGTAAAATGGAAAAACTGAAGCATCCTTAGCTGCCAGTGTTGAGATAGTTTGATTTGGTTTGGTTTTTTGTTTGGTTGCATTTTTTCTTACTTCAATCTCTCTTCTGTAAGAACTTGAGAGTAGTTGAGAACTTACTCCTCTGTAAGTGATCATCAGATCTTCCACTGGTTTCAGTCAGGATAAGTTTCTTTCTCCTTTCAAAACTTCACAGTCAGGTCAGTGGTGATGTCAGTGGACTAACAGGAAAGAAAGGGAAAAAAAGTTTTTATAATGCAAGCTGATGAACTTGCCAATTTATATCCACATGAAGTAGTTTACTGTTTACTTATTGCAATAGTTAACTAAGTTTGTATTTTTCAATTAAAAAAATTCATTTTCATATGAAATGGTGGAAGCACAATGTGATTTCATTCTGATTCCTTAGAAGAAAGCTAAAGATCTGGGCCGTCTTCCACTCACGTTCATATATTGGAGTTAGAGGCTGAGAGCTGTGTGAAATAAATCCACCTTGACAAGGTGGTAGTGGGTAAGGCAAATCAGAGAAGAGAACTTCAGTAGAAACCAGTCATGGAGATCAAAATCAGGCCTCAGGTATAGGACAAATCATCAATCATCACTCTACAAAAATTTGGAAGGCTGGAGGGAAGCCTGGGAAAATAGGAAAGCAAGGTCTAACACAATAAGTGAAAGATTTACACCAACACTAAAGTACAATGTCAGGGTGTTGTAAGGGCAAAAAGAAGAAGCTAAGGCAGAATGCAGAACTGAATAGAGAAATGCTGGAAGACTGCACTGTGTCATGGAGTATCTTCTGCTGCCAGCTATTGGTACTGTATTTTTCCTCTGTCCTGTTGACACCATGAAGGAACAGTTTTTTCACACTTCATCTGACAGTTACTTTAGGCCATTGCCTGTGCTACACTGCTTCCTCAAGGAGACTCAGGAGGCAAGGAGAAACTGAATCAGTGTGGCCACAGCTCTCTGCCCAGTTTGCCCCAGCAGTTTCACCCTCAGATAAAAGTTTGCATATTTGAAATGTTCATCAAAAGGGGAAGCATTCCATCTCTTTGTCAAGTATATTTTAACACACCAAACAGACCAAAAGGCTATTTTAAATGAGTGTTTTTGATACCCAGCATGCAAAACTGCACGTTGCTCTGTTGTGACCCTAGCTAATTTAATGTATTTAGCTAGCTCAGTGCTCCCTACAGTATTATAGGATTATATATATATTATAGTGCGTAGTCATTAAATGTAGCATAAATAATGTTATTCTACATCCTTTTATCATAGTTTTGCCCTTACCGGTCCGCAAACAGGATTATTAGACTTTTCTGAATCCTTTCTGATTTGAAACAGTATCAAAGCAGAGTTGAAAACGATGGTAGGAAAATTTTCTCTAGTTGTCTTTCCAGCCCATTTTTAAAACACAGAGAAATCAGTATTGCTTCCTGCATATTAGAAAGATGTCCAGAGACAGTAATGCAGTTCAAAGTGAACACAGTGCAGCAGTTACATGGGCAATCATTCATCATGGGCTGAAGAATATCAAAGGCTGAACTAATGGGTCAATGAACCTCTGCTTTTCACACTGACAGAGGACTTCAAATTATAAAACAGTGCATGGATAAGTAGCCAATAGAATATGACTGACCTTTCTGATGACTCATGCTTATACAGACATTAAGCTATGCATTTCAATTACTTTTTAAGACTAAAAAAAAATATATTGTCTTGACTCAGCCTCTGCCTTGTGTTCTGCATACATCTCCCAGGAGAGCTAAGTAGTGTCTCAGTTTTCCATCCCTTTTTCTTCCAGTGTAATCTTCTAAGATAAGTCATAGGTAAGTGTCCCACTAGAGGCAAAGACAGAGAGAGAGAGAGAGAGAGAGAGAGAGAGAGAGAGAGAGAGAGAGGGGTGACAACCTCCCACTAGAATAATTTTCCAATGAAAAATACAATTTTAATAAACTTTTCCTTCAAAACAATGAAACTTTGCTTTGAACCTAATTTTTAATTATTTCAGGAAGAATAAGAATGAAAGGTAAATTAAAAAAAAATTAAAATCAGCACATACATCAAGTAAGAATAATTTATGAATGGCTTACAGTAGGTATGAAAGAAAGGAAAAAACTATGTACTCTCACTAGATTCTGCAATTCAACCTTATAATGTAAATCATTGTCTTTCTGATCTCTCTGACCCAAAAACAACTGTCATATCCACTCAGACTTACAGGTGAAAGCCAGAAGTATTACCTTTTCTACCTGCTTGCTATTGGAGCATACAGTTGGAAAAAGGAAACTATGTCAGGTAAAGATCTTACTGCTCCTTGAAAACATGGAAGATGCTACTTCACTTTGCCAACCTAGTTTCTTTAATTGAAATTCATAATTTATCCTTTTCTCTCTGTAATACCTCTTTGTGCCAATCTCCACTGCTTTGAGTTTGATTCAATCCCATTTAATTTTACACACATTTCAGCTTGTCAATAAACATACTCTTTTAGACCAGGAGCTGGAATTCAGCTTTAAAAATAGGAGTGTCTGCAAAATTTTTGCTGTCTTCTCTTTCCTATTTTGTGGAATAATAGCTCAGAATATCTGATTTCTTAATCATTCCCCTTTTTCAAGATTATTACTTTACTTTCTTTCCCCCAAAGGAATTAAGTTCGACATTGTAAATGGGTATGTGATCCACAATATATATATTTACCCAAACTAGGAAGGAGAATGAAATTTATTTGATACATTTATTTCTTATTAGGCATTTCCAAACATCTGCTTCAGTGCACCTGCTACTTTTGAGATTGAAGTATGAAGTCAAGGGGACTGCTTAGGTATAATGTAGTCTTTTTTTTAACAAAGAGCTATTAGTGTCCATTTCTCTATTGTCATTAATATTAAATAAGTGAATTACAATAATTCACAAGTATAAATTGCAAGAATAAATCTTGCAAGAGGAACAGATCAAGTATCTTTAGACGGAAGTGAAGCTTGTAAGTTAATGAGTAACTTTAAAATTAACTCCCATTCACAGTGATTTTTTTTTGTCTCACTGCCATAGAAATGGGTTCTGCCAAGATATGTTTGTTTGGACCAGCTGCCTCATTGCATATAAAACACATGTTCCATTAAAAGCAGATTTTTTCTGAGCCCATTTAAACATACATTCCACAGTTGGCTGTAGAATTGTCATTCTCCTTGTTGCTTTAACAGAGGAACTACTGACAGATTGTGAGTTTACTTCCTCATTTTCTGCAGAAGGGGTTACTTTGGCTGAACATTAATATTCTTCCCAACTGTTAGATCAGGAATGAGCTTAGAAAGTAGTTGTTGACCTTGCACAAGGCCCTTGCAGAGTGCTGTATTTATGCTGTGGTTGTTTTCTTTTGCTCTGTGTCCCTAAAGGTCTCACTCCAAGAGACAGACCCTGAAAGCAAAACCCAAAGGATTAGCCAGACAAAAGGAACACAGCGTAAGAGGGGATAAAGTGCAGTGATGGCCTGCAGACCAGCTCTATGTCAATCTATTACTACAAGAGCAGATGTCTGTTTGGATGACAGTAGAAGCTGCTTCTGATCTGTTTTAAGTAATCATTTCAGAAAATAAAACACTTAAATTCAGAGGAAGATTCAGGGTTATCTGAAACTGTATTTGCACAGTTCCAGATGCTTATTGTTGAGAGAAAAAATATCCTACTGTCCACAGAGTCTAAATACAGATTTTGTATATGGTTAAATTACATCATATCACAGAGTCATAGAATGGTTTGGTTGGAAGGGACGTTAAAGGTCATCTAGTTCCAAACCACCTGCCATGTGCAGGTTGCTCAAAGCTTCCTCCAACCTGGCCTTGAACACTTCCGGAGACAGGACATCCACAACTTCTCTGGGCAACCTGTTTCAGTGCCTCACCACCCTCACAGTGAAAAATTTCTTCCTAGTATCTAAACTAAACCTCTTTTTTTTTCACTGTAAATTCATTCTCCCTTGTTCTATCACTAAGTGATCTTGTAAAAAGCCCCTCTTCAGCTTTCCTGTACACCCCCTCTAGACACTAAAAGGTGCTCTAAGGTCTCCCCAGAGGCTCCTCTTCTGCAGGCTGAACAAATCCAGCTCTCGCAGTCTGTTTCCATAGGAGACGGGCTCCAGCCCTCTGGTCGTCTTTGTGGCCCTTCTCTGGGCTCACTCAAATAGTGAATGTCATGTAAATCTGAAGCAGTTTCCAAGCTGGAATTATTGTATAACCATACTTACAGCTCAGAGTGATAAAAACACAGCTTTGCTACTCAAACTTCATCACCTAGACTGTCAAATTTGCTTTGCCCAAGGTCAGAGTGAGTTTTCTGCCCTAGAATATAATAGTGCCTCTATTCACTATGTTATTTTCCATGTTACATTACAGCTAAAATTACATTATCATTGCAATACTCTATTCTGCCAAAGGGAGGAGGGTGAAAAGAACTCGCTACAGCTAGGATGATTGTGATTTTTTTAATTATTAAATATATATCCAGGATACATTATAGCTGGCTAAAAAAAAAAAAAATGTATAGGGTTATAAACCTCCTTGAAAGATTCATTGCTTTTTTACTAATGACATTAATAACTGAGAACATTAATAGGACATTGTAGTAAGACTCTCAAGAGCCAGGAAGCCATGGAAAATTATTCATTTAGTTGTTGCAGTAATTTAGTTAATTAGATTTTCTTTGCTTTACTTAATTTTTTTTCCAAAAGAATATTTTCTTTCTGGTTAAATTAATTCTTCATATAAATATGTGATAGTGAGAGCAGAAAAATGTCCCATTAGAAATTCATATTCAGTGTTAATGAAAATGCATTGTTTCTCACATGAAGAATAAAATGTTGCTTTCTATACCATCCTAATCTTATGAATAAGTGGGTTGTAAAAAAATAATGTATTGAATGAAAATAAAATGATCAATTTCTTTTTCTTCTGCTTTATAGTGACATGTGCTTAGCCTAGCAATGTATTAAGCTCATTTCTTGTAATAGAAAAATTGAAAAAAACCCAACTAGCTTACATTTTATTACATTGTATAATTGAATAGTTATCATGGTGCAAAATACAGTATGCATATACTAGTACACCTTACTATTTTTTTCTTGTGGGCTATATATTTACAACCAGAGCACAGTGTTTCAATTCTTAGTGGTTTACAGTACATTATTTTGCATTCTTAAAAATCCTGATAATTTACAAATTCACAGAAACAACAAGCTTAAATAACAAAACTCAGGTAATATTTTCTGTATTGTCAGATCAAAATCTTTGCTTCTTAATGTAACATTAATATTAATTTATCAGTAAGCATATGCAAGGTCTATGGTCTCAGAAATTAAGGGGATTCCTCAAGATATGAGAAGAGAGGTATTTAAATTTAGAAATTAATAATAGCATAAATTGATTTTAAACACCTTTAATGTGGCTTTTCTGGATAAGTTTAAAATGGAAAGAAAAAAACTTGCTCTAAAAAATGTTCAATACAAACAAGAAAAAATCTCAGTATATCCATAAATAAAATTGATTAGTTTCCTGGAAAGCAAAAGCTGGGAGCTGCTACTGCTTCTGAAAGCTATGTTTACCTGGTCTAATACACAAATAAACTATTTCCATGAGGGGAAACTGCCTTTTTTTACAGTAGAATAGCAGCCTTTACTATGCATAGATTTCTGCAATGTACTTGCTGCAATTTTTTCTAAGTGTCTATCTTTACTGTGAAACCAGAATTAGGTTCAGATTAGCTGAATCAAGTTCACAGTGAAGAAACAGAATCCTGCTTTTAAAGTTTTATTAGCAAATCAAGCTAAATCTTCTAAAGCCAAGTATTAATGCAACAGTAAACCAAGTCCCTGACTTCGTTGCTTAATTTCTATTTGAACTGTAGTTAAGTATTTCTATTCCCAATGAAAGCATGCATTGAACACAATCACTAATAGTGTAAAAAGTGCAATAAAGACTTAGAGCTGGGCTGGGTTTTCAAGTACGTTCCAGATGGAGCAACAGATCTCCATCAAAAATCTGAGTAGGGCTTTAGGGAGAAAAGAATAGAGAAAAAAAAGTGTTGTTCCTCAGTTGCTCTGGCCAGTCTGTAGCATGCATGTGCTGAGCTTGCGAAGGTGTTGCTGATGCTGGCCGTGTCCTATGCAGAAGATGCCCACTTGAGCTTGACATGTTTTTGTGATCATAGTAAGCCCCTTAGCAATCTTACCCAGAGATTTTCCATCACAGTTATATGCAGAACAAATTACTCAAAATAGACTGACCAAGATTCATTTTCTGCAGTGACTTTTTGAAATGTATTAAGAGAAAGAGACAAGATTTTGTTGTGTGATTTATCATATAGATGTTTCTTTACTTGCTGTTTCTTTTTCTATCATATTTCCATCTTAATTAGCAAAAATCTTTGCTTGACGATATTACTGGATGCTCAGGCTGCATGGGAAAGGATGTCTCACCCGCATGTGCATATGTGCTCGTGAAGAGGCTCTTCCTCTTCTCTATGTTTTCACAAGCTGCACAGGGTGTAGTATTTGTGTGAAACAAAGCTTTGTAATTGTTAACAAAATGAAGTTCCAGACCTTCCCATCTCTCATAGGAGTGAAAATAAGGCATTTCACCTGCTGGAATCAATGAAGAAAAAAGCTGACTTTCCACATTATCAACACAATGGCCATCACTATCTTTCACAACAAAAGTTCAAAACCAAGAAAGCTGCCATGTCTGTGGAATTCATTTTGTTTATTCCAAGGAGAAGCAAGTTTGACATCTTACCCTAGGGAGTGGGATGGAACTGCAGACTGCTGAAAGATGTGGCCCTCCATTCATCCTCCGGCCCCAGAACAAAAATGCTCCACTTCTTTTCTTACAATATTTTAATTTAGATTATGCTAATGATATTCTTTGTAAAGGAAGAGTGACGGTTTCAAATTTTTGAACTTACTGAATTTATACGTTGATGAACATCATTAGAGACTTGGTTTTTTTTTTTTTTTACCAAATACAGACATTATTTAAAATCTCTTGCCTTGTTGTTCTTCTTGAATAAAATGGAGGAGGAAGGAGGTTTGCTTTATGCCTCCTGTCCACTTTTCCACTTACGGATCAGAACAACAGTTTTAAGGGTTTCATATGCATTGTCAGTACAGAGTAATTTAATGGGCCATTTGAAGCTGTAGTAATTGCCCTTAACATGAAAGGAAAGTTTTTTATTGAAAAAGAAATACTAAAATCGATATAAAAGAAATAATCAAGTTGAAAATAAATTAAAGCTGAAATTTTTAGGTTAGAGATAACTGAAGGAATTGGTTTCTAGCACAATCTACTGTAGAGAGGAAAAAAAAAACATATAAAGAAAATTTAAAATAATATATCAGAAGACAAAAACCAGTGTCTTGGAAGAATGGTTCCTGGAAAAATAATATGAAATAATATAACTATCTGATAACAGGCAGCAAATCTTTCTCAGTGGAATCATTCTGACTACAAAAAGTACACCAAAGCCATTTCTACTATGAGTCTGGAAAAATCAGATAGAAACTAAGAACATATATTCCAGTAAGAAGAAGGGAGGGAGGGAGGGATGGAGGGAGGGACTTAAAATGATCACTGTGTAGAATCACATCTGTGCTAGATAACACATTCCTTATCTATATAAGAAATCAATACAGCTCTTAAAAAGTTATCAATGAGTGAAAAAAATCCAGTATTACTTATGTGCTTGAAATTTTATATGTAGCATATTAATTACAATATTATCCTTTCTGGCATAGGACTAAATAATGCCTTGTTAATTTTGAAAGAATGACATGCCTTTCAAGTCCTCCATCAAAGTGATAGGAAAACCTGCCAAAGCACTTCCAATTCTCTCAGATTTACAATGTCATAGAAAATTTTCTGAAGTTGTTTTAAGAATGGGGTATTTGTTTTTGTCAGAGGATTTTAATTTGCAGCATAAAGAGATTTGTTGTCTATGTATTTTTTCAATTATTTTTATACACAAATAAACTTTCCCAGTATCGAGTAATTTGCAGTACAATTTGAAAACTCTATATATTGTCTATCATGTTTTGATGTAGTTTGTTTCTGTGTTTGATTCCCATTTTCTGTTCACTCTAGTTCTTTATTTAGCTGTTTGCAGGATATTATGATTTCTAATGGAATCATATAAACTATTGCAAATCTTGAATAAAATGTTTTCTTGACACATTAAGGTAAATTCCTCTTTCTAATGGTCAGCTCTTCAGTTTCTCTTCCTTAAGAAAAAAGTAACTCTGCCATTTCAAGCTCTTGAAAAATAAGGTGACGCAGATGCTTTCATAATAATGGAGTTTATTTGGGGTTTTTTTCTTTCCTGGTAATGATGTCTGATATAAAGTTTATTATTTCTTTCTAGACTGGAGAATCCAACCTGCTAGAATACTTGGCACTCAAAGTTAGGTGTGAACCTCATAAGAATATTGTCTTTGCAAGAGCTTTGATTTGCTGTTAGTTTTTGTGAATACGAACAATTATACAGTTTTCTTAAATAGTTCAATTCTTAGCACCTATGATTTTGAAAAAAGAAACCAGAAGCAATATGTAAACTCTTGCTTCCTGGAGCTGTGTTTGAGAACTGGTACGCCCCCTGATCCAGATAAGAGCATGATAAAACTGTAAGCCTCTGAACAAAATCGTGCCTTGATAAGACTCTGGTTTGAAGATCCTGTCACTGTGCCCTCCACTGATATGCTCTCCCCAGGGTACAATTTTGTAAGCACCACTAGAACACAATCTCACTGTCCTTCCAGGAAGCTTGAGTTCACTGTGAATTGCTATCTCATCACAACATCAGGCTGGAAATCTCACATGTGGCCAGAGATGCCAAAGGAGAGAGAGAATGTTTCAAATCAGGGCATTGGCACACTTTGGCATCACTAACTGCGTCCTTGGGTTTAGGCAGTCAGGTTCCTTGCAAAACATACATTAGGTTCCTTGAGTGTATAAGAGGCAGATTGTTAGCATCACTTCTCTGGGTGAGAGGGATAAGTAAACAAACAATGAGTTATCAACAAAAGACCTTTTTTCTTTCCCAGACCACTTGTCTGAATAAGGCACATTAATATGTATTTCATATACACTTATATATGTAGAAGCATCTGAGCAGCAACTTTAAATTTTACTAGTGTCCGAGTATTAGAGGCAGATAGCTATAAGCAGGCAATCACCAGCATTTGTTTAAAGGTCAAGTCCTCAAATATTAAGGTCATGCATTCTTACAGCAGGTAATGCCATTAGTTCTCCATTATGCATCAATTGATTATCCAAATCATGGGTTAACTTGGTTCTGATTTCTCCCAAGGCACCTGGTTGGAGCCCAGTATTGCCAATAATGTCACGTAAAGTATGTATTGCTGCAACTAAACCCTCCTGTGCAATTTATTATTAACGTCTATTGCACTTAGTAGTTCATATGACAAATGTATCTGCAGTTGCATGAAGAGGGGAGACCTCATCACAGTCTACAAGTTCCTCATGAAGGGAAGAGGAAGAGCAGGCACTGATCTCTTCTGTGTGGTGACCTGCAATAGAATCTCAGGGAATGGTCTGATGTTCTGTCAGGAAGGTTTAGGCTGCATGTTAGAGAAAGGTTCTTCACCAAGACGTTGGTTGGGCACTGAAACAGGAACCCCAGGGAAGTGGTCACAGCACCAAGCCTGACAGAGTTCATGAAGCATTTGGGTGATACTCTCAGGTGCATGGTGTGACTCCTGGGGATGGTCCTGTGCAGGGCTAAGAGTTGGACTTGATGATCCCTGTGGGCCCTTCCAACTCAGCATAATCTGTGATTCTGAAATTTTGACAGTAAATATTAGCATTACACATTATTAGTACCACCATCAATACTAGTGTTTCTGTTTGACTTTCACCTGTTTCAGAATTGCTGGGTAAGTAGATCTCATTCCTTCAGACCCAGGTTAGGGGCTTGGATTATTAAATAGCCAGTTCAGAATGAGCTCATCTCCTATAGTACCCAGGGATCTCAAAGAATTTTCCATATAAGAGATGAGCTAGAAAAATTAATTCATAGAGGCTCCAGAGACCACAGAGATTTTTCTAAAAAAGACTAGAAAAAGCAATCAATAATAAGCTGAAACAAATGCCACATCCTAATGTTTTTGACTGTCACTAGTCTTACATTACACTAAAAGAACTCTGTTATTTTCTCCTATAAAGTAATTAAAATAAATTTAATTCCAATTAAAATGTTACACACTTTCTACTGAGATATGAGATAGAATTATTTTCTTCTTACCTTTGTTTTGAGGATGGAGAGATATGCACCATGTTTTTCAGAATGAAATGTAAATTTGCCTTTTTTTTTTGCATAAATTAACACATATTTCACCAAGATCTGGTTTTACTACTTTGGATTTAAATGGGTTAAGATATTTTAAGACTAGCTGTATTCTCTTCTTTCCTGCATTCACCTGAAGTTTCTCTGGGACATCTTCATTTACTTAATGAAATTCTTTCTTGCTACACCTGACACAATTCACCATCCACAGCAACTTCCTGCAGACAATTTAATGGGAATCTCTTTTTCAAATTCACTAGCATATTCTACATCTTTTATTACTATGTATTTAAATATTGTTCTAAGATCACAAAGACATGCAGAGAAAATGCTGGAAATTTGTGCAGATATTACTGTTTACATAAGCTCCTTCAACTGTTGTCCATTCCTTCATTGCAGAATGCCAAATGTCTACTGCACCAGAAGTTCAAGCTGGAAAAACCGTGAAGAGTTTGGATTGGATAAGTCCAGCAAAATTCCTGCATCTCAGCCAAACAAAGCCATGGCAGAGCAGCACTTGTGGAGCAATAGTTAAGATGAAAGGGGGAACACACTGATTATACAACTCTCCCCCTATCTGTGCTGTAAAACAGAGAATGTGACAGGCAATCTATACAAAAGTTACTTACTCTTTTGTTTCTTTCTAAAAGCTGTCATTTTCCTCCGCAGTGGTAGGCCAAGTGCATACTCAGCCCTGGGAAATTATGTACTGATGCTTCCTTCTGCATGGTTGGAACTGGTTTTACCCTTATGGTTTTTCACATGGGTCCAACAAGTACAGTTATGTTATGGAATCAGTGCTGCCCACAAGAGCTGTTGTCACTGTGCTCTCTGTCAGACCTGACAACATCATTCTTTTGCACATTTCTTTCCAAATCACATTCTATGTCCATATACAATTTCAAAAACATATTTTTGAAAAACGAGGAATTTGAAAACTATTTTGAGTCAAAACCTTGCTAGCATTGAATAGCACTTTTCCAGTGTCTCAGATGTTGCACTCCTTTCCTTTAAAAGCTTATGTGAAATATAGGGAGGCATTTGAATTTCAAACCTAGTTCTAATCTGCAGACCAGCTAATTTTAGTATATCCTTTTATCCAATAATTCTCTGATACCAAGCATCAAATAGCCATCATTTCTTGTGCTAAAAAACAACAGATGTTTTAAAACCCTGCAGCAAGAGTTTAAACTTCCAAATGAGACCGAAAAATAAAGGCAAAACAAAACAATTCACAGGATTTAAATTATACATAAAATATAAAGCTCATGGTCATGCAGACTAAACAGTCCCTTTACATTCTGTTGTCTCTAGATGCAGACAGGTTACAGAGTTTTTCTAAGCACGACAGCTTTCAGAAAGAGAATCACAGTGTGAAACTAAATTGAATTTCCTTACTGTGCTGACGGCAACTTATCTGAAAGGTCAAAATCTCTCAATGCATAAAAAGTGCTTGTATCCTCTGAAGACAAATGTATTGTGTGTTAACCCCTGCGTTTTCATCACTCTTCATAGCTGAGTGAGGATCTGCAAAATGCTGCAACTTGGGCCCCATGAGAGAAAGTTACAAAAACATCTTTTACTAATATTTTTATTTGTGCATCCACTTATGCACATCTCAGTCTGTCTTGGGGCTGTAGATAGGAAGGTTAACAGGACAGCAACAAACATTTGTAAAAACTGTCAGGATGAAGGACTTTTATGTGGCAGCCTGCCAGAAATTTATTTTTGGTTACGTAGTCTCAGAGCAACTACCTGTACTTGAAAAGGCAATAAACTAGGGTCCTTTCCATATGTATATGTAACTACTGTGTTAAAGCAACATATGTGTCTCATAAATGCTAAATTTTAAGGAAGATATTTGTACAGTTTACAGTACTTTTATATTCTGTCATCATGTCCTTCAGCTATGTCTGAAGGTTTTTTCCCTACATTCTTTGGAAACAGAATGAATAAAAATTCTCTCTACTGAAGATTTAGAGAGTGAAATGCATAAATTGATTTTCAGGATCCTAAAAGTAATTTTTAGGGTTCTCTGTTCCATGTTGAAGTGTCAAGGACATCCCAAAAGTGCTACTTGAGAGACACTAATTTTGATGCAAACAGTCCATTTTAGGAAACCCGGGTAATCATATCATGGTAATACATAATTCACAAGTCTGCTGAATAGTATTTAAATAAAACAAAGGAAATTTGGTGAGATAAAATAAAAAAAATTACTGTCATATTAGCGTAAAGGTAAGAATTGCTCATGAGTACCTGCCATGGAAAGAAACAGATATGTCTTAGTACTTTGCAAGCGAACACATATTTTTGTGTAGTAGAAATTCAATAGGAGAAAGCATTTTCAGAGAGGTATCTCCTGCTTACCAAAGTGAGGAAGGCAGATTATTCAGTTTTTTCCTTTTTAGCTGGTAGAATTAGCCAGAGCACTATGCATGGCATGTTAATGAGAGGCTTTTTACGCAGATTCCCAACAGAGGAGTACAGGGCAAAGATCATCCCACTTGGCCTTGGATTGCAGAAAACCTTGACTGGCACATTTCACAAATAGGTTGTGAAACTGAGCTTGGACCACCTGTTGAAGAACTCTCTAAACCACTGACTTGAGAAAAGTGTGTGGACTAGGAAGATACATGCATTATCAACAGCATATTTTAGTAATTACTACTATTTAGCATATAGTAGTAATAAATTACTTTGTCCCTCATGCTTACAGCTTTAGAGCAAATTAGAAAAGCCGTATTGCCATTCACAGAAATACTGATATATTATGATTTTAATTCCCATATAGAGAGTGGTATCCCACAGAGAGGCATTAGCTCACATGATTTGTTTGTCCATTTCTGACATGTGAAGCTCATACTAGATGTTACATACTCAGGGATTTTTTGTATGTTACATACTAAGGGGCTTTTTGTGCGTTACATACTCAGGGTATTTTTGTATGGGTTTTTTTTAATGTTGTTCTTATTTTGTCCTAGTGTGGGTTTTTTTTTTTTTTTAATGACTAGCACATCTACTAATACAAAGTACTAGATGGCAGCAAAATGCTTTTAAATACCTACTGGACTGTCATCACAGCCTGTATCCATTTATCATACCCTGTCTCTCCCACTCTCAAAGGATCATATTACTCTTACTGTTGTATTCTTGACTCCCTGTTTGGTGATCCCTCTCTCCTCCCACATCATCCTTATAGCTGCCAGAGGATCATAGCCTGAGTTTGAATCATAAGGATCACAGTGCTGAAAAAACGTTGTGTTGTGTTGTGTTGTATTTTATGAGAGACTTCTGAAGTGATTTT
>JAWWMO010000121.1:51838557-51939767 GCA_035047845.1 Dendrocincla fuliginosa
CTAGTGGGGTATTAGATAACAAAGCAATATTGTATAAGATAGTTCATTATATTGAATCAAGTATTAAAGCAATTATACTAAAGCTAGCAAAAAGAAAATAATTATTGGGTAGAGATTTGATGTAACTCACCCATACCAATGCTTGAGGATATGTTTGACTGTACTGATATTTTTGTCCATTAGAAAATTTAAATTATGAATATATAGATCAGAGATCCCTTTCTCTCAACCTGATAGAATGAAGGATAGAAGATATTGTGGAGGAATCCTGTGTTTTACGCTAGTGTGAAAAAAAAGCAGCATAAAAAAAGTAAATAAATCATATATATAGAAAAGTCAATGCATTATCCTCTCCTTTCTAATAGTAGGATTTTTTATTTTTTTTAGCATAAGTTAGAATATTTTAAAATTAATTTAGTTTTACATGTTCAGATGTCAAGATGAATAGTGGGGTCTTGAAAGGCATTTCCATCATATCTTACTTATTGGCTGCATGGAATATTCAAAAAATATTAATTTATAGAAGGAGAGTTAACACTCTGAAGAGATAACGTGAGGTGCCCTGAGAGACGGTACAAACGAGGTCCAGGAAGAACAGATTGGGACCTTCCCCTGTCTGTCGTGCCAGTGCAACTGTAAGAGATGCTCTGGTGCAGGTTTTTTCTGCATTCCATCATTTCCTGTAAATTAGCAGGTAATAAAAAACAGAAAAGAAAAAGGAGCAACAGGAGAATGAAAGGACATATGCTGGATCAATAAATGTCCTATTTCAAAGAAGATGGGAGTTAGAGAGGTTAAATTATTTCAATATAGAACATCTCTCCTAATTCACAGAAATTAAAATATTTGGTTTTTCCACTCTTCATATGCCAATGAAGTCAAACAATATAATGCCAATAAGCCAAACTAATACAAAATGACAATCCTTGTGAAACAGGATTTATGTTCATAATTAAAAGTGGAGCTGAAGCTTTGAATATATGAGTCATAAAAAACGCAGCTTTTGAACTGGACCATTTTCCGTCTCTATTAAATGATAAATCCTTCTTCATACCCTAAAATTTGGAGATCTTTGTTCTTAATCCAAAATCGGTTTGATTTTGCAGGTCATGTTCACCTTTGTCTAAAAATAAAAGAAATTATTCTGCACTGTCTGTTCTGGGTTTTGTTATTTTATCCAATTGCACCTGAAACTCAGACAAGACATAAATAACTTCACAGAGTACTTTTCAACTTTTCCTGACAAACTTACCCACTTTTGCAGAGCATCTTATTTGAAGATCCATTACAGTTTAGGAACTCAGAGTTAACTACATAGTATTGGCATTGAGGTTGAATTCATATCTGTGCAAAAAATCTGAAATTCAAATAACAGAAGCATTTTATTTATGTAAAGAAAAGGCATGCAACTATTTATTCTCCAGAGCTACCTCTGGTATGATAAGAGGTCCCATTTTCCACTAGGGATAATCTGTGCCTTAAAAATTAATCCATTCAGAAGTTCAGTCCATTCAGTGTGTTTCGTTGTCATGTAGTGGAGGTCACCAGAGGAAGCAGTAATTTAATTATCTTCCCAAGACAAAATAACTTCATTCCCCAAACTGCCTTTGCGCTTGTCACCAGCTTTGGAAACTCAAACACTGTTCTTGTCTTCAGCTGAGTCATTAGAGACCACAGAAACACAGAGAAGATTTTTTTCCTGCCTCAACTGTGACAGAGTACTTGGCAGCATAGCTGGGAAGACATATCAAACATTTACAGCAGGCATTTTTTTCTGCTGGATTAAGTTTTTATCATTAATATATGTCTTTGGTCTTCTATATTGTGTTCAAACATTTTTTTTTTTAAAAAAAGACTATTATTGATTTCCTATGCATTGTTTCTAAATCCAAGATGACCACATGCTAGACTGATCATTTTACAGCCCACAGACTATTGAAAAAGTCAACATTTCTTTAAGCCCACATACTCAGGGGATGCTGTAGCCAAAAATTGTGAGAGATGCCTTTTTCTTGATTTATTATAGTCCTACTTTTCTGCTTTTCATTCTAGCAGTTATGGCAAAGACAATCATTTGCAGAGTTTAAAAAATTACAAAGTCTTATTCTCCACCTAGATTTAAATCATCTTGTGCTTCTGTTTTTCTATATGTGAAATAAGATAGTTGTATACACCTAGTTCTCCAGGAAAGAAAAAAGATGGAAACAGTAAAATTCCACCAACCTGAGCTGGTAAGAAACTGGAAACAGAAACCCCCTTTTATCATTTAGCATGTGAAGATATTACACTACTTTGTCCACCAGGACTCTTAGTTTCTTTTTCAGCCTCAAGATAATAAAGCAGCAGAAATTCATGCCTGAGCATAAAATCAGTATGAACGTTCTAGAGCTCTGGGGTATACAAATCTCCTTTCTGTCATGAGGCTACATCTTGCATGGTTACCAGGTCCCCATCAACAGGGAAAGCTGGCTATAGCTTCATGGAGGTGTTTAGAAAGGAGAAGAGTCAAGGAATGTCAGCAGAGACATAATTTAAAAGGCCCATGCACAACATACTAGGAAGTGCTGCAGATTACAAAATCTCTAGCCTTGAAAATTAGAAATCTTGATTTGTATTAATATTTATAGCAATAATTTAAACAAAACTAACTTTATTTTTTAGAGAATAAAATGCTTCTCTTTGTATCTCATTTATTTTGGGCCATGAACATTCTTAGTTTATTTTTAGTTTCTGGTTATTTTATGTCTTTAACCAATATGTATGTCCACAGAGGCTTTATGTTGCAAATCATAGTTCCTAATGATAACTAACAAAAATGCATTACTGTGTCAAAGCAGTGTACCCCAGTTTCTCTTCTGACTAGCTGTCAATTCTGAACCAGCAGAATTTAAGAAAAAAGCATCCATGAGGCTTTCATAAAATATGGAATTAAACGTTTTTTTAATCAAAATCTTTGAAAGATATCATTCCCACCCCCAATAAAACCAAACAAAACAACAGAAGACCAGCAGCAATAAAATTATAAAAGACAATTTTATAGCTGTTTGTTTTTGTATCTAATGTAATATTGTAATGTGGGGCTATCTTTGCACAGGCTTTTTCTTAATTAGATAATAATATGGTTTCTTTAATACAGAAACCTCTGCGCACTACCTTATTTTTTGGCAGAATTTAACCAGTTTCAGTAGAATTATTGATCAGCTTCCCTATTCTCTATTTCTCATTGTCACTTAATTTCTGTAGCACCAGAAGATTCTGGCTCCACTGAATCACTGGGAAGCATAGCTTCCAAAAACTTTAATATCTTTCTTAACTACCACTCTGTGGATTTGCAAGAAGTACATAGATCAGATGCCTAGTAATATCTCAGTGTGTATTATCTATAGACTTTTATATATCATTGCAATTTAGATATCACATAAAATTTGATATCTTTACACAGACATAAAAGAAATAATTTCTTTTGGGAGTTCCTTCAAAATATTGAGAAAAGGGTAGCTAAAAATGGCTGCAAAATGATACAATGTAAATCAATATTCTATATTTAAATCTAGGAAAGGTTCCAGCATGATTATTTCATTTGCTACTTTATCTCAGTGAAAGGATATGTATGTATTTTAAATGATCTAAAAGACATTTAAAATAATGCTTAATTTTCTCTAACTAGGTTGTCTTTGAGACATTACATAATTAGACTAAGAGTAATTTTTTCACCTTTAGAAACAGATTAAATTATTATAAACTAATATTTCAAAACATAGCTAAAGAGACATAGTAAATTAGGAAATTCTTGGCTACTTTACAAAAAAAGTTGCAGCACAGATCTTTATCTCTGTTTTTTAATGAACACTTATCAAAAGCAGCATCAATTTGGATTCATTGTAGTAAAATGGTTATTAAAAGGAATTTAGAATTATGCTTATCAGAATAACAGGATGAGTTATAAATCTAATTTACAGATTTCTGTCATACGTTTCTGTCACTGAAACCAGGCTTTATCTTATCACAGTCTCCCCATGAAATGACCTGCTTTGAACCAAAGAAGGTTAAAAGAAATAATTGCATGCAGGCTTTGCACACATACCCAAGACTCAACCACTCAGCCAGAGACAACCACTCATTTAATTTCTTTCCAAGTGGGATTACTTCAGCCAAAGAGATAATTTCTCTGCTGGAATTGTGTCCTGTCAGCTCAGTTTGAGAGAGAGAAATATCTTTGTGGAACAATATTTTTCTACAACATTTATCAGGATGGTTACTATGAAAAGTTATTCATAAAGTGCAATTATCTTGACATGAGGGGAACTCAGGCTGAAGATGTGAGGTAGCATATGGAGATGTTTTTGTCAACTGAAGGCTGGGTTACATTGAGTGGAATCTGCTTTTTACACAAATTATATACCCTGACACATACTCCAAGCCAGGGTCTCTCTTTCAATCAAGCAGAAGCAGAATAAGTGTACTTAACACTCTGAAATACTGTCTCCGATTTACAAAGAAGAAATACTGGAACTGTTTCATAACTCTTCAGACTCATATGAAATAAAAGGTTATCTTCTTCACTCTTGTCAAAACAGCCACTCTTAGGTGCAATTTTATTACTGAAAACTTAAAACTGTTTTACTGTGGGAGATAAGCACTTAACACAGTAAAGTTCAGTAGCATCTGCCATTTTGCCCAGGGAGGGAGGAGGGAGGATTGGAGGTTTTTTTTGGTTTGGTTTGGTTTTTTCTTACCACAATCACCCAAAGCAGAGGGACAGTATTTTTTCTTTTGAAAAGCAACTAGAGAAAATTACATTCATCATTCAAATCCTTAGCCATGAGAAACTGTGCTAATTTGAAATTCTATCTTGTCTGAAATGTTTGTTCCCTTTACATGCATGCACATATACATTCATTCTGAACTGAAATTTTTCCCTTTAACAAGATGATTGATTGAGGCTCCAGTGTAAAGGAAGATTTATGAATCAATGTAAAACAATATACCCCAAACTAAAAAAAAAGTATATTTGAAAGTTTGTGAAAAATGCTTGCTAAAAAAACATTGACTGTTAAAAATCTTTTTGAAAAGATGAAAAGTCACCTTAGAAATTCTCAGGGGTCTGGATCTACCTCTGTGTATATTTATTATAAAATCTCAGTGGTTGAAGTTCCCAGACTAAACTGAATTTTAATTATCCACATAGTTTTCTGAGAAATTTAGAGGGGAAAATAGGTAGAAAGGAATAGAGACTTTCACACTCTTTGATAGTATTGGCAATTGAAATAATTTCTGTAAACATTTATTGGATAGAGAAGACACACTTGGAATGTCTAATGCTCTCCATCTTTCTCTAGCAATAAAATAATGCAGTATCATATAATCAAATACAATCTAGAAATAAAAACATATTTTATGAGAGAAGTAATTTCAAAAACGACCTGTACTTTAACGGTAGACATATTTCTTGGTAAAGAATAAAGTGGAAAGGAAAAAAAACTTGTTGATTAGTACTTTGACAATGAGTGATGTATTGTAACTGCAGCCCTTTTTCTGTAAAAATTAACTAGAATAAAGAAGAAGAAATTATTTATTTACATTTTGGGTTTTCTAAGACTAGTACTACTATCAGAAAAATGTGTTCTCACTGTATGTAGAGATTAATTTAAGTGATTTCTGTTTCTAAGACCTTTGAAGAACTTTAGAAAAGGGGCATGTGGATTTCTTCTAGGACACCCCTCCACATACCCTATCTCAGATCTACCATGAAGGGAGAATTTTAATGTCACAGGGATGACAGAAAGAAAATCATTATGGTTTTTTTCCTAAGGGAAGAGTTATGATTTCATATTCTCGGATCTCAGCCATGGATGAGGAGTTACCTCTTATCTAAAGTGAAGCAGGTATATCCATGTACTTTTTCAACCAGTTCAACACTCCACCTTCAGTGTCAAGTGATTACATTGTAAATACTGAACTTCATTCACACCATAAATTATTTAATTCCTTTTTTTTTTCCTAAGAAACTGATTACATGGTTAGAAAAAAGTACTTAAAACACTGTGTCTCCATCAATTTCTCCATTCATGCTATAAGAGAGACTGCTCAATATATGCTGCTGACCAGCAAGGACTCACCTTTTCCAATGCTGTACGGCATGTTCTGGAGAAGTACACAGCACTCTTCCAATGCTGCTGGGAGAAAGAACAATGCCCTCCCTCTGTTTCCAGCAGCCTTGCTTGCCAGTCCAGACTCCAAGCTGCTACTGTGACCCTCTGGCCATCTGTGTTCCTACACTATTTTCAGGTCTTAAAACATATTGCCCTGTGACAGCAAAGGTACTGTGAGTGAGAGCAAAAACCCATATATTTTTTGGATGGCAGTGGAAGAAATCATTAGGCCACAATGTAGTGTATATATATGTGTGCATGTATGTATATGTGTGCGTATATATCTGATTACCCTGAGATTAAATCATCTTTTCCCATGTATTTCCAGTCAATAAATAATTAAAGAAAAAATATTACTTGGATGATCCTATCAGTTATTCAGTGATTCTAGTAGCAACGATTTTGAGCACAGGGTTGACAAGAACTGAAAACTATTAGCACTTTGTCTGGTAATAAAACAGAGAGACAGGGTAATAACTAAACAAATAACCTCAGAAAAGAAGTAGCTATAGGCAGAAGCAGGTTGCTACTGCCTCAGAGCATCATATTTCTGTTTTGACCAACAACCTGTAGTGAAAAGAGAGAGCATTTTAAAACAAAACAATTTTAGAAGTGAAGGCAGCTTGCAGCAATGGGGTATCTTTTTCATACCAGTCGTCAACACTTGCGTGTGAGAAGTGTGGCCACACTTAAGGCACTTATATCTGTGCCAACTTCAGAACCAGCCACAGAAACAAAAACAGCTCGGGTAATAAATTATACCAAATTTACAGGGCTGTGACATGTTCCCTGAGACTTGTGGGATTCCTGAGTAAAACTATCTACTCTGTCACCAAGTACAATAAATAATATGCCAGGGAAGTGCACCACGTGTGAGGTTTGTCTCACTTCACACAGTTTTGGGTAAGGAATGCCCTGCTGTTATTTATTTGACTCAATTTATGCCTGATTTGTATTAAGTGAAGTGCAAATACAGATGAAGGCATTTATTCATAACACACAAAATAGGCAACACTGAAAACAAATATTCATACAAGAGAAACAACAAAGGGACATGCAAACTACAACTCATGTCATCACACCTAGACAGTAGTGCAAGAGAAGATTAGACTAAGTGGACATTTGTCAGAAAGATGTTCCAGTACTTCTCTTTGACTTTGCCATTTCCTGTATTAGGACACCAAGCAGTAAAAAAACAGGTGGTTAGTGCTGCATCTACTTTATACAAGACAGTGTTTCCCATCAATTCAAATGTTGACACATTACAACTGAAGCCAAGTTTGTAGACTGTAAATCTAGAGTAGAAAGCACAGGTGAGTAAAGTCTAAACGGTGGAGTTTGCAGATTAGCTCAGTTTCAAAGCTAACAGAAGACATATAGGACTGAGAAGAAAGCATAAAGCTTCACGGGAAGACACATTAAGATACTGGTCCAAAAAGTGTGGTCTGAGAGGGAGCTGGGAATGCCCCAAGTCCCTTTTAAAGATTGAGAAATGACCAGTTTACTTGGAATTAGCTGCAGAAAAAATACATAGCTACTCTGCCAAAGTCTTGCCTTTCTACAGGGTGATCAAGCTTCAAGACCATACTAAGGTTTGTTGTCTTCTCCACTTTAACTTTTAAGCACTTTATTTTGTTATTTTATTTCTCCTTTGTTTAGCTGAATAGAACCTGAAATTTTATTCTAACCTGCTTCAGAAGACTTCCTCTTGGTGGTTGATTTACCTCTTGCTCTAGTATTTAAAATTCTCTTAATTATTCTTCCTAAAGCTGTTGAGATGTTACAGCTGGCACTCTTTCTTACAATATCCCTTTTTAGAATATAAATTTTTGAGAATTTTTCCCCTTTTTCTAGGCAAGTTTTCCACCTTTCTTTTGAAGTACTTCCAAATGTTCCAAATACTCAACTATTGAAGTATCTTGGTCCAGATGGTTTCACTAGCTCATTATTTAAATATATTCAGATTTACTCATCCAAAAATCAGAACATTAGTTACCAATCCAGATCTACTTGCTGCTCTGCTTACAATAAACCGGCTTGTGCTTGTGTTTTTCCAAAATTATTCTACATCATCACTCCTCTATAACTTCCTCATTTCTCTCCAAAGCTAGAGTACAAAAAAGGTCATCTGTTCTGATTTGGAGACTATTTGATATAGAAAACTTACACATCTGAGAATTACTGCCAACCAGCACTACTATTCTCATTCGTTTATCAAACTGCATCTGGGAAGTGAATGTGTCACAATTTAATGCTGACCTTGATGGTATATATCACCCTAATCTCATAGACTTTTTTATCCACTACAGATCTATCCATCTATAGCAGACATACAGAATTAAACCTAAAGCACAGGGGAAGGGCAGCTTTTGTTGTCCTTCTCTAAAATGTTTTTGCCCCCAAGAGATCCTATTTGTTCCATGGTTTTGTTTTTTCCTCTCTTTGCCACTGTTTAGATGATTCATGTAAGATGGCACATCCACTCTTATATTTCCCCCTTCCAGGTAGCAATAGCATAGAATCTTCAAGACTTTAATTCTAATCATAGTTTTTTATCTAGCTTAGCTCTAGAAAGATCAGAGAGATGAAAGCACTTTATAGGCAACACTAGACCTTTACTGTCCCATGACAACCCGTATCATAAATTCTTGATGAATGAGCACAAACTAAAACATTGATTACTCCTTATCTGTCACAGTACATAATTTGATCTAGATCAGGGGGCAGAGTTGTGCAGAGCATTTCTGGGGTTTTCCTCCAAATTGAAGCCTACAGTCTGGTAAAAAAAATTAAGAAATAGAACCTAATAAAATTATTCTGTTAGACTGTGTAAACAACATATATCATGGAATGGTTTGGGTTGGAGGGACTTATGGAATCACCTAGTGCCAGCACACATGCCATTGTCAGGGACACTTTCCACTAGAAGGTGTCAAAATAAAAATATTTTACACAGTCTACACTCTTTACATAAATTGAAGAATCATGCATCGACTTTTGATCATCACCAGTGGTATTGAATTTAACATAGCCCTTTAAAGAATATCTACATCAATCAGCATGGCCAGAGTAAGAAGATTATATGTTTGAGTTCATTGAGGAGAAATACAGAACTGCAGGAGGTGAGGAACAATAGACACAAAAAGCGTATCTTATGTTACCTCCTTAAGCATTTTACTGGGTATTTCTGGTGCAACCTTCCAATCATCTTGTTCAATTACATGAATGATGCTCTTATGGAAATACTTTGACTGTTATTAGTTAAGATCACAATGTTTACAGCCCTTAATCATACCAGTGATACTAATCCTTGGGTTTTGTCATTTTTGTTTACTGCAAAGAGGTTTTCAGTTTTCAGCTGAAACTGTTTTTGGTATTTATGGAAACAGTTCTATTTTGTTGTTTTCTTAAAATATTTTTAATTTTCTTACCAATTCTGTTATTCCCCAAAACAAGCTACAATATAATACTTATGGAGTAGTAAGGTTGCCTTTTTCTTGAAAATACTTTGATTTACTGTGCTAGTTTCCCACTATATGAAAAAGCAATTGTTTTCAAGATATAGTTACTTAGTTTCCCTTATTGACTTTCAACTTGGTTGTAACAGTTGTCTGAATGATTCATCAAAATTTAGAGTGAAACTTAATGAATTTACCTTAAGTTCATTGATTATGGCTGGCTATTAGAAAATAGCACTGGATTTTTCCCAATGTTGAAATATATCATGCCAAATTTGGGCAAAATTTGTTTGTTTGAACATCTTAACTTTCAAACAGTAGTTTAACAGGTTGCTCACATACCTCAATGGGCCTTTTAACAAAGCTATACTGGATTTCAGTTTTACACAAAATTCAAATCTACTTTCAAATTGTTTGGCTTCCTCTGGTAGTAGCTGAAGTCTCAGCAGTGAGTAGGTCTGTAAAACAGTGGTGGTTTCCTTGGTTTTTTTTTTTTATTTTCTTCAGCAATCCATTATTTTCTATTTGATTCATCATCTTAGCTGAATATCAATTTTGAATTTTATTAATATGTTACAATATGTTTTGCAATTTAAAATAAAACATCCTACATAAAAATATCTACATACATATATGGTTCTTGTAAGATCAATTTGCAGATAATTTTCACAGTGCACAAATCTTTCTTTTCATGCAAAAGTAAATTTCTGCAGTTGAGTGGGTAAAAACGCCTAGAAAATAAATGAGTTTCACAAGTTTCTAAGTAGATTTATACATAGTGATATTTCTTAGGAAGCTTTTGTGCAGATCTCATTTCATATGCAAGTGAAGTACAGGCTGGAGGATTGTGTTCTACCTACAATTGTTAACATTATTGCCTTCAGTAAATCAAATTACTTGCTCCCTTCTCAAAAGAATACCTATTATCCAAAGATTTCTAATTAATGGAAGGACAAGTTGCTGCTAAAATAAGGTCCGGAGGAAAGAAGAAAATAAAAGAAAACCAACAATAAAACACTCAACTAACCAACACATTGAGAATAACAAAGTCAAGGATGTATACTTAAATGTCATTCAATACAGTTCTAAACATCTTCAAGCTAATTGGAAAGACATCTCTGATGCTTCTACAACACTCAGTTCTAAAACGTTTTTTTTGTCCAGAAATAGATTATTCAGTGTCCAGCAGACTCTCTGCAGGGAGAGCAGTAAAAGAACCTCTGCTAGAAAGTATTTGACTTCAATATTAGGCTAATATTGCAGACTTGTCAAGAATTTAGCCAAATAATATGTCATCCTATGCAAAATATAATCCAAAAGCTGCTTTATTTTTTAACTTCTGCTCACAAGTTTTACATCCTATTAATCCTCAAACTTCAGTAAATTTCTTTTTTCTTTTTTTAATCTAAAATAAAAAATTTTAGTAAGAAATAAATAATTGTAAAGTACATGAAATCAAACTTATTTTATAAATTGCATTACTGTGACAGTAAAAGCAGTGGACTACTGTGTTTAGATATAACAATTTATTTATTAATCTATTTCAGCTTTTTTATCTTTTACTTCTTTTACTATGTAGCTAATTGGTACCTTCATAGGAAGCCACTGAGAAAAGTCAAGTTGTGCTATCTTAGGGAATTGTACTCAGAAAAAAACAAGCTGTTTTACTTATTTAAAATAAAGCTTGTTTGTGGTCAGTGACCTCTATTTTAAATAGACAGTAGCTGGGACTTGAAGATTAATGTTGGCTGTGATACTTTATTACCACATTGGTTTCCTGTACTGTGATGAACAAATCAAAGAGACAAAAGACTAGGCAAAAAAGAAAGAAATGTATATAGAAAAAACCCTGTTCCAAAAAGCTTTTAAATAAAACCTGCAGAAATCTGTCCACTTTATCTGACGGCTGAGATCAAGCCAAGAGCAAGATTGATTCAGAATTCTTTTATAATCTGCAAGAAAACTCTTCAGGATGATACGCCTGATGATACATATTTGGTGTCTTGAAAACTTTTCAGTCTACAGGAATAAGCCTGTTTGCAAATGAGAATGTGTATTTCTGCATGTGTAAGTTAAAATAAACTGGATGGAATCTAACACTATCTTACTAAGATATGAATGCTTTAATTGCTGAGTACTTGGAGGCAACCTGCACTCTTGTCATCACAGGCATGAGATGTAGTTTGCAGTTTAGCTTTGCAGTAGTCTACTGAGTCTATCAATCTCAATATACTTAGAATGTAATTATTTAGCCTAGTTAAAGTTTTGTTACAAGTCTTAAATAGTTTATTAGCTTATTACAGTTTATGTAAGTGGGATGAGTAGTAATGTGTTAAGAACATTTTTAAATTGATAGCAGTTATTCATAAAGGTAGAAGGTTTCATTATTCTTAATAACTATTCTAATAATGTCTTATATATTAATATATATAAATTAGTTTCTTTTAATTTATTTCATAAAAATTTTATCACAGTTTAAAATCAAAGTAGTACTGAATGTAACAAGCTTATAAAAAAAATACTGCCAAAACCTTTCACAAGCAGTGATACCAGTAGACCTGTAGCTGGAGCATGAAAATACTACTATCTATGTTTCTTGGATCTTTTACTCCCACAATTCAAAATGTATGAGTAGCTGTTCTATTTAAAACTCCATAAACCTTCTGTTTTGAAAAAATAGAGATCTTAAAATCTTCTGCCAAAACTTGTTCAAATAAAATTACATTATATGAAATTCTATTTATATGTGTGTGTGTGTGTGTGTGTGTATACAGTTAATCCACTGATAATTTTGCAAATTTTGCAATTTACTGTACTCTTTCCAAAGTCAAAAAATCTTGATCTATATTTTCAGGTTACTTGACATTATGACTAGTCTGACTAAGAGCAGTTTCAATCCACAGTTGTTCAACATGTCTCCAAATATGAACACTAGATGAAATGTTTTGCTTTTTATGATGTTTGATATCATTTTTAGCCATTCACTATGCCAAATTATAAAGTCCTAAAGAGTCTCAATGCAACTCGTCATTTTTTTATAGAAGAGCTGACACTGCTTTGTTCTGGGTTGTTTTGCAGGTTTGGATTTTTCCAGGGTTTTAGGGATGGTCTTGTTGGGGTATTTTTTCTGAAGTCATAGAATTTATTTAATCATAGTGTTGCTCCTCTGTTTTAAATTATGTTTTGTCATAATTTAATGCAGAAATATGTTTGATATAACATTGTTTTCCCAGTTCTTTATGGACATCCCAAAGTAATGTAATAAGTATTTATTTAACTATTTACCTGTGTGTTTAGTTATCTTGTTTCCATCACATGCTTCCTTCCTGATGTCAATGCCTCTGAAATAATTCATTGTCAGAAGTACCACCATTTATTGCACTTCAGAAACTAGTAAAAGTAATTTATATTCCAGTAAAGTTGTTTCTCATGCATGAAATGATAAAAGTTTAGAGCCACTAGGAAATAAAAGATCATTTTTAGGAATCTTTATAACCCAGTCTCCAAGGTTAAGAAATGCTTCATACCAATGAGGGAGTGTGTTCAACACATTGGTTCTGTCCCAGGAGGTAGGTTCAATTCTAGGTTTAGTTTAGGAGTGCATATGCTTATGGTTCTCCTTTAGGCATAGAAGCCTTTAGTTTTGGCGACACCCTGAGAGCATTTACCATGCCATGACTTGAAGGGGAGAAGGTAAGGGAATGGGCCTCTGGCTCCCTGGCCAGCAAGGATGCGGCTGGAGAAGCAGGGCATAACAGAAAACACAAGAAAAGAAACATACCTGAGGATTTCTGCTATTGAAGTTTATAAGATTGGCCAGGTCAGTAGGTCTTCAGGTTCTATGCAGATCTGACATGTGTGTCAGGCTAACTGAAGGTGAACACTATGTTTCCCTGCTAGTGCCAGAGTAGTGACATCCTCATACAGAGCATGCCCTGTGGTTTACTGTGAGGTGCTATAACTGAGCTTACAGAGGATAGAAAAGTGAGCAAATTTAAAAATTCATTAGGAAGCTTTAGTTTTGTATAGTAGACTACCCAGTATTTAATTAAAAATCATTGGAAAAGCAATTTTAGGTTATGTAGTATCAGTCGTTAAGTGATGAGTCATGATAGGTAGACTACATAAAATTATAAAACTTCAAAAAACTTTTTTCTGATCTTTCACAGCAAAACAATTCTTCTTTCAACAGTATTAATAAACATAAGATGCTAGTCTTGTACATCTCCTTCCAGATCTGTTACTGGTCATCACTTCATCAGCTCACTTTGGTTTGAGTATGAATCTTTTCCAGTTGTGTTTTCTGCGCCAGTAGGTCACACAAAAGCAACTAAGATTCCACCCAGACCTTCTAGGCACTGCTTCCAGAAATAAAGAGTACCTGATTGTTCACTTCCAGTATAAGAATTTGTGTAAGTTACAAATGGAAATAATACACACTCATCTTTAGGAACCCAGTACGAATTTATTGTAAGAAAAATAAAGGACACTCTTACAATTATAAATAATGTATCTGAGAAAAGGATAATAGTTTGTACTGACTTACAGAGGTGTTCCACTGCAAAGATAACAAGAGAAAAAAGATCATCCATTATCTAAAATAACTCATTATAATTTCTTCTTATACTTCAAATGAAAAGAAAGAGGTCAAACTACACACAGTACTTCAATGCAATGTCATGTATTACTTCAGATAAAACTGAAATGCCTAATGAATAAAACAGGGTTTTGCCCTTATGGGCAGGAAGAAATTATCAGATACTGTTACTGCAAAAATTCAATGCATAGAAAAAATACTTTGTTCAATTTAGACAGAACATACTACAGTGGTTAGATTTCCTTTTCTATTTCCACAATGCAAGACACTACCTTTCTTATCCATTATGTCTCTTCTCCTTTAGGCCAGTAAAGTAATCGAACTTAAGATGTCTCTAATTTCATTGGCTGTGTTGTGATAGCAAGGAACCTTGAAGGTGTATGTAAACCCTTTTTAAACTTGGCATGCATTACCTTCTTCTACCCTACTCACCCTTAAAGTCTGTCCACCCCTTTGCATGATTTTTTTCTTTGACTGGTTAACTGAAGCTCCAAACATTGCAGAAGATTGTCAAAATGCAAAATTACTGATCTGTAAAAATTTCTGCTTTTACTCTAATATAATTTTTAACTGGATTGGTCTGGAATTGCCTTCTAATCTCTTGGATTTATAATTTCAAAAACTTAAAGTAAAATATAGCTGACGTGGATTTGTGGATGAATACTTCAGCAGCAGTTAGCAGTTTCTCAACTGCTCAGTGCATCAAAATAAAATCTTGTGATTGGCCTTACAACAGAAGAAAATTGAAATCAGATAAAGTGTTTTCTTCCTCTCCCTAGAATGAAAACAACATAATTGCATTTGTTGCCACAGTGCAGAACTCTACATTTCTACACTAAAGTAGTTCTAGAGTCCAAGAATCTTAAACCAGTGAAAATAAAGGAAAAGTACTAGACGTTGATAGTCTTAAAATAAGAGCCATTGTGCCTGAAGACTGACAGAATTTTCTTCACAATACGTACCTGCCAGTTTTCCTCAATGTAGTCATATGGGGGTTTGAAGTTTGAATCTTAAATGGACAATATTTGTCATCTTCATCATGCCTAGAATCCTGGAATTGAACCACTTTTTTAAGGGAACCAAGTAAAACTTTAAAACTCTCAACCAAGATTTCAGCTTTGTGATTCACTGACGAAAATTGTCAGGAAAGAGAAAAATCTCCCCAAGCATTCAACTACAGTTTTTTCTTAAATCTGTCATGCATGTGTCTGTGAGGAGGGGGAAAAGAAAGGATTTGTCCACAGTGAATGCACAGAGAATGCTTTCCTCATCTTTTCAAGAGGGTGGTTTGCTTACTTTACTACACTACCATCTCAGTGTTCTAATATCACTGCTGAAGTGATGCCTCATCTACACAAAAACTGTCAATGTTCACATAAAGAAAGGACAACACTGGATGGGTTTTTAAACAATTACTGTCCTATGTGAATGCTTTACTGCTTGTAAGGTCATTAGAACTGCCCTTCCTAAGGCAAGCCTTAGATCAGATCAAGATGTACTTGGAGAAATCCAGATTAAATCTTTCAATGACTCTTAAACATTATAACTTTAGAAACTTAAAATCTTCCCTGTAGCATTTTCTTTATATTCTAATGAAATGTGTTTTATATCACTTAAAATCATATAGTGAGACAGGGAAAAAGTACAGTGTATGACGGCGAGTGGTTCCCAAATCAACAGGTGTGTTACATGCATCTTCACATGATTTCTTGTGCATAAATAGACATTGTGATGAAAACTCTACAAGATTATGCATACCTGGTTGGGAATGAAAGACCCCACAAAGCAAGCTGATCCTTTCAGAAAGGATGGGAAAGATGTGCTGTGTATTTTTACCTCATGGAGGTCTAATTTATGGACCAACCCTCTCTTTGCCTTCAACTTACCAGTTTTAATGTCTCTCATCCTCAAGTTACACATTTTTTTCATAGGATTAGCCTAAGAAGATATTTATGACAACTGAAAAAGTAGAAATATGGTTTTCAGTCCCTCTTCTAAGGGATTATTTTTATCATCTGATATTCCTGTAAGATGTTTAACTATCCATGGCTACTGATATTGCTTTGCCAAGGCCATAAATTCATATTTCTTGCGGTTCTCTTAGTGTTCTAAAATAGTGTCCCATTTACATACACAGATCAACATGTGCACTTGACTGCATTGCATCTGTGAGCTATATAAGAGACCTGTCCTTTGGCATGGATTCTTGTTCCTCTGGCCCTTCTGGCATAGCGATAACATTTGTATTATACACACATATGTATAGCAAAAGTCAGTGTCCATCAACAAAGACATCTCTCTGAAACAACCTCATCTGATAATCCAATTAATTTTGCTGGATTTGTCTAAAGTCTTCTGAACATAATCTTCCCTTATGGTCTTAAATATGTTAGTACAGTTCAGGATTCAGAGCTTTTATCTGAGTTTGAGCACAGCATTTGTCTTCTATAACTGTTACTGCTGGCAGATTTCCCATTCTGGATGCAAAAATTGCACTCTCAGTGCCCAAATTATCTTTCAGACCAAATGTCTTGACTCAATACAACTGTTCAAAGAAGCCCAGTACAGTGTCTGTGTACAGGTCAGGCCTGTGCCTAATAACCTACTCTCTGCCAGACACATACCATTCATTTTTATGATCTTAATGTTCTTCAGAGATAAGAATTTTAAAAGGTTCTGTACTTCATCAAATCATAGCTGGTTTGAGCCATTAATGAAAAAATGAAACAACAGCAATTTAGTTCACTCTGTTAATCTAGAAATGTGGGTTGCCTGGATGGATTAGTGACATGCTATGCAATAACATGATGTCATTAAGTTTGCTTGAAGTACTGCAACTTCTGGCCATTTTAAGACTGCTGAACAACTGACATAAACCATCATGTGGTCATTAAAAGCAGCTTGCATGTTTGCATCAGGAAAATTCCTACTGACAAAGATCACTTGCAGGTTTTTAGCAGCTATACATGCAGTAGAAAATAAAACACATGAAAAAGTGGACCATCTTGTGTTGCTATTTCTGCAAAAAGCAAACTGAGCAACGCGGTGTATCTGATGTTCAGCAAAATGGTAAAAATGTTTCTGTGTACTTAAATAATGCTTTTATGAAATCTTGTAAATGGCAAGCATTGAACAATAGAATTTAATTAACAGTCTCCAGAACATCTGCCAAAATCACCATAATTTCCCACAACAATGTATCTTGCTGCATGATTCAATGTCAGATCCATCTAACAGATGTTAGCCAAATTTATTGTTTCTTCAGCTTATACATTTTCTAGGAGAAAATATTTCGTAAGTTGAGAAATTTGACTTTTTGTTATGTCACATCTTACTTCTTCCCCCAGTATGCCTGATTCTCCTATTATTAAATTGCATTTGCACAATATTTTTTAAAAAAAGAACCTGTGTGCCATTTCAAAAGCAATCTAGAAACCATTCTAATAAGGAGACTCTTTTAAACTTTCAAGGCAACTGCAAGTAACTTAATTGCAGCACATGCAAACAATTTTTAACTTCCAATGAGACTAACAGAAGTTTGTTTCTAATTTTTTCCCTTTTCATCCATCCCCAAGGGAATTCTGAAAGACTTGTTCCTTGACAAGAACACCTAAGAAAACAACAACTCATAATTAGTAAGCATCACTCATCCGAAAGATCAATTAGAATATCTTTGCCTAAACTGCAGAAAGGGGCAAAACTGGCATTACCCCCACTGTTAATTTGTACTGACCTGTTTATTGTTTGTTTTCTCCACAAGTTCTCCCCTTTTCTTTTATCAGCATAATACTCTATGAAAATTTTTCATCTTCATGTAATGTCAGTAGGCATAATCTCAAACAGCATTTTGGAAAAACTAACTTGCAAAACAATTGGTTCACAATTTATTAATTAACATTAGTTTGCAGAATGCAGAATTGTTGGAATTAACCAGCTCCCCCATGCAATTATTGCTTTAGTTTGGCCTAGTTTTCCCTTTTCAGAGACACAGATTTGAGGCAGTGAGAGTATAAACCTTTATCATTTCCTGGCCCTCTGTGTACTAGGGACAAACCCTTTGCTGGAGCAGAAAGGAGGCAAGGTTTGCAGCCTTTGCTCTTCTAAGCTTAAATTCTGCCATCCCAAAGAAAACGTGTGAGTAGAGCAAAGACAACCTCAAATTATTTGTGGCTGAAACAGGGATATTATTTTCTAGGTCCTAACGCTGGTTTTGTGTTATAAAGCTGGAAGGACAGGATTGATCATACATGTGTGTGAGAGAAAGTATACATGGCCAGTTTTCCCAAATCTTACAAGAATGGTTTTTTTCTGCAAGTTTTAATAACAAAGTGATTTAAAATATTGCCAGTTGAAAAATCTGTTTACCTGGAAAATAAGCAAATAATTAAAAACTTGCTAAGATTTTAGTTTCCATGCTACTTGATGTCACTAAAACAACCCTCAGACTGCCTAGGTGCGTTAAACAATGGGACATCTGGTGATGTGAATATAAAACACCAGGTGTAGGGTTTGCCTCAATTAACTGTCATCTAAAACAGGTCTCTGTGTTCATATGCATCAAATAGGTATCTGCTTTTTCTCTCAAGATCTGACTGAATGAGTCAAATCACTATCCATCGAATCTGTCAGACTGACTCAGCACAGACACTTACCAAACCCATTCTCAGGGTACAGATGCACAAAAACAACTTTCTACATCAAGGAAGCACAAAGGAAAAAGCATACATATCATATGGAAAGACTCCTACCTAGTAAGTGCAAAAAGAGAAATTAAGACTTAGAGGAATGATATACATTTTTCAGGAACTCAGCCCCTGTTTAGTAATCAGATAAAGCTGTATTTGGAAGTGGACCCACTCTTAACTGTGCACAGAAAGTAGTTAAAGGCAGCATTCCTCTGACAAAGCGATTAGAACAGAATGAGTTTTCAAAAAAAATAACAGGTAATGGAGCAATTATATTGGAAAATAAAAGCAAGAACTCTGCTCATAATATTCCCTACAATCAAGATTCAGAGCATGTTTATGAGAAAGTTGTATACATAGGGACAACATCCTTCAACGCTGAAAATGGAATTAAGCTGGGAGTAGATAATTTCTTTGAAAAGAGATATGAGCTAGAAGTAAGATCAATTTTAGCATTATAGGCCTGCACGGGTCTGAATATGGATATTGCATTGAAAATGGAACTTATGAGAGAAAACTCAAAATAGAAAAAACCCTGCCTTTACTCAGAAGGGTCAATGAAAACTAAAAGCAGGAGAATACCAGGTGATGTAAGGTGGCATGCATAGCCATGAAGTCACGAGAATAAGTATTTCAATGACCTTGAATGATATAAGTATCTAAAGCAGATACTAACAAGTTAATTTCTGAAATTTTAAAATCTGAAGTGTTAAATCTTTCTGCCATATTTGTTATTACACAGCTTTTTCTAAGCAAAATTCTGATGAAATAAGAATCATCTTAGTAAAAGTGTTAGTTTCCTCTCACCCCGAGTGAGGGAAGATGAAACTATATCTTGTTTTTGGCCTATCTCAAATGATTATTTAGTAACATTCTGAAGACAAAGTCTAACAGAGGTCTGTTTCATTTACAATCTGTTTTCTCTCTCTGATTCTCCCTTCTTTTACATATACATGTGCATACCTGTGTGTGTATATATATGTACATTCATACATATATGTAGAAATAGACATCCAGAAACCAGCTTCATACCAGACTGCTTCATGCTAGAGTCTCCTGCATCACTTACAACTTTCATCCTAGCACTTTTTCCCAGACGAAGACACCAATGGATATGCAAAATGGGTGGTCAAACATAAACAAAGATGACTTTACACATTCTCAGTACCTATTTCTCAACCTAAAATTGCCTCCCACAGCTAGGCACTTACACTGAGGGTGGTGGTCCATACATTCCACATCAGTCAAGTGTACTAGTAATACTGTATCTAGAAAGTTGACACAACTAGTATCTGTAGAGAGGTGAGTCATTTAGACGGTAGTGGAGCTGGGATTGCAATAGTGACAGTGAGTCAGTGCTGTCAGTCACAAGGGGTCTGTGGGGATATCAAAGAGAAAACCCTTAAGGACATGGTGCATTTTAATTTTGCAAAATAAAAAGCATAAGTATTGGGGTGTTCCCTGAAATGCTGTGGTGGCTTAATTAAGGATTTGGAAACCATAATTTTGGAATTCAATATTATGGGAGTTAGAAATTACTTAGGCATTGTCTTGAGTGTGTCGTTTAGCACCTAGCACGGTATAATACATTTCTTAAGGATCTCACACAGAAATTAAGACTCAATTTCTGTGTACTGGGCAACAGATGTTCTCCCAGTTGCAAAGAAAGATGAGGAGGAGCACAAATATAAGCAAATCTCTGTTGCAGTTTAAGGACAAGCTAACAGTTAAGGTCACAATATCATCAGTATTCATGAGCAGTTGCTAGTCTGAGCAGGAATGGTTTGAACATATCCCCCAAAAACAGAAAAAAACTGTGATTGACTGTAAAGAACCACTAGAGAAACTGATAATACAGAGATTACACAGCAGAATTTCCAAGAGGCAGTCTCTGCACTAAAAAATGCTGCAGGTTACTTTATTATCAGAAGACCACTGGGGTTAGCGGGAGCATAGTCTCTTCACTTTCCTGATGTCTGAAAGTGTGAGCATCAATGGAAAACAGTACACAAAAAGGAAAGGCAAGAGTATGAGAAAAACAATGGAGGTAGAAGTTTAAAATAACCAGGTTAAAAAAAATGAGAGTTGAATCAGGAATGGTATTGTTTTTTCTTAGTTGTGTTCCTTTGAAGCCAAAGCTCAGTGAAAGCTCACAAGACCGCTTGTATAGAATGGGTATTTTCTGAATTTAAAAGCCATTTTTTGACATTTTTTTGTCTGTGTCAAGGAATGGCTAAAATATTAGTTTTATTAGTTTTATTTTATTAGTTGTTTCTCATTTTTTTTCTCAACAGGGTAACTTACTTCCAATTATTGCAAAGACTATAGAGAACTCTCATTGATTTTCTCTAGGAAAAGCTTTTGAAACTGAAGCTCACATTACAAAAAGATTATTATTGCTGCTTTTAAGAAAGTGAAAAAAACCTGTCCAATTTGGGAGGTTTTCACTTGATTTTTATAGATATCCAAGCTACCCCGCCTTGCTAAACTGTGTACTTAAGTAAGCCAAGGAAATTAGTACCATCAGTGGATACCAGTTTGGTCTCCCAGGCAGTAGAGTTAGTATTCGAGATGAAGTTGCATATTGTCAGCGTTGCCCTGCTCAGAGCCATGAATTTGGGATTTCTTACTGTAATCTCATTGAAAACTGCTAAAAATAAAGCAAAGCTTTTGTACCTGATAGGGGAAAAAAAAAAAAACCACACAAAAACAAAAACAAAAAAAGGGAAAACAAAACAACAACAAAAAAATAGCAACAAAAAAAAACCAAAACAAAACAAAAAAAAGACTGCATGCAGGTCACTTCCACCTTTAAGGCCCTATCATCACCAGGAGGTAGAGAAATCCAAGCCAGCAGGTGCAAGAGGCAGAGGTCCAAAACACAGATCTAGAATCAAGCTTCTCCAGTATTCTTTTATCAAGTTTTGCTGAGTAACATCAACTGTCTCTGCTTTTATTGAGGTCTTCTCAGCAGCAAGTACATCAGCAGGCCAGGTCCCTGTGGCATTCAGCTTTCAATATCATCACCAAACGCAGGGAGCACAGTAAGAAAAGGGGAGTATCCTGCAGATGTGCAAAAGACATCATGTGTGTGGGACTACAGCAAAGTCTAGGCAAGGATTTTTGTTGTAAGGATCCAGCATTTTCCTCCACATATGAAGCCTTTATCTAGAAACACATACATCTACTCTATATAAATTCAGAGAAATCTTTGTTAGGCACTCTTTGAAATGAAGGAGCAAACCAAACTGCTCTAAGAAAGAAAAGGCAAAACTGCCACTGTCAAGAGAATCCAAATTAAAAATACATTTAGAGGAAAAAACAAATATTAGAAAGATATATTGCAGATGTCCTCAATCTGTCCAAAGCAGTACTTCTTTTGACTGTGAAAGTAATCTTGTTTTTTCATACTATGTTAAAATTTGTTTATTATGCTTCATAATGTATATGGGTTTTTTAGAATAAATATGGCATTTGTTAACTCCAGGAAAATCAAACTACAGGCAAAAGCCCGATAGTAACTAAGAATTCAAATATACATAAAGTGGCAGTGGAGTAACTGGAGAGCAGGTGTGTGAATACACAGTCATAAGAATATGAGTTTCTCTTTGTTTTACAATTCACTTCTCACAGATTTCTACAAAGGGTAACTTAATGTTGGTGGGATGCAGGAATATAAAAATAATCTTCTATTAAATCTGATTTAATAGAAGATTAATCAAGGAGATCCATCTCCGAATTCCAGATCTACAAAATCTTTTTGTTTACCTAACCTTGTTATATTACAGTTTCCCTTTAGTAAAATGGGAATGATGGTACTTGTTCCCTGTCTTTTCTCTCCCTTTTCTGTCCGTTTCTTTTATTCAGATCATATACTCACTCTTGCTCCAAAGACTTTTACAACACCTGGCATAATTGGTGGTTGGTTTTGGTCCAGTGATTTTAGGACTACTGCTGCAAACAAGCGTGGCAACAGAGATGATGTTTCCCCCAAGTCAGGGAGATCTACATTGGCAAACATTGTGATTGTGGGGGCAGGTGGTACTGCTGATGCCAATTTAATTAATGATTGAACTGGCTGTTTACAGACACTTGTGGATAGTTGTGATGGTGCTACTTTAATTCTATTAACATGAGGAAACCTGACATATGAGTTTTAAAAGTACAAAATTACTTTTAAAATATTATCTACTGTGTAGGTAGGCCTCAGCAATGTTCCTGGTCTGTAGTCTTCATCTATTTCATTTGTTATTACAGTAACATCGCATGACCAGCACAATTTAGATGTCTTGAATCCTTCCTGCATGATCAAGCTCTCTACAAAGGCAAAGTGAAATCAAGATGTCATGCTTTAAGTCACCCTGGACTTCAGAGACTGTCCAGAGGTGTTCATACTGCTTGAAGTTATGGGTATGGCTTAGACTGTCAGTTGTTATTCATCTTCAATGCAAACAACCCGTTACATGCATTCTTTGGTTGTCCCTAAGGTGGCAATTATTATGACCAGTTTCCCAGTATGAGGCTTGAAATCACTTCTCCTCTCACCATTCCATGCCCCTCACTTTCGGTCTAGTTCTCAAACCTCCACCCAAAGCTCACAAGTGTCTCTGACAGTATGGCACTGGTTGAAAGACCACGCTCTGTTGAATGTCCTGCCCCCTAAATTGAGGCTGATCTAAAATGAGATCACACACCAAAAAACATGCAGTTCCAAACCACTTTGCTAGCAAATCCCTTCTGCCAGTACTCTATATCAAAACCTTAACACACAGTGTTTCATCTATGAGAGTTGCATAACAAAAAATTACAATGAAATATTTTATGAGAGTTTTATTTGGTTTTTAAGATGACTGATACAATAAATCTGCCAGACAAACTTACTGCATTTGAGAAAGAATCCAGAGTAGAACTTGGAGATGAAACTGTATGTAAAATATATTTGCAAGTATTGATAGTAAATTATGTGCTTAACTATTCAATTTTTTTTTTTAAACAGTGTTTGGGATAAGGAATTTATTACTCTTTGAATGATATGATATAGATGCTACTGCCCTATGAGATAATTTGAATTGAAAATAAATGCATTACTTTAGCAGCTGCGTAGAAGATTAACTGCATGCAGAATCATAACCAATATTTGCTTGTGCTTCAGTTTTACTCTCAAATAATTTACATGGTGATTCATTTCCAACTTAGTTCACCATTCCCCTTCATTAATAGTAAAGAGAAAGATGATTAAAAAAATATTCTTCTGCCTGAAAAATTAGTATTTCATGCAAACTCTTGACAAAGACTGTACAGAAATCCGCAGCCTCATTTTTTCAGTGTTATCACACTGAAGATGCATCTTATGTTCTCTTGCCTCCAGAATTTGACTGAAGTGGTGATGGATGATAATAAGACAAATTTTGTGAAGTTCAGAGTCACCCCGTACCATTAAAGATATCAAATACACTTACTAAATTGACAGCTACCGATATGCAGAAAGAAAACAATCTGCAGTGCTTTTCAGTTTTCAAATGGGAGGTATCTACAAGTGATTTAAATAAAACTTATTTCCTGTGCCCTTATGTGTAAAAATACACATATATGTGTATACACATATAGATTATGAGAATGTAAACTGCTAATAAATATTTTGCACATTTTCAGCTATAATAATTGCAAGAATATTTTTAATTCATAGAAACTGTTTTATTACTAAAAGAGGAAAAATTGACTAACAGGTAGACTACAGTCTATAAAAATTGGTAGCATTTTAGTTGACTATCTTTACACGGCAGTAAGCCTGGTCTCAAGCCAGTTGATATTCCAGTTGTGTTATGGAAAATTACATTTTGATAAGTCAGCATAAGAGCATCTACCAGAGTTGTCCTGAGGTCACATGAGGAAGAACTAAGACCCTGGACAAAATATGTTTGATGAACAGAAATGACACTAGTAGGTGGTTTGCTACAAATTCACTGAAACAATAGCAGAAACACAGTCAGAAATGGAGCCAGTCTGATTCCTCAGGGATCATTTCAGGTACTGTTCAGCACTCAGCAGACATTCTTTTTTTATTTGAAAACATCTCACAGAGTGATGTCTAGTGTCCCTTCCTTACATATTCTTTCACTTTAGTAGGAGATTTGGCATGAAGACCTTTCCTTTCTTTCCCACTTTTGCTCCTATTGAGATTTGGAACCCCTATATCACACTGGAATAAAGATTATGGGGCATATCTGAGGATATTGGACTGCCTTATTTTCAAAATAAGATGCAAATTTCTGCCTGCAAATATGCCTGCAAATTTCTCACTTTAATAGAAATAATATAATATATAAATTATATAATAAAATATATATAATAGAAGTTATAGTGAATATCCTCCCTTGATTTAGTCGAGTATGCCATATATAGCATAAATCAAGGCTGATTTGTGTCTAAATATGTTTCTGGTATGCAAAGCTTTGTTTTCTAATGCTTATTTCTGGGTACTTACACACTATATCTAGATTTGATCAGCAATATATGACACTGACAGGCAATGATCCCTGTAATTCTGACAAAGTCAGTCAATGCTACTATTCAGACTTATACCAAAGTAGGATTTGGTCATTTTTTGAAATCGCAGAATCCCAAAATGGGTAAGGTTGGAAGGGACTGCAGTGGGGTCATTGATCCAATCCTCCTGCTCAAGCAGGGTCATTAAAGAGCACATTGCACAAGATTGCATCCAGATAGTTCTTGAATATCTTCAGTGAGGGAGACTCCACAACCCCCCTGGACAACCCGTAATCCAGGTAGGTTGGTTGTAATGAGAGATCAACAGATCTAGATGCACTGATCCTTTCCATGATAATGCCTGACATGAGACAACACTTATAAATCCTGCCTCAACATACGTACACTCTTGAACCCACAAGGCTCCTTTGGAGAAGAACTGTGCTTGCTCCTACACTTTCTGCACCAAGGATTCTCAGGGCCATGCCATCACTTTACATAAAAGCAGGGAAAGGATAAGATTTTCACACTAGCCATGTTATGAATTTTACCAGTTGATTTCTCAAGGCAGATGCTATCAAATTTCATAGCTTACCTCTTCCAAATACCCTCTAGATGTGGGTGGGTCCAATAGACCCCACTGCAGTGTGCCAGAACAAAGCCTTGCTAGATTTAACAGTCCCTTCACTTTTACACATTCTGGATGGTAAACCACATTAAAATATCCATCTGGTCTCTGCACTTGTGTTAATGGAGTTTTGTTAGACACTTTATGGTCTAAAATTGAATCCCAGTCTGGAATACCATTAGCTTGGGAAATATTTTATTGGCAGATGATTGACATTTGCAGACTCCTCAAAGTCATAGATCTGGGATTGTTCAGTTACCATTATTTCATTCCCACTAAAGAGCCTGATGCCTCAGTGCTGCAGGAGAATAAGTCCCCCCAGACAAAGCAGTTACATCCAGTGCTCACATTGTAGGCACAAGATTAGTTACTTCTCTGCATCAGAATCAAATAACACAGTTAAGCTTCAGTTTAACAGTAGTTGGCAATCTTATTTCTGTTCTTGTTTCTGCTTTACCCTGTGGTTTAGTAGAGTTTTCTTGTTTAGTAAAACTGTAATTTGGAAGTGGAGTAAGTCCCCAAAGAAGCATTGAAAATATTCAAGAAACACAGAACTAAGAACAACTTTAGAATAGAGCTCAAATGCATTTTAAGATACCAGAAGCTTTGCCTCCAGCTCTTGATGATGGTTATCTGACTGACTTCAAACCACACATCTAATGGAAATGTTTAGTCCAGGGGACCACAATAAATCTACTCAGAAGACAAACTACAAAAATTGTTCTGCATTGATGCAGGGACACAAAACCTGGCTGCATTGACATACTGATCTGTTCTCTGTGTGCCAAATTACTTGCTCATAAATGGATGGTAGAGGAGAAATTCCTTCAAGAAACACTGGTTGCCTATTTCTCACTGTATAAACCATACTTTAAACTGCATTGATTTATAGAAATGTATGTTACCATCACATTTTGAAATAAGAAAAGGACTTAACCCCTCTTTGGGTTCATGGCCATGTCACATGCTATGTGGGAAAGCATCTCTCCAGTCCCTGTAAATAAGTGAGATTAGGGCAGAGAAGCCTTCTGATTTATAGCTGCTTTTCTGGCAAATATATGTCCACAATAAGTGTGCTTCATGCGGTTTTAACCAGCCTAGGTACTGGCAGAAAGCTACATGAGGCAGCTGAGGAACCACATTTAGGGTGTTCATTCACTAGCACTGGGCCTGGCAGGTAAATATGTATGACCATGAAGAAATAATGTATAAAATGTGATTATGGACTGTGTTTTATAAACTAGGTCCACCACAGTGAGCAATGAAAGATTCACACTGGGAGGTATAAAAGTGGTCTAGTACAGCAGATGGTTAAGTCAAAGAAAGATCCAAGAAACCTCATCATGGAATAGCCTGCCCAAAGGGAAATTTTTTTCCCCTTTCAGTAATTTCTGCCATGATCTCAAGTCTTAAAATAAAGGAGTATTATTACTTCATAGTTCCACATTATTTACATAAGACTGGGTAGTTAGTTACATATAGAATTAGATTCATTCTTATTCAGACTAAGAGGCTGATCTCAGGAATGTCTGTTGACAATGGGTTCCAGAAATCATTTATGTGCTGTGCAAAACTGGTAATAGGCCTGGTTCTGAAACATAGATGAAGGCGTATAGAGCTCTTTCTTCTACCTGAAAAGAGAATGAAAGTGCACAGCTAGAAGTCCTCTGTCTATTTCAGTCTTCACTTCAAAAATTGGAAGAATTATTGTGTCCTGGAAAAGGCCCTGATGTGACAGCTGCCAAGATACTCTCACAGGCTTCAACCTTTCATCAGGTTTCATTTTTCTTTTGACACCCACAGGATATAAAAAAGTATTGATTTATACTGGGAAAAAGACTTTTGGTTTTGTCACACTGTACACTTCAGTGGGTAAGCCCCAGGATACAAAATGTATTTTTTGCTGCTAATCCTACTGCATAGTGTTGGTTAAGTTAGGCTGCACCTACACTTTGTGCTCCCCAGTAAAGGTTAGCTGCTCTAAAATGGTTGTAACAACATGCAATCACCACTTTTATGAAAAATGAAAATCATTTTGATGGGTTTAAAGAATTTTTTACTCAGTGACCTCTGAATGCTTTGTTTTCTGTGTGCAACTACAGGAGGGACATGAGAAATCTTCCTGTGATTAGAAACAGTGAGGAAATCATAATATTTTTTTTCCCTAACATCAAAATAATAAATGCAAATCTGATGAAAGTCGAACTTAAGAGGCAAAAAACCCCAAATCATTTTGACTGCCTTTAAGTTGCATAAGAAACTTTCCACTGATAAGAGGGATTTGAAACAGTTCAGTTAAACTAACAAGAAGTATAGTTTAAAAAATGGAGAGAAGGAAAATAGAAATGGAACCCAGACAGTATTTATGTGTATCATTCTTGAAGAAAGATTTGAAGCAAGTATAAATATTTTCCTGGGTTAACTTCACATAAATATGTTTAGTTTATGGGATATTGAGACTAAGAATTATTCAGAAATGCTGTTTCAAATCTTCCTCTTCCACACAGTGGCTCCCATTACTTTCTCTGTCAAGGCTACACCCCTCCTTTTGCCCCCAGTTTTTCTTATGAAAAATAAAACAACGCATTAAAAAAAAAAACAAAACAAAACAAAACAAAACAAAACAAAACAAAACAAAACAAAAACAGTTTTACTGTAATTCTTAGGGCTACTGGTTTAGCAAGTCACCATCTACAACCAACCCACTTGTTTTACATGTAGGAAATCCCCTGGAAATCCCCCAGGTTGCTGTAGGGAGCATGGACACACTCAGCACCTTCTCAAGGTCTGGATGGGCTGAGCACGTGCAGGTCCACATGTGCTGCTGTCCACAACACTAATGGATAAGCCTGCTCTTCCAAAGCACCACAGGTCAGCTGGAGCCTCACCTGTAAAGCAACCAGATATCTGCTTATTGCCACACACTTGCATTTCCAACATCCCTTTGTAATTTTCTTGCCTTTAGAAGAGTTTGTTTGAGATTGTGTTGCAAGGCTGTCAGAAACTACTGGATTTTTTGGGTTTTTTTTCCTGCTCTGTGATCCCTGAGCCTGTCTGAGTGTTACAAGTAGATGCTTCCTATGCACACAGGGGAAATTTTTCAAAGCTGATGGGAAAAGTTTTTACAGTTGACTGAAAATCTGGGAAATCAGAAGCTTGCACAGTTAGTTAGCTTGTTAAAATGCAGAAAATTTAATTGAAACCTCCATTTCACTGACATGTGCTAGAAATAAAGCTGCAAGATCAGATATTTTTTCTCATAAATATTTAATTTGTAAACATTATTATAGAGTACAGCATCTATATTAGGGTGAATTAGCACAAGACTAATTTAAGTCCAAACCTTAGAATTAATCAGGTTTAGTAGTAAAAAAGCTAGGTTTAGTAGTAATAACATAGTAACAAAGTAGTAACAAGGTGATTTAGCTATTAGTGATAGCCTGTAGCATACAGGATGTACCGATTTTATATATATATATATGTGTGTGTGTGTGTCTGTCTGTCTGTCTATGTGTAAATGCATATATTTAAGCATATACACACACCTGTAAGCATATATATACTAATATGATCCAGGATACTACTCATAGATAAATCACTGCTTTGCATGTATACATACAGGTAAGTGTACAAATAAAAACACATTTCTGTGTGCATATACATTTCTTTGTGTGTGTATATACAAAGATACGGATATATTCACAGTATACATACGTAATACATATAGATGATATATACAATATAAATTGCTGTTATTTAGGAAATTGTTACAGAGAAAAGATCATTTCTAGTGAAGAGAACCTAACTGTAGTAATATGTCTCGATGAGCTTTACTTATTCATTTACTTTAAAATTGCTTTCAATTGGCTTTTTATATTCTGTGGTAAAATTGTTGACTTTTTACATTAGTTCATGCTATAGGGAAAGGTTAGCAATGAGGAGTGAACCCGTCTGATCCCTACCACAAGTAACTGTTAGAAAGTCCTCCTCCAGCTCAGATAAGAGGGAATCTTTATTCTGTGATATGGTTCTGTGACTTATGTATTTCTTTTGTTGATATATGTTGGCTTGCACATCTTGGAAGTGTCTCCTAAATTTTGCATCCCACTATCAGTAGGTTCAATATTTGAAACATTCCAGCTGCACATTTTACATTTTGGATTACACAGAATGCTTCTTTATTCTTGGAAAGTGGCTTTTGACCACAAGTGAGAAAAATCAAGAATATCTGTCAAACTGAAAAGAGTAACAAAGTTTTCTGTAGCATTTCCTTTACCTACTTTTTGTTCCAAAGCCTTTAAATATTTTGTCCCAGCTCTTCAGCACTGCATAAAACATGTTGCTTATTAGATGTTTAATATGATGCTTTCATTATTCGTAAGATGACTCAGAAGCTAAACAATTGTCCAAATAACAGATGAAAACTGAATCCAGAACTCTGGATAGTACATAATAAGATTACTATTACATTTTTGTATGAAATATATTTTAAGGTACTCCTCTGATTTTGTTTACAAATTGAGTCTTTATAGATGCACTCCTTTTAAATGATGTCTTAAGGCTGCAAACTTGTTTCCTTTCCATCCATGGTGTTTTGTTACTTCTTCCTTGAAAATTACTCTGTATTAAACCCTAGTACTGCTACCAAGTGTAGCTGGTTACAAAACTTCCGTGTCCTAAATTATCTACTGTAGCCCTGCGAATATAGAGAGTAAAGCCAAAACACTATTCAAACCAATAGGGACTGAACCAACATAAGCCCAAGTAAAAAGATTTTCTGGATTTAGAAGCAAAAAGTAAAAAATTAATTTGAATAAATAATTTTAAATAATTTTTCAAATTTTCAAATGGATTTTCAAATGAATTTTCAAATTACATTCTAGAATGGATTGTCATTAAAAATGCAGTTGGTTTGATCACTCATGCTCATTTAACCAACAATTTTTCCTGACAGTTTCCTAGTGTTAAACCCCGCAAGTCATTACAGAAATATTTGTCATTACAGAAATTTGTTTAGTTCTCTTTTTTAGGAAGAAGAAAATACCTGCAGGACCTGTAATTATTGAGAAATATCAGCAATTATGTTTTCTTTATTTTCTAACGCAATATAATCAAATGACTGCTTACTTTGTAATTATAGTAGCAATCTCTGGGTGCTTGTATTATTTATCTAATTCCACTGTATTTTACTGAATGTTTTATTAAAGAATGAAATAATTACATTCCTTTTCAATAATGAGCTGCACCTACTAAATACATCATTTAAGAATTCAGTAAACAAGAAATTCTTTTAATTGTAATTGCTATTTTTCTTTTAAAATGCATTTACAAAAGGATAATTCTACCAACTGTAGAACCAACCATTTCTTGTATGGTATGCCAACTTGTATATCCAGAAATAAAATTACTGGAAAGCACGTTCAAAATATCTTAGAATCTTTGTGGGGTTTGTTTTGTTTGCCTTTTAAACAGCAAGTTTTATTGATTTCTGTTTTGCAAGTGACTCAATCAACTAACATTTATTATTAAGTCAGTGAAATTGTACGAATTAGAGTAAGTCACAGCACACTTCAGGTAGGTAAATTTGTGCTCAACAGAAGGAAGGGAGTCAACCAAACTCTTCACTCAGTACTTCATTTGGCTCTTTTTATGACTGTAGATCAATTGTATATGACACTTACAGAAATGCTGGGGACCAGTGGGCGTTCCTCCCTGTAAATTTTCCACATCTATGTTTACATTCAGCATATTTGACCTCCCGAGTCACAATGCCTCATATCTTTTTCTTTATTACTTGACATCTGGTTTTCAGACATGAACAGTGCCTAATGAAATCCTTTTGGTCTATATTCTCATTCTCATGGAGATGTGAGAAGAAAACAAATAGCAGGAAATGAACAGAGCTGAGATACTTCAAGTAACTTCAATAATTTATGGATGAACAGAAGCCACACATGCTGAGTCTAGACCTGGCAGGTAGCCTTGTCAGATACAGAGAAGGAGAAAAACAGTTTTCATGGCTTCATATATAAAACCAATTTCTTGACAATTTGTTTTTAGCAATATTTCATTTAAATGGATGTCCAGTTGATTTTCTTTTTTCATACACAGCTCACAGTAACCCTTGAAGTTGTTGTAAAGGCTTCAGAAGTCTACCAAGAGATAATTCAGTCAATGGGAGTTAAGAGCCAGACAGCCAAGCTCAAGTATTTGTTGAATTAATACAATATATCTATGTGTACATACACAATTTGAATCTATAATGTTCATGCATGTGACTATGCAGCAACCTATCAGCCTATAAACAACAAGAATATTTTCTAATTTTCAGGGAATAAAATCAGGAAAAATTCCCCTATGACACTATCACAAGTGGGTAAGGTTTGTCCTATAAAATTACTGAATTTAATATGATTTTAGAAATGAGCTGTTCTCACTAAAATTACGTTGCCTGTTCTGATTAGAAATCAACCAAATAAATAACACACCCAGATGTTATGAATAAGAAGGGAATTAATGAAATTCTACTGGTCATGAATTTGAAAAAATATTAAAAGGATATAATTTGGAGGGTTAAAAAAGAGTTCGTAATTATGTTTAGTTTGTAAATTAGCATGGTCTAACTGTTGATAAAATTTTGTATATTTTTTTAGCAATACTTAGTAAAAGTACTTTAAGAAAAAATCCACATAACTTTTCCAAACAACTAGCTTATGAGCAACACAAAACTTGAGAGAGGAGTATCCTCTTTAATCGATGGGATAATAATATTTGTAAAACACATGATGGTGATCAACTTTTTTCACATGAGAAAAGACACTTTAGCTGTGAAGTTCCCACCCCATGGAATTTTCTCTGTGTGAACCCTGCTTTGGATGTGAAGCTGTAGCATACAACAACATGTTTGTTTACAATATATGTACCAGAGCACTGACTATATATTATCTGCACAACTGAGCCAACCTCTTAGGGTTTTTTTCACTGCTTTTCTGCTTTTGTCTGCCTTCTCCTGCTTTGTCTCAACACTTTCTTCCACTGGAATAAAATTCATCTTCTCAGTTATTCTCAGTTCGATATCACTATTATCAAAGCAGTACAAAACACAGCTTTTAGAACAAGTTTTAAAAAAATATATCTTCAGCCTTAAGTCTTTCAGAGTAATCCACCACCTACCTGAGATCATTGCTTGCACTACAGATAATTTATATCTTTCATGTCTCACTTTAACATTAACACTGACACTCTGAGGATGAAAAACAGACTACAAAGAAACAATGTCAAAATTTCCACTGACTATAGTCAGGGTTGTAATGATCAGTCAATTGCCTAGGTATTCGGGTTTTGTGGTAAGGTTTAAGTGTGTTAAGTGGGAAGCTACAGGTATGGCTCTTGTACAAAGGTGCTGGAAGCTTTCCCTATGTCCAAAGGAGCCAATGCCAGCTGGCTCCAAGATGGACCTGACACTGGCCAAGGCCAAACTCATCAGCAATGGTGGTAGTCCCCATAGTTAAGTGGGGAAAAAATCCTGCACAAAAGCAACATCAGTGGGACAGGAGTGAGAATATATGACAAACAGCCCTGCAGACGAAGGGAGTGGGGGAAGCAAGTGTTTTTAAAATTCAATTTTATTTCCCTTTATCCTATTCTGATGTGATTGGCAATAAATTAAATCAATTTTTCCCCCCGTTGAGTCTGTTTTGCAGGTGATGATGACAAGTGAGTGATCTCTCTCTGCCCTTATCTCAACTCATGAGTTTCCTCTCCCCCATCCAGCTGAGGAGAGGAGTGATACAACAGCTTTGGTGGGGACCTGAAGAAGACCCAGGGTCAACCAAACAGAATCTAAAATCATTAATATCATTAATATATTTATATATGTAATTTCTTCAGAAAAACAACATTTTAACTGTCTACAAGAATATTTATGCAAATTTGTCTAGTAAATGGGATTGGGTGTCAGACCCCCTTGTGATGAACTGATGATTCATTGCTCTCTACTTTTTGTACTCCCTCTTGGGGCATTCAGTGATTCTATTTAATCTTTTATTCCCTCTTTATCTGAGTCCTCCCTCTTCTCCTTTCCCAATGTATTTTCTTTTTAACAGTCTCTTTTCTGTTCATATTTCTCTTGTTTTGTTCCCACTTCTATTTTCTAAACTTCTTGTCAGCTGTCATTTTTGAACCTTTGCTCCCCTACTTCAGAAAAGGAAAACATCAAGACTCTAAGGGAAAGTGGAGCTGCAAATATATTGTTTTGCTCCCAAGTGCTGCAGCATTAGAAAGGACATCTGCCCTGGCAGGCTGCACCCACTCTTCAGTAGATGAGTTTCCCCGGAGCTAGCTCCTAATACAAAAGAAGTGGGCTATACTCTGCTCAAATTGTCAGCTCAATCGGAGCCAGGTGTCATCCTCAGAACAGGGGAAAAACTTTGGTGATTTAATCCAGGGTCTTCTACACTTGCAACAGCATTGAAAGATAAAGTAATATTCCAGCATTTAGAGCCTGGTATAGAACTGAGAGATCAAGTTTAGTGCCTGCCAAAATAAATTGCCGACTTCAGATATCTAGTTCTGTAGAAACTCCAGACTGTAGCCAGTCACTGAGACCATATGAGAAAACAAGAATTTTAAGAAGGACAGTTGAAGAATGTGATGAAAAAAAGATATTACTTTTTAAGACATGTTAGCTAAATTAAGGAAGACAGAATGTTAAAGATTACCCTCTTTGGCCAGTTAGAAGAGTGTAAATGAAGAGGCAGCATACACAGGAAGCAGATGCTCGATAGGAGACAATGCAAGAAACAAGAATGCAGGAGGTCAAGAAGTGAAAGACTGTTCCTACCAGGCTGGTTCAGAATACAGTGTTGAATATCACTTGAGAAGAAGGTCTGCATGGAATAAATAAAGGTATGTTTCATTCATCATCTGTGTGAATTGAAAGGGAAGCTTATAGGAGAATCTGTGGCTATCCTTCACACAAGGCACTGTACAGCATGCTCTAACTGGACCTGTTTTGAGCAGCAGAGTGGACTAGCTGGCATCTTGCGGTCCCTTCCAACTGTTCACACTATCCTGTGAGTCTATACAAGAGCCATATCAGAAGCTGAAAATGTTTTTTGGAAACACAACCTTGTCTATATTGACATGAGTTGTATTGTAATGTTTCTGATATGGAGCTATTCCGAAGGCCATTAGTTAGCATTATGTCCAAACTATTAAGTAGAGTCAGCTTGTGAAGCCAGACTTATGCACCACTAGTATTGTGAACTCTTTTACTCACACAAAAAATTTACCTTTGGGATGACTATCCAAAAGGGAATGCCTGGACATACTTTATGTTTCACCTCCAGTCTGAGCAGATATAGATGTAGTCATGCATACTGACTGCCAGTCATATCAAGTTTAGCTCTTTCTGAATATAAGAATGATCTGAGGCTGAACAACACCCAGCAATGTCAATAAAAGGTTCAATAATTACCAAATTCAACATGCCCAAATTTGCTGTAAATCTCACACTTCAAATCACAGGTAGACATTGTCACACACTGAAGCATGAGACTAGCTCTGTCATTCTCTTTTCATACAAGTTTTTAATGTCTGAACTATATTAACTCTGTCTTCCAAAGACAACCTGCTTCTGACCATAGTTATGGTGGAAAATGACAGTATAAGTTTTATGTATGTCATCTCTTTATTGCAAAGAGGTGTTGTTAATTGCTATTTCCAAGCAGTTTCTTATTTGAAAGTTAATAAAAAGTTGTTTTCCACAGCAGAAATTTTAAGACAAAACAGTGACTGGAAATATCCACAGAGGCTATGTTGTCACTCATAATATCCTCACAATGAACTGACAGATTTTAAGATATTGCCAGAATTTCAGTGGGTATTTTTGTATCCTCTGGAAACTGCTTTATAATTTCCCAAAAGTTTTCAGCCCCAGAAAAATGAAATGATTCTCATACTGTGATCTGTAATACTCTTTCATGCTGTCTTTTTCTCCTGGTTTTTCACTAAACAATTGAAATAATGAGAGTTCATATGACTGCAATTCTCTGCTGGCAATAAAGTATGTTGAACCAAAAACACAACCACATCCTTAATGCAGTATCATGTACTTTAACCACTGTAGGTCCTGTAGTCATCATTTTGACTACTGTGGACTACAAACAATGCCTGAGCAATACCTAAACCAGGTACCTGCACAGAAGATAAATACATACATAGACACACAGATAGACAGTCAACTTCCCTTGCTGCATCCAACCTACATCACAGCAGTATAGTCCAAATGTACTTTCTTCAGTTACAACTGAATAGTCTATTCTAAAAATTGCTTTATTTACCTCGTTTGCACTTGTGGATTAAATATATATGAAAAAACCCAGTTGTATGTTCCTTAATTAATGTTGCACATTAATAAAGCTAAATGTTAAACACCATCAATTGTGATGAGGCAATTAAATGTAACAGAGATTATGGTGGGTGAGTTTTGTGGGTTTTTTAAGTGATGGCCCTGACCAGTTAATTGCATGAAAAATAACAATGATCTATCGTTAACACACATGAACTGTATCTCAGACTTTCAATTTCCTTTAACCAGTTTGTTAATTCTCACACAACAATATGTGTATTGAGACACCTATTCATATTAAAACTACATTAAATATTACAGTGGTGCACATTGAACAAATCAAATTACTGACTTACTAAATCAGACATATATATGAAGGCAAACATAATTTTAATACATTTGTATAAATCATATATAACTATATACCTTTGCATGCATTTATATAAAATTTATATGTTTAGAAAAATTTCTTGTCCAGTGATGATTATGTTTTAATTGTAACTTATCAGAGGACATCTTGAAGAAAGATAACGCTGTGGGGTTTTTTCTTTATTCCTGATTTCTGCTACAGGAACCAATCAGAGCTAAATGTCCCATAAGTGGGAAGAAGAGCGTATTTATTACTCTGTCATGAAGAATAATAGAATAAAAAAAAAACAGAGTAGATCAAGCACTGCACAAGCACAGAGCTAACATTCTCTGTGTCAAACAGGCTACAGTCTAAATAGACCCCTAAATTATTCAGTTGTATATGACTATTCCTAGCAAGACAAAATACTGAAAGAAACTAGCTGCTGGTTATCTAATGGAAGAGAATAGCTACTGTTCATTTAGGTTTTACGAAGACAAATTTTATTTCTTCTTTTTTTTTTAAAAATTAACATTTTCCTGAAGTTTTTGTTTGATTGTTTGTTTGTTTTGTTTTTAAATCTAGTAGACGGTATCTGTAAAGCATTTACTCTGTCTTCAAGTTACCAGATTCAGGACCTGTATTTTTACCTCGTCTCTGAAATGCTTTGGGCTTAGTTGCAGTGATGTTATTACTTCAAATCCAGCAACCTTTAAAAAAGATTGCAGAACAATAAACTTAAAGCTGAGTGAAATCATATTACCAGAGGTCTGGACTATAACCAAATTTTTTAATCTTAGCTAATTGACTACTTTATGGTCATAACTAATGGTGGAATGGGTAAGGAAAATGAACAGTGCAAAAAAAAAATTATCTGTAAAACTGAAGGAATATCCTAAAAGCAATAAGGAAATTTAACTATATGCTATATGCCATGTGCAGAAGCAATGAAGTATGCTTTGTCTAAATATATATTTTGTAAGAAATAGCTCCATGGAGTGTTGATGCTTCAGAGATGCTACATTTCATTTGAACTAATGTTTGAAGATCCCTGTTTTAGACTTCTTGATTGACACACAAGAGAAATTAGCAATTTTATTCTGTGGCAATAAGACTCAAAACAATAAATTGTTGAAGTTCCACTCACAGATGCTTTATTCATGACAGGATAGTGTAGTGCAAAGGGCAGAGATGATGATCAACAGTTCTAACATTGAAAAGAGTTATATGTTAAATAGAGGCACAATTCCCCACTTACAGGCAAAACACAATGCATATTTTCCAGATGTTTTCAATTAATAATAGCGCATGGGAGCACAGATCAGTTTGCTATGCTTGTCTCATTGACTTTGAAGCAAAAAGCCCCTCTGATAGAAACATCATATTTTCCCTCATGTCTTAGCAATTGCCCAGAATACTTTGTGCAAAACCACACCTGACAAGGCAGCCTCCTCAGTGTTTTCTCCAAACAAGAAGTTATATACCAGAACAAAATTGCTAGACATAGCTGCAACAATCTAGAGTAATCCTAGTAGCTTCCAAAAAAATTTATAAATCAGGAATAACTGAACATGGTTATTAGACAGTATGAGAGTTAACAATTGTATATAACACTGTAGGTATCAAACAAATGTAACATTTAGTTAATTGCAGAGTAAGACAGCACATTAAAATAGAGTACATATCATCTTGCAATAAACATGCTCCACTTTCAAAGAGCTGCAAGGAATTTTAATTAGGCATCTACTAACACAGTGGGATCATGTTGTAAGGAGACATTGGATAGTCTTTAGGAAGAGGCAAGAGTGTTAATCTTTTTTCTTTTTTTCTTTTTTTTTTAACCACAATCTCTTTCTTAATACTGCATCTATTGGGAACAGAGCAATGAAATTTTTGACAATTACAGAAAAGAACTCAAGGAATTTATGAGTCAGGAAGATTATATTATTATTGGAAGAATGCTGGGTCTGGAAAGTAGGTCATGGAAACTGATTTAACAGAGAGCTTTCATAGTGGGGTTACCACAGGTTTTGAGTTTTAACATCTCTCTTCTGTTGCAAGCAGAAAAAGATACTTCCATTTTTCTCAAGATCTTTCCTTCCTTTTTGGTAGAGTTCTGATATTGCGTTGGTTGATATTGAGAGTGTCTTGGGCCTGAGAGGGGCCAGCTCTAAGTCTGCTCTCTCAAGCAGTCCCTGACCGCCATTTTCTCTCTTTCTGTCCCCCCAAGCCCAATAGCTGCACAACTGCTTTTGTAGCCACTGCAGCAGCCAGCAAGAGCAACCTCCCATTCTCACTTGAATATTGGAAGGGTCTCTTCCTAGTATGGCAAGGACAAGGCGCTTCCAATCTTAGCAAGATGTTTTCTTTCCCTAGTTCCAGCTCATTTTCAAACTAAAGTAATAATGTAAATTCAAAGTACTAATGTTCCTGCATGATTTTTACATGGTGGGACAAGTGCTTGCTTTGCATAGTGGTGGGTTTTACAAGATCTCTCAATAGAGGGGTGGCATTTCCCCAGGTGAAATGAGGTAGCTGGCCGAATATATGAGAGAAACAAGTGTATAAGAAATAATTATCTTATGGACTATGTCAGAATTTTCTGTATTATGAATGCAACTCTTTCAGTATAGTTTAATCCCTGTGTTTTAAGATAAACCAAGAATTTAGAATCATATCAAGAGAAAACTTGATAACCCTGGGGACTCCAGGTATGTAACTTTGCCTTTGGGCTAGTAACTGGTAAGATTTTTTAATTTGCTATATCTGTGTACTCAGCTGGGAATAGAAGTTGGTAAATTAATCTTCTCTTTATTATACAAAGTTCTTGTGGCAGAATTGTAATTTCTTTTTCTGTTAAGGCCTTCATACAACCTATACTGTCAAATATTGTTTGTATACGTACAAGCCTCAGCTGTGCCTACTGTTTTATTTCAAGCCCTACCTAGAATAAAAAGAAAAATTACTTTCAAACATAGATATCCCTATTGGATTATAAAAATTGTGGAGTCTTTTGTTTTAGCCTCTATAAAAACAATTTTAATGGAAAAGTGTTTTGGTATCAATGTTCTCTGAAATCATTTGTGTGAAGGTTTCAAAAATAAGTAGCTTAAAAGTTTTACAATAAGTATTTTACTTAATAAATTATTAGAAATATATTTTTATCAGTATAATTGATAAAGAAATATTTAATTAAATCTCTCCAACTGTTATGAAGGAAAGTTTTCACTTTAAATCCTGTGAAATGTGTTTCAGAAGAATTAGGACAAGTAACACTGTTCATGGTTATTACAATAGTCTCAGGACAGCAATATACTAGCAGCTATTTTACTTCCTGACTAAAACTAAAAATAAAGTATTCTTAAATGGACAGAAACTTAAGAGACATTGACAGCAAACAACACATAGGAAAAATGTAGTAGACAGTTTCAAACACTTTACTGTACCAGGCAGCCAGCATGATTCTAAGGATATGACTGTGTGATATTTCATTCAATACATAAAATCTTCTCAAAATCTGGTCCCAAATGTAAGATTTCTTACTGAGTATGAGAGTTCAATTCCCATTAAATTGCAATAGGACCTGGGTGCCAAGTTCTTTTACTTCTTTTCCTTGTTTCCACAGCTTTAAAGGGATGATAGTTTTTAGTAATTGTGCTTTCCTTTCATTTGTTTCTGTTCCAGTATAAAGGAGTGGATTTTTTGAGGGTGCTCATAAATGTAGGCAAGTCCTTCTGAGATTTGCCAGGCTTTGATTATTGGTATTCTATTACATGCAACATGTAAACAATGTGGTACTTGAACATTTGCAATGTTACAGCTTGAACACTAGAAGTTCATACGTGAAAAATAGTTTTGCTGGTGGATTAACTGGGGGTAACTTGGATCAATAATATCTTTGCACAGGATAAAAGACTGAATCGGTATTACTTCTGATTCCATAGTGTTGTGAAAATTACGTCAGAAGAAACAAATTACCATCAGTCTTGGTTAAGCTAGAGTAGATGCATTTCAACATACTTGAAATCATACAGCAATTTCTCTGTTCTCTGAAGCACCAATAATCCAATGTCCAATACTCTATGAGTAAAACAGAACTACACTTAACCCTCCCCTAAAAACTCATCCAAGGGACAGATTAAAAGATTTTTATCAAAATCTATGTCCCCCGATGCTTCAGAAGGTTATTGAAAAGCAAAATGCAATAAGCAATGTCTACTTACAAGCTTCCTCAAAGTAAGCGTTGGAAACACCTTGGCTCAATTCCAGGTATACAGACTCATACAAATAAGAAAAAAATATTAGCTTCACACAGAATTTCTTCGGAAGTCTTATACTCATACTTTCACTAACATCAAAAACTTTGAATTATTGTATTTATCTCAAGCTCTTTCATCTCAGCTTCCCTGTTCATTTGACATTATATAGAAATAATCTGAGTGTAGGGTAACAGAAGTGTATCGCCAGTGTAACATAAGCAATGCAATGTAAACAGACATTTAAGTTATTTTTAGATAATACATTTTCTCTTTCCTTTCCACACACAAAAAACTATACATAAAATTTTAAATACTTTTAAATTATTACTGTTCTCCTGCATAGTTCTAAATCTGATGAAAAACAGGCTTTCAAGAAGACTGACTGAAATACCTCAGTTTAATCAAAGCTCAAGAAAGCCATTTGTGTTAAGTTCCTTTTCCTATTTTTTGTTCTTTACACTCACATATTATTTCAGATCAGATTTTAATGCTTTTGGCAATACAGCTTACAAAGCCCAGGAAATGGAAAGTGCTGGAAATAAACCAGCTACAGATGTGAAACAAGTCTCCTGAGAGTTTAAAACATGGAAAGATGTGCTGGAAGATTCTGATTTCTAGGAACAAAACTTAGTTTCATTAGTTTTAAAAACTGTAGTCAACTTCTCCAACAATAATGCACCTAAAATAAACAAACAAAATTTAATATCCTTTTGCAGTACAAGTGGTCTCTGTGCTGCAAAACCCATCCAAATTAAATTCTTTGTGGTCAAACTCCTTTCACTGGGTTGATTCAATGTGAGAAGCACTAAGCTCCATCCTCTCCTCCCTGCGGAGGACACTTCCTTCATTTGTCACAGACATTTGCATGTAAAGGAATGACTAAAAAAAAAAAAAAAAAGAGAGATAAAATCATGTCCTTTCCTCTGTGTCAAGACCAACACATTATGCAGAAACATCAACATCACTAACAACATCCCTGTAACTACCAAGATACGCAAAGAAACTTTACTTTTGCAGTTTGCTCTGGGCCCATTTTGAAATTGAAAGAGTACTTGCCTCAAGACTTACTTGAAAAGGACACCAGACTCTTACTGACACTGGCTTCTGTGCATGTTTTCAGATTGAGCTTCTTAATAAAATCCAAAAAGTATCCATGAATGTGACTTTTACCTTCCCACCTGAAAGAGAAATGTGTAACACTTACAGAGGCTTCAGTTTACCATGTCTGGATACATTCTGTAAAGGTAAAACATTAAGCAGAAATAGCAGACCTAATTCCCCCTTTTCTTGCAATGTGAACCAGATGAAAATCAGACTTGTTGGGTTTTGAAGAAGAAACTCTCTGAAAATTAATATCCCTAATGCTTCAGGAGTAAAGTGTTTACACCACATCCAGGGAGAATTAAAATTATAATTATTATCTGTTATTTTTTTATTGCAGACTTGAAAAATAAAGCAGCAATTAAAATGAGACAAACATAACAGCAGGCCAGCTCTTCATAGTAGAAGATTCCTTTTGTGTACACCATAAAAGAAAAATGTTATAAGCTGTTTCAGACTAATACCATGAATATAGAGGTAAGTACCGAATTTTTATAGATGTATAGTGCACTGAAGATTTATTGTTTCAAATGAGAAAAAAGAGCACATGAACAAGGAATGAAATACCATTAAATTTAAAGGTGTGTTTAATTAATATTTCTGATTTTTACTTGAACAGAAGAAAGGAAATATTATATAGTATAAAATGTCAAAGTGTTTTTCATTATAATAAGCACAGTCTTATGGAAACAAGATCTTGTCAAATACATGATATAGTTGGAGGGGATTTCACTTGCAGTGCATAAAGATATAATAGAGGCACAATACAGGCAGAACTAAGACACGCATCTGAGTGCGGCACAACAGTCTGATTAAAAAATTAGTAGACACACATCCATGTAGCATAAATTTAATGGATTCAAATATACACAATTATCCGATGACAAAACACCATTCTCAAGGGGGAATCATCATAAAGCAGATGTATTTCTACCATTTACAGAACTGATAATAGACTGGAAGCTCTCAGTACCTCAGTGATGAGAAGCACATAAAAGCAATCCAATATTTCCAGATGACACAGAGCTGACAAAAAGGGTAAATAGTGATAAGGAGGAAGTGATCAGAGAGATTGCTTGGAATTGCATGAAAAATGAAACTTGATTAAGCACAATGTTTCAGTATGGCAAATGCAAAGTAATAGTTCTATGACAGTATTCTGTGTGCTACAAAGCAGAGTCCTGTTAGAATGCAGCATTACTTCTGCAAAATAAGAACTTTAATGAGATGACATCTACTTCTGGTTCTCATAAATTTAGAAGGGTAGTAGAAATGGCACAATGCGTAGAACAGCATAGAAAAATTACTGAAGTATTTGAGAAAGCACTTATGTCTTTAAAATTAAAAGGGAAATGATCTGTTTACAAAGTATATGTTTCTTTACAGATAGAAACTACTAGTCATCAAACAGCTCTTTAATCTTGTGAAGAAAGGCATAATAAAACCAATGACTGAAAAAAACCAACTAATTCAAACTAAAAAATTAAGCATAATTTCCTGTGACAGTGATTAAACCACGAAAATCAATTACAAAGGGTTAGCCTGCTGCTTCTGACTCTCATTATGATTAGACAAGACTGCCTATCTTTTAAGAAAAGAAGTTCTAGCTAAATATAGTGGGATTAACTCAGCACGAGGGTAACAGATTGAACAAGTCAGTTTCATTAAAAAAGCAGCAGTTCAGATCTGTTGTATCTTCCACAATAAATCATGAGCATCTTAAGATCTTAATTAAGGTCATTCTGCACAACATTGTTTCTTTTTTCCTTTCAGTGTGGAATTTTTCCCTTCCTTTGTAGTAGATCTTATCTTTGCTCCTATCCAGTGCAGCCTTCCCTTCAGTATTGTTTCATTTATTTTTTAAAGCCTGGTCTGATGCTGAAGTCTCCATCAACTAATCCATATAGTTTACTACTGAAAGAAGAATTGGTCCTTGAAAATGCCTGCACCGAAACATTTGTCCTTCCCAGGACCATCTGATTATCTTTTGTTACTCTGTGCTAAAACTGGGTGAACACTTGGCAAAACTTACACGTGCATGTCTCTTTTTCTCATCAGTTGACTTCTCTAGCCTGATCCTTATTATATTAACAACCAAAGTTATAAGCTCCAGCACTAGTTTTCCATTTGAATGTGTTCTAGTGGATTTAATAGCACCTCTTATCCTGCCACTGTTCATTCTGTATGCTGCTTGTAGGTCTGTGAGATCTCTTCTGCAAAAGTCATGGTGTTGAACTGCTTCTTTCTAAAACCAAAGAGTGAAGGAGGTGAAAGAAACCATTCACACACTAAAGTTTGCCATCACCCTGCAGTGTTGGGGGGTTTTGCATTAAATAGATTTCTCTTTTTCTTCCATATAGGTGTAAGTGAAATAATTTCTCAGGGTCATCAAAAGATCTGCAAAGGGCAAATAGCCTTTCAAGTCTCTCAGGTAGCACAAAAATATGGTGTTTATCTTTCTAAATGTTCCTAGATGAGATTATTTTCCACATGAGAGAGAGTGCGTGAGCAGGCACTGATGTCTTCTCTGTGGTAACCAGTGACAGGACTTGAGGGAATGACATGGAGCTGTGTCAGGTGAGGTTTAGATTGGATACCAGGAAAAGGTTTTTCACACAGAGGGTGTTTGGTCACTGGAACAGGATTCCTAGACGAGTGGTCACAGCACCAAGCCAGACAGAGTTCAAGAAGCATTTGGACAATGTTTTCCGGCACATGGTGTGATTCTTGGGGCTGCCCTGTGTAGGGCCAGTTGGACTTCAGTTATCCTTGTGGGTTCCTTCCAATTCAGAACATTCTCTGATTCTGTGAATTTCATATAGTTATGGCAGCTGTAACACAGCCACTCCAGAATGACAGAAATGTTGTGCATGCTGCAAGTGTGCTGACATGATGCAACCAACCCCGGGCAATTAGGAGAGAAGCACAGAAGCTTGGACAGATAAGCGTGAATCTAGGAAACCATAAAGCTGTGTTGGTCTTGCCCTGTATCTTAAAAACTTTCAATGTTGAAGAGAAGGATCTCACTAGTTTCAGCCCAGTGCTATGGCTGAATGACTTAGAATTTTGGGGTTGACAGGGTAGTGAAGCTGTTGTCTGCAGATCTCTGCATCTCAGTCTATTGAGCAGTAGAGTAATAACACCTTCAGTGACTACTGCAATTCACTATACACTATTAATATTTTAGCATACATGTTTTGTAATCCTGCATGTGTGGATTGCATGTTTCTTCTGAAATTTTGTGAACTGTATTTGATTTCATTACCTCACTTCAAAACCACCATTAAATGGTAATAGTATGAAATATAGCAGAGAAATCTGGCTGTTCTATTGCATGCATATTTGAAAAGACTCAGTTTTATTTTGAGTTGTCAGATATCTTTATTTACATTTATATTTCTCGCTATCTTGAAAACCAAAGTGAAGGGGGAAATGTGATATAGAAAATATGGAAGTATGGGGAGCTTTTCAGACACTCAGAGGACCACAAAAATAATATCACACAAAATAGCCTTTTAAAATTTTATTAAGCAGCTCAAATAGCAATGGATATTTATTTAGCATTTTTCATCATAAAAATCTTTTATTCTACTAAAATTATATACTAGAGTGCTTTAATCTCGGGATTTTTTGCTCTTCATACATATATGAACCACTTCAAAATTGTCTGATTCTTTCATGAAGGTATAATAGATAATTTCATTTCAGTTTGGTTTTCATTTCTTCTCTTTAATTGAATTTGAAATAATTTGATTGAATTGTATTTTAAATGATCAGATATAGACAGATCTACTGTACTAACTGATCCATGTCAGGAAACTGACTTTACAGCTGAATATACATTTTGTCATTCTGATGTGTCAGGGATACTATGGAAACCTGGACAATGTTGATATCCTTTTCATGAATTTCCATATGAAAAATTATACAGCTTGTCATGATATTTTCATGTTTTCAAGAGAATGAAACTTTTGCTTTTCAAAAAATACTGTGAGAAGCATATATTTAATTTTTATTGTTACCTTCTCCTATTTGGTGCATCTGGCTTTAACTGTAATTCAGACTGGAAGCTTTAATAGAGCAGTGACTGTTTCTGTGTCTTCACTTCTGTCTTTTGCAGCACAACAGGTCCTCAGCACACTGTGAAGGTACAGCAATGCACCATAAGGCCTGAATGGTTTGACTGGCAATACATACAGTGAGGATATATTGGTTCATTGGAGTGTTTCATTATTTCTTCAGTTGAGCTCAGTAGCTTAATGACTAAAAGATCTGTGGCACTGATCTATACATATTTTTTTCCACAAATGGCTTTATTACTTGTCCTCAGCCTATAACGATATATACAACTAAATTGATGGAGTAAAAATTATAGTGTTATCATTAATTTTTGAAACTAAAAATCTTTAAAGTTGAATTGGGGTAGAAGAACGATATAAGCGTAAGCAATTTTAGATGCGTAATAGCTAGTTAAAAAATTAGCTATTCAATAAATCAGCAATGCTGTAACTCAAGAAAAAAATAAAGAACCTATTAGAATAATACCCATAGAATGTACTGAAAGCTGATGGTGTTCTCACCAATGTCTAGTGGCATATTATTTATAATGTCATGTTGTGTCCTAGGTTTATTGAAGCAGTATTTTATGCAACCGTTGCAATCTGCAAAGACTTCTTTAAAGATTGACTTACTGCAATGAAATATCATCTTCACTTCCATTTTATGCCCATGGTTTATATAGACATGTATATATCCCTGTGAAGCTCAGAAAATTGCAAGCTAACATGGAAAACAGCTGCAAGATTTGCTTTATTGCACCTTTTCAAGTTTTAAAGTCCCCTCCTTGACATCAACAAAAATTCTGGCTGTGTTTTTCTTAATCAAAACTTTAACAGATGTTGTTTTTTTGCTAGGGCCAAGGATTATATTTCCAATATATTCCCAAGCAGACACTCATCAGAGGTAGTCAATAATTTTTAAGCAAAAGCAGAACTTCTTAATCAGACATTGGCCAAATAGAAAACCTGTTGGGAATGAGATGTTGAACCATGTATCGATCTGCAGTTGTTATTTGAAGTATATTGTTATATGAAAGTAAAATTTGCTAAAAATCTATTTGAAATAAACTGTGCTAGTTAGCTGCAGAAAAATCCAATCAGTTTAAAACCAAAGAAGTTAGTTGTTTCATTAAATTGTCCGGGTCATTCTGGAAATCATGTACATCTCTTGTAATAAAATGAAAATAAATACCCTATCAGCAACTGTGACTTTATTAATTAAAATATTAGAGAAAGATTGTGTAATTGTGATGAGACGTGTAATGAAATAATTCTATCTATCCAAAATCTAGACAAGTCTATTTTGTGGGAGACAAAATGAAAAATTAAGAGGTTTGTAGTGTTCATGGATTATTATACTGTGAGCCTTTCAGAGATTTAAATAACTGATAAACAACAAAAAAATTGGCTCTGCTTGGAAGCACACAGACATAGATAACCAGTTTGAGTTTTCATACACCAAATAAATGGGGATGCTGATGTAATATTCACTTTCGTAACATCTAAACTATCTCTGGTTTGAATACAGTATAAATATATTTGTTAGCCTGTGGTTATGAATCTGCAAATACATAGCCTATAGCCAAAGCACATAAATTTGCATAGTGCTGTTCCATGCTACACAGGAAGGGAAGAGAGGTAAATTTATTTCCTTAGATGATTTTAAACCAATACAAATGTATCTTTACCGTTACACATTTTATGCCACAGCCATATTCGTAATTACTGTTCTCTCTCACAGAAAGATCTCTTTGTTTTTCCAGACACTTGAGTTGGTCTGTGCAGCCTTATGCATTTTACATCTCATTTCTTGCTCCAGCACGAGGTGTGGAACTACTTTATGACCTACTTCTGTCCTAAAAGTATGTTGTACAGGAAGCAAGACAGAGGCAGGAGGCATAAAGCTACTTAAATTGAAGTTAGTCTCAGCAGTAAACCAGGAATCAAGAACCCTCATGAGTCCAAATAATGCAATCATACATATGTAGAGACTGAATGGCTGGATTTCTAGTGATGGCAGACAACTTCAGCTCTCTCTGAAGTCATGTTACAAGGACAGTTTTCAAACTAACTTGCTAGAACTAATAGAGAAAGTTAATCTTACTTAACAATATCTTACAAAACTTCAAGATGATTTATGCAGTCTTAATTTTTTCCTTTGTATGTATTATGGCCCAGTTTTCAATTATATCTTCTCACTTCATTTTTTGCCTCAGGACTCCTGAGTCATTCTATAAAGCTTTGGCAGCATGATAAAAACTGAAAAGGAATTATGACAGCAGAAAATATTTTAGATATGATCTTTGTCATCTACAATAATAATTCTGAAAATTGTATTCATTCAGTCTGAAGAGGGACCTACACTGTAGGCAATATTGTCATTCAGAATTAGGAATGACTACACAGGACTTGGTTTCTTTCCAGAGGCAAGGCCAGACCACACAGAAATATCTTACTACTATAAAGTTACTACTAACAGAAGTAAGTAAATCTTACTTCCATTTACTTTTAATGGAAGCAAAATTTCCATCTTACTTCCATTTACTTTTAATAGAAGAAAAATTTCCATCTTACTTCCATTTAAGATGGAAATATTTTACATAAATCCTGAGGTGAGAAGGATTAAGCAGTATACTCCTATGTCTGAATAGCAGACACAACATGTGCAGTAAAAGGCCTCTGGCACTGGAAATGGTCATCCAGCCAAAGAACTCAGAGGGGAGATTTGGTAATGTATTGATAAAGAATTGGTGAAAAATAGAGGCCCTTTTTATTGTTTCATGAAAACAGAACTCTATCGTTCTCTCTCATGAACGGTGGAAGTGAGCCTTTAGTTCTGGAAAGGTGAGACAAGAAATTTGCCTCACCTTAACACAACACTGGGAGGCTCTGGCCCTATCTCAGGCTCTTCTCTGGCATTGTCCCAATGCTGCCTTTCTTTCAGTCAGAGAAAGCCAGAGCAGTGTCTCTGCAGTCTCAGTGTGGCTCTCCTACTTAGACATGGCTGGCGGTGCAGCCTTCCAGTGGTAAGCTACATGGTACATCACTGCAATGACTGGATCAAAATCCCATTTCTGTGTCAATTATAACTGAACTACAAGGCATTCCCTTCATGTGCTCCATTGCCGAGGTGTATTTCAGTTCCAGACCCAAAACAGACCTGTTCCATGGCATCCACATTAAAACAACTGACATTTCCTTTGGTTGATGTTACCAGTTAATAGTCATTTTGAAAAAGTTTCCCATGGTTTTTTTGATTGAGGATAAAGCCTCTTGGTTAGAGAGACAAATTGCTGCAGATGATAAACCTCTCCTTTTTGACAAAGCATATCTGGTAAAAAATTAGCAAGTGTAACCCAGAAGAAAAAAAAAAAATCAGTCTTTACAGTTGTTATAACAGTTGTGGGAGAATTAAAAAGAAGTTAGTGGAAGCTGTCAGGCAGAAGTGTCATGTATGCCAGGAAAGCCAAGAATCTTAGACTTGTTCCACTTTTCTCTAGGAGATATTCAAATCAAAATGTGCCATTTTAATCCATTTTGCCAATCAAAGTAAGTTTACGCCTTAAGTAACAATGAATGTTTCATCTGTTTTCAGGGAGTTTTTTGATTTTTGGTTTGGTTTGGATTTTTTTTAGAAATCATCTAGCTCTGATTTCTTGGAGAAAAAGTGGAAGAAAGAAAGCTTCTACAAATGTATTATAATGAAAGCTTCTAATGACTGAGATCCAAGAATTATTTGAATCCATGAGTATTAGAGACTCAACCCAATGAACACATCAGAACTGTGCTTTTGACTCAGGAAACAGAGCAGTTAATGTTCCTTAAAATAATAGGCAAGAAGAACAGGCAGGTCAGTGCAGCATGTCAGAGATTAGCCATGTGGGTTTATGGATTTGCAAAGCTGCAAAATTGTAAAGATAGAGCGAACAGAGGGGCCAGTGTATGAGATGGATACAGATAGTCTGAAACAGCAGATGAAAGTCAAAAAACACTAGAAGGAATGAGGCTGTCTAGATATCTCAGGTCCTTCCTCAAGTGTTCTGTTTTTTATGTTGATGATTTGTCTGTAATTCAGGATTAAAATGTTCACACTGTGCTCGTGTACAGATAAGTGCCAGAGAGTTGCTCTGTGGCAAGCCAAGCTCATTATATCTGCAGAAAAAAAACATATCTACTGAAGTTTGTGCCAGAATTATATGTAAATGTGTGAATGACTGAAGAGCCTAAACCTGAGACCAAGATCAAATATGTGCTAAGTGATAAACCTGGAGTTTCCTGAACACCTAATTGAAAAATCTGTGGACTTGGTGTGCATTTGTGGGAAACAACAATAACAAAATTAGAACAAGTCCCAGATAGTTCTTGCAAGCAGCTATGGTAATATTCCTTCTGATGAATGGACTGAGTTCCATCTTAAAACACTTGAGGATTTCCACCCTCTATCCAAAATGAAGGTGGACTTCCTTGGCAGTTAGATACCTTCTGCTGTTTTATAATATAAACTTATTGACTAATACATACAATAATACATAGTACATCTATTATCTTCAATTACATATAGATTGGTTGGTTTGCAAGTCTCACAGTATCCAGTTACTGTATTGTTCAGCCTTATTTTGGATTACTCTAATTTAGTGTCTTGCTTTGTAAAATAGGTTTAGAAGCATTGCAGCTGTATTTTATTGATCATTAACCCTTCTTTAATCCCCACAGAAGCAGTCTTGTAGCTACCTCTATTATCCAGTTTTCTATTATTCTCATGAAGATGTGCATTTTTTTCTGGTTTGTTTTCCTGTTGTTTGTTACTCTTTCATGCATTTTAGTTTCTTGTATACCTGATTTTCCTCTTCTCAGGTATCAACCTAAGTTCCCAACTTCTTGCCTTAATAGAACTCCCCTATAATCATGTCAGATTTAAAAATCTCTTCACTATTCAAGGATATTATATGGCAAGAATGCAATGAAAGAAAACATTTTGGAAGATGCATACAGGAGGAAGAACAGAAAGAGCAGAACTGAAGGTTAATACTGACATCAGGAACAGGCAGATTTATGTGAGGAACCATAGGCGTTTTACCAGAGGAAGTCCAGGAAGGAAGTATTTCTGTCAGGAGCAAGGACACCTACTTCTGAAAAGCACACTTTATAATAAATTTCAAGGCTAATGTTCTTCCAAGGCTCCTATTTAATTAGAACAAGGCTGACAATTCCCAGACAGAGATTCAGATAATCCTCAGAAATATCGTTTGATTAACCCTTCAAGGAAGCGCTGAGAGAAGTACAAATCGCCATTTTCATGCCTGATTGACAGTGCTAACTGAAAGCAACTTCTTGCCATTCTCAAAGTGCTCTGTGCAAGAGAGATCCATACCATCATTTCCTATGCATGTAATGTGAAAGTGTGAGTTATCACTGCAGAAATCCAATTTATAGATTTCTCATGCTCCCTTGATGTACCTTCTGAACGATCTTTATACTTAATAATGGCAATGAAAATGAATCAGGCTTCTACCAGGTGTGAATTTGTACCATGAAGAACACAAGTTTATTCTCTCTCCTTTGCAAGAGTCTCCCAGACACAATAAAACATCCCACTCTTCCTCAGACAGCAGTCTCTCCAGAAGTCAAATTACATTCATTTTTACTAATGTTAAAGTTTCAATTTTTATGTTTTGTAGCCTAATACGACCATTACAAATGTTATTCTATTGGCTCTGCCAAAAGCAGCAAGTATCAGGTCCTGTAATGTGTGATGTGAACTGTTAATTAGGCTCAGATGTTCAGCTTTAACTTCCCATTTTGAAGCTATTAGAAACATGCTAATTGTAACATGGCAGGTAAATAATAATCTGAAACTCTATTTCATGGCAATTACAAGGAAGCCAAGGTAAATGTGCAAGGATTTTAAAAGCACAGTGCGCTTAATGACTACTTATAAATATTACAAATCTTGACTGTTTCTGATAGTCAAACACTTACTAATATTAGTACAACCTGTACAACAGAAGAGTGTATTTTGATGGGAAGACAGGGAGATCTGTAGTGTTATTTCATCTTTCAGCTCCACACATACAGGACAGGATAAGAAAATGTCATCCTTGGTACAAGAAGATGGAAATATCTCACTCCTGACACTCTCTGTTCTCTGGTGCTATGCAAACAGAGCTGTGACAAAAGCTGACAGAGGACCCACTGGAAGAAAGCAATCATACACATAGGTTTGACCAACGTGATAGCAGCTGATTACTCAATATTTCCACTTATTTGAGTACTGATAGCTGTCGTGGCAAAGTACTGCATGAAGAGTGTGACACTGATGTGGAACAGCACTGTTTGCTACTGGCTGAAGTAAATAAAGTAATCAGAGCATTCAGAAATACCTATGCTCTTCTTAAGATTGGGCATTAAAACTGGTTTTTTTTCAATTATTTGTAAATTGAAACTTTCTGGGTTTTGGTTTTGTGGTTGTATTTTTCACTTTGCCATCAAACCTCTGCCCAAACTCACTGTTATTTTTGCCAAGAGACTATTTTGATGGAAACAGACACAGCTGGGGTGCTTTGGGTAAACACAAGAATTTAAACTCGTATTTATTACAAACCAGCCTTGAACCTGAGCCTACATCCTCACAAGATAAGCCGATATCACTACAGAAGAGAACATTTGTATGTCACCATAACAGAAGACCATATCCTGCAACAAACGGAAGAGAAAAAAAAAAAAAAGGCAAATCTGTAGCATGCAGATATTCCATCAGGTCCATTACCAAAAAAAAAAAGGATGGTGAAGCAGTAGAAATATTAAAAACAAACACACACAAACTACAAAATATTTCATAAGAAGCACTATGTGAACTTACTACCAGCTTTTCCTGAAGAGCTAAATTTTGGCTAGCTTGGACACTTCATGCTATCTTATGATTGTTTATGATACATTACTGACTATTTCCTGTTGCTACCAAATTTCCATCATTCCCACTATACTTTATGATGCCTTTGGTGAATACAAACATCATTGGCCAGAAAGCCCAAGCATGAAAAGTAAAAAGCTTCAGTGTGGGAACATCTTTCAATATATATTGGGCTGGCTGAGGCCTAACAAGACCAGGAGGGAAACATTCAGAAAGATGTTATCAAGCGGTATAAAGCTCCTTGGGAAAGGGATGCCTCCATACACCTAAATTAAGAGCAACACTTTTGACATTGCACATGCCTGAGATTGAAATATAATTACATTTCATTCGTGATTTCTGAACTTCAAAAGTAGAGTTGAAACAGATTGTGAGGTTTTGGGTTTTTTATTATTTTCTCAAGTTTTAGTAACATTTGCAAATGTGACTTATTTATTCCCTCTTTACTCCTCTATATAAAGTCAGTGTTAACATGTTTTCCCTAATTATCTATATTTACATGTCCTTTTAAATTTCTCCATAAGAAATTCTCATTTTTCCTTGGGATGTGGATCTTTTGTAGATGACTCCTTTGAGACCATATCCCTAATATGCCTCCTGCCTTGCAAAACCCAGCAAAGCAAAACATCCCATGTGTACTCATTATTTTTTCTCTGCCAACAAAGTGAAAGGTAATTTCTTTACGCTTCTTGAAAAAGTTTCTTGATAAATAAAAAATTGTAGCTCACATAACTGCAAATTACTCCCAGTCACATTATCAAAGGCTGTTGACATGACTGAACTGAAAACAGATCCTCTGACCTCATCCTTCATGTCTTGACATGCATTCCCATGTGTAGTCATTTAAAACCCAACCAGAGGCCTGGTACAAGAACTTTCCATGCCTGCTCAGTTTCACCTAGTGCTGTACACATGGGTACCTTCATTTAGGACTCGTGACTTAATTTGTGCCCCACTCCCATCACTATTCTGGAGATTAGCTCCTTAGCATCTCTATAGCAACAACTGGGAATGTGTAAGTGGAAAGATATTAAACTACCCCTCTGTTTCCCTTTCTTTTGCCATAATATTGGTAGTAAGATGCAAGTATAGGTCAGTGTTACAGCTTACCCAAGAGGATGCTGCCCTCACTTTAATCCTTTCATTAGAAAATGTTTGAAAATCAGATTCTGCTTTTTCACTAGTAAAATTATAAAAATGTAATACATCTGTTTTAGGGAAAAAATATTGAAATATTCTTAAAATTCATGTCAATGAAATTCTGAAAAGAAATATCATGAAACAGTTGAGACAATAGCTGCACAAAAGTAACAGGGCAAGGAGAATAGAAGAGATGTATATAATAAAAAGGGGCAGCACTTTCCTCCTCTCCTCTGCAAATGTTAGAGCAAATAAAAGGAAGCAACAGAGACTGAAAATCACAGAGCAAGTATACAAAAAATGGAAACAGACAGAGGAAATTAATAATTTCCTGTATAACCAGAACAATGTTTTCAAGATAAACAATAGGTCTACAAATGAAAACAACAAAGGGATTAAAAGTTTATAGAGACCATTCTTTCTTCTTGAAATGCTAAACAGCCCAAATTCTTTCTATATTCTGAAAGAAACCATTTTGAGAAAAAAAATTGGGGATTAGGCTAAATTTAGTAAATACATTTCCTTGTTATTTTTTTTTATACAGTCTAGTGGATCTGAAATATATAATAATACTTAGCCCAAAAGATACATCATAGTAACAGCTTTTCATGGGGGTACTAGGAATAGAGAGCTAAAATGTTCTTTGCATAAAATTATGTGTGCTTCTTTATTATGTCTTTTGCATTAAATAGCAAGTTAAGGATACATTATATAAAATTATCTAAGACTTTATTAACCCATGAATCAAACATGCTTTTGGTAATGAATAGTAATACGCCTGGCACATGAGAGTCCAAGGAGCAGAACACAGCATAGACCAGTGTACAGTGCTATTGCTGTACTCACATTGGTGGCACTGATTTACATCAAGTGAGAGTTCGGAATGAAACACTCACTTTTCTCATTAACAGTCACCAAGTAAAGCAGATGTAGATATGACTTAGAGACACTGAGTGATGTGGTGAAAGACAATTCACTGTGGCCCTTTGATCTCCTGTAGTTTGTGAGCAACTCCAGAGTAGTTCCCCCTCCTGGACCAAGTCAGACACATAGCAATGCGATTTTGGCATCTAAAGGTTGCCAAGCAGTACAAGTTCTCAACTTTGGGAGCAGCTGAGCCAATCACAGGCTAATGAGTCTGATATCAGTGGCTGCCTTGATGCCCAAAGGGACCACCAAGCATATGCTGCAGAACTCATGAAAAACAAGTCTTACATACAAGCCTTTGATTTTAGGGACATAGTGAATGGCCAGCACAGTGTAATGGACACAGACTCAAGTCAGTGGGCCAGGGACCCAAGGCATACAATTTGTTCAGGTTTCAGATTTTAATTCTCTAGTGCTACTGAAGTACTGACAAAAGATGCTTCAAGCTTGTTATTCAAGAACTTAGCACTCAGTCAGTATCAGCTAAAATCAGTGTTTTTGCTTCTCGCTAGGACTGTATCAGAGATAAGACTGCAACTAATGCATAAGACGATAAGAAGTGTAAGGTTGTTTTTTCAATACTATTGTACTTCAGTACTTCTGAATGTTAACTTACTTTGATGATCACTAAAGGTTTTAAAAACAGTTTCAAATTAATTTCCTGGCCAGAGCAAAAAGGCAGGTAATTCATATAGACTATAGAAACTCCTACCAGTCATACTTGACAAGAAAGACATGATCAGTTTCCTTTGCTTCATTTCCCCAACTATTCTGACATGAAACTGAAGGAAGAATATGATGTGATTGCAATGTACAGATGAGAAAAGAAGGGGAGGAACTTAAATTTTTCTACTTAATTACAAATCATAGGCTGACATAATACTGAAATTTTGTCTATTGTAGATTAATTTAAAAAAAATGTATATCATTTCAGTTTAAAAGGAACATAAAAAAAGAAATAAAGAATATATAAAGAATTTTCTGTTTGCTTAAAATCTAAGGGATTTCATCTATCCCTTGTTCTGATTACATTGTAATTACACTGAGACTTCATCTTCAAAGATTGTGCTGGCCCTAAACTCATCCCGTCTGGAATACTTCATTCTTAATGTGCACGTAAAACTAGAAGAAGTTGATAATAAGACTGTACAATCTATCTGAAAGAATATTTTCATAGTTGAAGCTAGACCACTACTCAGTTCCAGCAGCTGTCTGTTTACTTCATAAACAAGCCTTGGTGTTTCTCTGTAGAATACCTTAGCCACTAAAGGTTTTTGCTGTGCAACTGCAAAAATTTTCTATATTTTTGCATTCTTTATGTAATGTTCAGTTCTGAAGGTGTTTGGACAACACCAGTAGTTGAAGTCATTGGAAGTCAATGAGATACTTTAGGGGGTTCATTAAGCTAATAATTCTGTTTAATATAATTATATAATGGAAAGATGACACAAATACTTTGCACAAACAGAAAAATGTGCAGGGATTACAATTATTTGGCTTACTAATTAAACCTCCCACTTGCTCTTTTTGTGACAAGTTTAATTTTATAAACTCATCATGCATGTCATTCTATGAGTCATGGAGTAGTTAAACTGGTAGATTATACATACTTTATCTCATATTGTAGAACTTTACTGGTATTTTCCCATGTGTTTGGAGGTTTGGGTTTTTTGCTGAAAATGCTCTCAAAAAATGGTAAGAAAATGGTAATCAATCAAACTAAAAGCCAGTAGAACTCTGGGTGTTTGATTCAAAGGTCATTAAAAGTAAAATTTTTCATGAATGCCATGGTTAAGGACATTAGAACAGTAATGTCATGGTTTAAGGCGTTACAACAGCAATGTCAGTAAAAACAAATATGTGCAGTTGTTTGAAGTCCATAGCTTCCCTGTTCAGTGTGAGAGCTAGTGCCATACAGGAGGGAAGTCAAAGGGCAGTTGTTGTTGTGGACCCCACCATGCCATCAGCTGCTCAAAAAGACTAGAGCTAGTCTTTAATACTGATGCCTAAAATGGAAGAAAAGAACTTTCAAGACCATATTAGTATAGATAAAATAGGGAGCAGGTCTGTAATTAAAGCACTTTACCATATAATAAAGCAGAAAATAAAAATTAAATGTTCATTCTATGTCTTCACATTATTATCTACATTCATCTTATGGAAAATGTCCAACTATACAACCTAATTTTACCTTTTGAGCATTTTACATTCAAAATGGAAAATTGAACATTTTCTTACTTAGAGATCCTCACACAGATTGTCTGGAATCACAGAATTCAAATCTCTAAGACGCAGTAGCATTAACACTCAATAAAAACCTTGTGGTGCATACCTGAAAGACAGTACTCTCTGGTGTCATGATTTAAATCATGACTCTCCCTTACCTGCAATGTTACAGTCAGAATATAAAAGTGACAGATGTTAAAATAGTATTACAGTCTACTTGGAATTCAGTAAAGCCTTCATCACTGTCTCCCACAGCATTCTGCTGGAGAAGCTGCAAACCATGTCTTGGACAGGTGTACTGTTTGCTCAGTTTAAAACTGTCCATGTGTCTGGGCCCAGAGAGTTGTGGTGAATGAAGTTGCATCCAGCTGGTTTTTGGTCACTGGTGGGGCTCCCCAAGGCTTTGGGGTTTAATATCTTTATCATTTGGATGAGGGGATCAAATGCACCCTCAGTCAGTTTGCAGACAACACAAAGTTGGGCAGGAGTGTTGATCTGCCGGAGGGCAGGAAAGCTCTGCAGAAGGATCTGGACAGCCTGGATCATTATGCCAAGGCCAATAGTATGAGGCCCAACAAACCAGAGTGCTGTTCCCTGGCCTTCAGTCACAGCCACCCCATGCAGCACTACAGGCCTGGAGCAGAGCAGCTGAAAAGCTATCCAATGTAAAAGGTCCTGGGAGTGTTGGTCGACAGTGGCTGAACATGATCCAGCAGCGTGCCCAGGTGGCCAAGAAGGCCAATGACACCCTGACCTGTGTCAATATTGGTGTGGCCAGAAGGACCAGGGAAGTGATTGTCCCTCTTTACTCAGCACTGGTGAGGTCACACCTTGAGTACTGTGGCCTCACTGCCCCTCACTGAAAGAAAGACATTGAGGCGCTGGAGCATGTTCAGAGAAGGGCAACTGGGCAGAAGGGTCTGGAGAGTAAGTTATATGAGAAGCACGTGAGGGAGCTGGAGTTATTTACTTTCGAGAAAAGAAGGCTCATGGGAGACCTTATTGCTCTCTATAACTACGTCAGAAAGGTTGCTGTAGCCAGGTGGGGATTGGCCTCTTCTCCCAGGCAACTAGCAACAGGAAAAGAGGACATAGCCTCAGGCTGTGTTTGGGAAGGTTCAGTTTGGACATAAGGAAGAATTTTTTCACTGAAAGGATGGTTAAGAGTTGCAACAGGCTGCGCAAGGAGGGTGTGAGTCACCACTCCTAGGAGTGTACAAGAAACAACTGGACGTGGCACTTAGTGCTGCGGTCCAGTTGCCATGGTGGTGTTTGGTCAAAGGTTGGACTAGATGATCTCAGAGGTCTTTTCTGACCTGAATGATTCTGATTCTGTGACAAATACAGAAAGATTTGATAACTTGATTTTAATTGTGAAAAAAGTTTAATAGAAATGTATTTATTGTTCTGAATTATATTCCTGTCTCATATTCCTTGAGTATGAAAAGATGTAAAACTTTTTCTCTCTGTATCATTTTAAAACGATGAAGAGTCTTCAAGAAATATTAGATTTCACATTGTTTCTCCTTAAAAAGGTAAATATACACCACTCGGATAGAAACCTGATAAACAAAGGGTTTAAAAAACCCTTTTTTAAAAAACCCTTAAGGTTGCCATAAGGGGCTCATGCTTATTGTCTATCTTACAGAATTGTTATTAACAGCTGCTTAGGATGAATGACTCTTCAGACCCACCAAATACAAAATTATTTTAATTTTGTTTTTATTTTCAGTTGTAGTATCTCTCTGCTTTTTGGTTAGGCATGATGGAAATGAGTGCTATGAGTCCACCAAAAAAAGCAAGTCTCTGGAGTGAGGAAGTTGTAAGACACTTTATCTCACACTGTGAGGAAAGATGTGAGTCGTTACAAGGGCCTCCAGGAAAGTGCTTACAGGAAAATTAGCACCATGGAAGTTGTCCTTTTTTACCAAACAAGGTGTAAAAATAGCACATAAATGGCACACAAATATTTTTACCAAGCCTATATTTGCACCCCACAATAAACATCTTTTTTAATACACATAAGAACCTGAAGAGGTCATGTAGTGGCAGTAAGAGAACATAACAGATTTAATAATAGTATTTTTTTGTAGAAAAAGTATCTTCATTTGATTCTGAATAAAGTTAGGAAACAATAGAAATAAAAAGGAAACAGTAAAATTAGGAAATCTTAAAAATATTCAGGGCCTCATGCTTTGTTCGTAATATCATATATGGGTATATTAGTGTATTTATATATTGTATATATACCATATTTTATAACTAAAGAGTCTGCATATGACATACAAACATGCATGTGTTTATAAAAACATATGCATGCAATTGATTATATTACTTCATATATAACAAGCCACAAAGAAATTATATGCCATAAATTAATATATGAAGACAGAGACTCATATACATATATATATATACATATACATACACACACGCGCACATATATATATGGCCTGCATTTATGATATTTAAAATCTTGGCCTTTTTTTTTTGTTTGTTTGGCCATCTTTGGAACTTTGATCAAAGGCTCTTCTTCTGAAAAACTTGCCTCTATGAAGTCCCTGTTTCTGGGGATTTTTGAATGTTGGGAAAGAGCTTTATATTTTTATATCATGTATGCACATTCTTTTGGCCAAATGAGGAATATTTTTGGCGTAGTTTTAGATCATAATTTTTAATAACATTATCACTTGTAATTAGTAATTTGGCACAAAAACAAGGACTAAATCACTGTGCAGTGAACTTTGAAACTGCCAAGACCAAAGTGAGAGACATCAACTATTGGCATCAAAATATTTCAAAATTAAGAACATTTGCAGGAATTTTATCTGTTTCCAAGAGGCTAAAACTCTAGTAGCTGAATCCAGAATAATGAGTTTCCACTGAACCTTAATGCTTTGGCTTCAGAGAGCTTTAGTTTATTAAATTGCACAAAAAGTAAAGGAAGGGGGAAAAGGAACTTTTAAAAAATATTTCAATAATTCCAAATCCTTGTTGTATATTAAGATAAATACATATATGCTTTGCACTTTAGTCTCTGTGCCAAATTTTTGCCAGTAGCAGCTTGTTGCCATAAAAAGAATACAACACATGAGAAGATGGTGAACCAGGTGACAGAGTAAATCATGTACATCTGTTTTCTCTGGAGACTGAATTGCCTGTATCAACTGGGGACAAATGAAGCTGAATATAGTTATCCAATGTTAGTGTCTGCCAAAACCCAACACAATTTGGCTAATTCTTTCCTCCTGATATAATTATCTGTTTAGCTGAAGAGTTACCATATTCATTATAATTCTGAACATCTCCTCAATCTATATTAATTATATGGATAATATTATTTAAAACACAGAGCTCATGGAGTCACACCACCAGTCAAGGAAGCACATTAGCCTCGGGCTAATTGCTCAAGTAAATTGTTGGGCTTCTGTATGTATTATTTAGATCATAATTCTGTTCACAGCATAGATAACCACTAACTTGGCCTAAGTCATCCTTACAATAAAAGTTCATATGTATGTTTAGAAGGGAGGATTTTCTTCCATGTGGATAAAGAAAAATGTTTTGTTTATCTTCAGGTATCTGTAATTGGAACAGTCATTTCCTCAGCAGTGTCTGTGGTTTTTTATCATGAAATGGGGACATGAGAAGAATGAAAATGGAAACCAGTATGCACAAAGATTTAATGGGATCTTGCTTCACAAATCATTTGTAAATCTAGGCAACAAATGTGTTCTACTGCATAAAACAGAATACTTGGTAAGTGATAAGGCAGGTGCAATGCATAAAACACAAAGCTAATTATATCAGTTATAATGGATAAGACAGTAAGCACAGAAAAATGCAAATACATTTATTTGATTATGTTGACAATCAACCAAAGCCACTAAGTTCATGAATTTTAGCCTTTCAGGGAGGATTAATCTAGGTGTCTTTTGCAAAACAGACTGATAGAGTACTTTCCTTCACACAAGACAAAAAATAGCTGATATACTGGGATACTCCAGGAAATCATAAAGCACATAGATATAAGTGACCATCATTCTTGGTATAGTAGTTTAAAAAATAAATAAATACAACTGGTTTGGCAATGATTCCTGTCATTCAGATGTGGCAATCAGAACTTCTGCTTAGTAAAAATTTCATGTTGTTTAAGACAACACAGCTAAGTCAAGCTGGTTTACGAAATGGGTCAGTGGTAAAGAGAAATGTATTATGTCTGCTTTAAAATCAAGCAGGCTCTATGAGGGGAATTGTGGGGCTCTGAAACAGGAACATTAACACTAGCAGTTTCACTGAAATCACCATCAAATCAGATTTAATTCAGGATGCATTTTTAGTGCAAAGATGTGTTAGGCACAAGATGTATGGCCTTTTCCAAATTTATAAACTTTTCCTGCCTTGTCACCTCTCATAAATTAAAATGGTTTCTTTCTTTTTAGACTACTCAATATCATTCTAAACAGACCTCCCCAAATGCATCAAGTAGTCTGCATCAATGGTCTTCTCTGCTTGGAAGAACTATTCTTTCCTATGAGGTATGGTAGAATCTGGTGCTGTCTCCTCTTGCACTTCACGTCCCCCGGGTTAATTGAACCTGCAACAGAGAAAGCACCTTCTGATCTATTCTTGAAAGCACATTCAGGTTCCTTTGAAGTCTGTAGTAGTGTTTCTGCTGATTTCAAACAGTTTGGGAATAGCTCTGTTATGGGTAAACTTGGAAGAAAAATAAGGTGAACAAGGAAAATTAGCTTGCAGAAAAATACCGTAGGTACTGATCTAAAAAGAAAGCATGTATTACACAGCATGTGATAACAGCAAGGCATTCTCAAGTACAAGTTGCATCACAAATAATCCATTTTACACACATGGGCACGTAGGAGGGAAATCTCGGCATAATTATCAAGATTGTAAGGGATATATCACTGAAGCTGATGCTTCAATATAGTATACTGCTGAGGTCATATTTCCCACGACAGTTTCATGCCAACAGGCTCCTCAGACTGTTGCTACCATTACTCAACCCACCCAAGATGACCCTGGAAGCTGTGTTCTCCCAAGACTGACTCTGAACTAACATGTCCTGCCTCAAGAAATCATCTCCTGCTATGGGTCTGACCTCCCACAGCTGCCAGGCACTGCTCCCACACCATGTGAGCTCGATAATAAACTTGAGACTGTCTGCCTTGCTCTCCATTAGTACCGCAAGCATGCTCTCAGACATCCTAAGCATTAATATTCCATGGTATCTGCTGCTTCTGTAAATATTAAATCTGTAAGGAGGTTTCGTCGCAAGCACACAAACATTCCAGGTATTCTTGGCTGCTCCCTGTCTGCTGAGATTTACCCACTGTAAAATGAATGCTCTTTGTACGAAATCTTCAGTATCTAAAGAAATTAGGTAACCTTCTACATGAAGAAGTATTTCCTTGACTAGGGCTGTTTTCCTGTCTTCTAGGCTTTTGTTTTGAAAACCAGAGCCTTAGAATGCTGCAATTTTGCTTAAAAAAAAAAAAAAAAAAAAAAAACAACAACAAAAACCACCAAAGAACCAAACTTGCCAAGGCTGATCTAAAAGCATGAGGGCATAAAAGCCAACTCTGCCTTGCAAATATTTTGCCTAGAAAGACACAGTCACAGAACTCCAGTGCTATAAGCAAAGTCCTGATGTCAACTACAGTGCTGTCCTGACGATCCATCTGTTCAGTTTTTGGCACTAAAAATCACATTTTACTGCATTTAGGAGCAGAAATTAGGAACAGTGGGGTGTATTACCACTCTCTCAATTATATTAGATACCACAGCTGCTTGTGAATGGATATGTGAAAAAGCCTTGCCCATCTCCTTCAATATGGTCTAAGAATTTTTTGATTGAACTGCACTGAATAGCAGTTTAGCTACTACTATTGGTAGTTCAGACATAAAACCATTTTGCTAAGTACTACCTCCATGAAGCTTTCTTATCCTTTTAAGACAAATAATTCTCTATTTAAACTTACTGTTAGCAAATGACCATGGGAGTTTTGGAGGAAGAGAGGAAGGGAGAGAGGAAAGTATTGCAGGAGATGTACAGAAACATATTTCCCCTTTCCACTACTACTAATTTATATACACACCCCTTGGAGTCTGTTCCTGGTATTGTTATGCTATACACCCAATGTTCTGGTTTAAAAGGGTAGATCTGCAAATGCTGATGAAAATCCTGGAAGCTAGGAAAAACTAGCAATTTCTTTGTCTTCTAGTATATCTTGATTTTCTCTCAGTTATTCTCATACTAGCCTCAGTAATTTGAATTTGGCCAACATGTATTCCCAGAAATAGTTCAAACTTCACTTGAATAATAACAATATATGTGATAATAAAATTCTTGTTAATATTTACTGCTTATCTTGGTGGTTTGGATAATTGAGTTATTATGGCTTTTGTAAAAGTGCACTTAATTTCTCATCTAAATTATTCAGCTTTAAGTCCAGAACATTTAACTTCATCACACTTGATGTTCTGTGGGTTTGGTTTTTTTTTTCTTTTTTTAAGTGCACTGGAAAATTTTATTAAACCTACTGTATTCTCTTCCTGAAGATACTTTTACAAATGATTCGCTTTGCCTTTCACACTTCCCTTCGATGTACTAAACAAAGTGAATCCTTCTATTCTTTTTAAAATAGTCATGTATTACAGACCCATCTAGTTTAGTAGCTCCCTATATGCAATTTTCCACCATCCTTCTAAAAATGTGCATAGGCATGGGATTCAGTGTGTTCCTCCTATAGGAAGAAAAAAAAGCTATTTACAGAGGTAATTTGCTAATTCCCTTCCTCTGTAAATAAGGATAACACTCAACCTTTTCTGCATTACGTAACATTGGGATTCTATTCTTAGTTAACTTTGGAAAACACCTTTTGCCTTTGGGAAGTGTGGCAGCAACTTCTGTATTTGGTTCTGGTAACATTTATACATATTATTTCTTTTTTTTTTTTTTTTTTTTAGGAGAACTTGTAAGTATGACTATCTGGCCTTCATACCTTCATTATTTGGGACTCAGTGTCATCTTTGTCTAATGTGTACATTGGCTTTTTTTTTTTTAATCTGATTCTTGATTACTGATGAGGATATCAAGTCATGCTGCACAGAAAACCGCTCCTTGAAAATCTTCAATGGAAATTCCTACACTAAATACTCCATTCACCTGTTATTTCTTATTAATGACAAGGGTTGAGAGCTTCAGGTCCTCTCTCATCTAATTATCTTGTGCATAAATGTCAGATTTCAAACTGAAGGTCATAAAGTACGATCAAACTGCTTACTCAAAGGCTTTGTGTTTTACAGAGCCTTTATCAGCCAAACTCATTATCTCGATTCAAACCGATGTTATATATTGCAAACCAGATATACTCTGGGGGATATTTTTGGCTTCTGGGTTGTTTTTTTTTTTTTTGCTGTGGTTTTTTTCCCCACAGAGAAAGCTGTAGTGGCTGCCATTAATAATGTTCTCTCCCATCACTTCTTTATGGATTGATTCCAATCTGATTTTTTCTGTTATTATTTCCAAGTGGGCTGTGACTCTCCAAGCAAAATTATGTCCAGTCTGCAGGAGAAGTAAAAGAGCATTTGATGCTAGTGTCATGACAAGTTATCTACTGAAAAAGATTAAGATAGCTAATCAGTGTAAGCTATGCAATAGCAGCCAGCATGGTAGATTATCTTTCTAAGTCATTGAACCTACAGGAACTGGGCAAGTCACCACCAAACACCCTATGACTGCACAAAGCCTTGCATTTCACAAGGCACCCTTCCAGTTACTAAGATTTGTTATATCAGTACAAATGAAACACAGAGATTTAAAATTTACTTATCTGTGCCCTTTTTACCTGATTTTGCATCAACTCTGAATCCAAATGCAAAATTTGAAGGATCATCACATCGTTGCTTGCAAACTTTGAACAATATTGATTTTGCCCTTTAACTTTTGTCTCAGCCATATCAGTTAATAACAGCTCTTGAATGTATATGCTTGCTTATGTTGCTATGGTTCCCTTTGCCGTGCTGAGCAAAACCCCATGAAATGAATTTACATTTTCCTGAGAGAAATCTGTCTCTTGCTTCTTCTCACCAGGAGATCATTCTTTGTGATATTTCAGTCTCTTGCTGAGAACATTGTCTTAAAATTGCAGAGAATTATGGCTGTATATGAGGTGGTAATAACAACAATACATGTGGTTATTCTTAAAACGCATACTATTCTTTATCAATATGCTGTGTTGAAACGTGACAAAGATTATTTCATCAAGTTAACAAAACAAGAAGAATCAAACAGAACTCAGGACACCATACTTAACAAAAATTTTTTGTAATGGTGCAATAAAAAAACACCTAAGACTTTGCTTTCTTCTTTTTTTTTTTCTTCAAAAATAGAAATCAGAAGAAAAGAACTAAAGTATTAGAATAGATGCAAGGAAATAATGAAAATTTTAAATTGCTTTTATTTTCATATTTCAGTACTAGAAAAAGGTCAGTCATATATCATAGAAAACCTTCTAATATTTTAGGTTTTCACATCAAAATTGACTAAAAAGTAGAAATATGCTATTGCTTCTATACAAATTTTGTAAGCCAAAATTTTGTGTCTGATGTACCTAATACTGATATAATCTAACTAAAGTGCTTAACTCATGGCTTAGGGAATAACACTTGCAAAATATCTACATCTCCTGAACTGATTGCATTTATAGGAAAAAACACCAAACCCACAGAAACTGTAATTGCAAAAAGATGTGGTGGTTTGTCACACCATTGGAAATACAGGGATAGGATTTTTTTACAGGGCATTGCATCAGTCTAGAAAAAAAAGACTGCACCCCAAGAGTCTAAATTATGCTCACTGCCAGGATCCATGTGAATATGCAAAGGCATCTATGTATCTTGAGGATATACGACTTGCTCCTCTTCTCAGCAGGCAAAGAGATGACAAAATCTGGAACTGGAGCCCGTAGGAAACACTGGGGTTTCTGTTCATTTAGCCACACACATTGGAGTACTCTAGTGTAACTTAAGGCATTTAATCTGCTTTTCAAAGCAGAAAGGAAGAGTTTAAATTCCCTGCCTTAATGTAACATAGACCTTAGAGTGACAGGAGTCTGCTCCCATGACACTCCTCCTCCTTCCTTCCCCAGGGCTAGTGAAGCAAGGACCAGGTATTCACAAGGTAAAACATCAGCACTCTTCCTTCAGGTAATAATGCTAACATGCGCAGCTGCACTTTTTTTCAGAATAGAAGAGAAGTTATTTCTTAGAGGCCATCATGGAGAAGAAAGAAGACAGGATCCTGCCAGGATCCTCTCCTTGCAGGAAGGGCTGTATTACTAAATTACACTTTTTAACAATAAGGAGAAATGAACTAAATCTAAACATAATTTGAGATCTAACAGTGCATTCCAAAATGTTCAAAATGTTTAAAATCTTTCTTTTTAGGATCTGCCTAGTAGCTTGTGAAGCTGCTTATTATTCCAGGCCTAGGCATCAGACAGTGGTGACATCTTCAACTCAAAATGAGAAAAGCTGATGACAAAGTCAGTCACAAGATGTATTGGAATTATTAGACTCCTGCAAGCTCTACAGTATTAGAAAACATTGTAAAAGTGTTTGTGCCTAAAACCAATTATCTTCTGAGACAGAAATCAGAGAGCACGTTTATGAGATGAACTTAACCCAAGCATAAAAAAGAGAAAATATCCACTTTAGCTTCATGTAAAAGGACATCCTTCTTCAAAAGCTCAGTCAGGTGCCTGATCCAAGACAGCAATTATTCAAGCAGATAAGTCAAGATTTTGTCATTAATGGAGATGGTAATAGAGCCACATTGATTAATGTAATTATGTGTAATCCAGCATTCAGACTTTCAGTCTGAGTCGGCGTTAGGTAATATTCAGTTTTATTTTGCGGAAAGCTCCAGTTACTCAGTTTCTCAACTCCATGCAAACATCTTCTCTAAATAAAATATTAGAAGGTATTTTGCTGCTAGAGGTACTGATCCTGAGTGAGATAAAAATACCCTGCTGTTTTCATTATAGAGACAAACACAAATGCTGAATCTATTGAAGGAAAGTTATGTGAAATTCTATTTTCTTTGGTGACCTTGTCATATCCTAGCATAAGTGTCTCAGAAAGTCATAGTCTTTGCGAGCAGCACAGAAAGACCATCCAGACGATTTGTTTCTTTCGTATTTAACATGGTCATATGAACAAAGCTTGCTTTTTATAAGATAATAAAACTTGAGAACGAGAGAAGATAAGACATATCCCTTAAAAAAACGTGGGAAATCACTTGTCCTCTTACCTATGATAAGCAAGCAGGAATATTTATACTTTATTTTAATATAATTTCAGTAAAAATATAAAGGCCTGAATTTCCCACCTCATTTGAGACATGGTAGATATGTGCCATCATGGAGTCAACTGTCTGGCCTTGGTCATGAACACCACAGGATTGTTTCCCTCTGCAGTTACTGTTTGCATCCTCACAGATATTGTTTAGGTTTAATGTATGATGGGAAATGTATGTTAAATCCATGATGACTTCCCTTTACTATCCAAGAGACAGGATATAATGATTAATTCAGATAACATCCTGAGCCTTAGTATTCTTTCCTCATGAACTTGTATCTCCTTAGAATCCCATTTCATGCTCTTATATTAATCGTGCAAACAGCCAGTAGTAGACTAGTACAAGGTGACTTAAGGTTTTTCAGCATGGATCTGTTATACTATAGTGGAAGAAGCCCTGAGGAATTTAACAGGACACTCCTTTTTAGTGCAGTAAGGTGTTTTCAGCTTAAAGCTTTCTTAATTTGCTAACGTATATCCCCTCTGGGAGACCTGCCTGAGGCAGTGGCATGGGATGACATGCTTTCCATGGCATGTAAAAATATTTAATGGCTTAGATCATGCTCCTAGGAGCACTTCTGCTACTCATAAGAGTGACTTATGGAAAATCAAAATGAAAACCACTTTGTGATCTTCCAGTAGGAAAATCATATCATATCATGATATGATTATGTTTTTTAATTTCCTTTGAACTGCCTCCTTTTTTTTCAGTTAAATTCAAGAAGATAGGAGTCTAAGCCAACACTGTAATGAATATAAAGTTGATAAAATATTTCTAAGGAGTGAAAAGGGGTTCAAAGGGCTAGGTTTTTTTGACATTTCTCTGACAATATTTTATTACTGAGAAAAAATGAATGGAAGACAATTCTGGAAAAGGTCATGTAAATCAGTGCTTTTGGAGAGGAATCAGCTATTCTGGTTAATTCTGAGAAGAAAATAAGTTACTGTCCTCTTAATATACATAAGACATAGGACAAATAGCAGAAGGAAATCTCAATAATGCCTATGTGTCAAATGCCAGGCCAGTGGTACTCTTTGACAGGGCAGATTATGGAATCACAATGACTGGAATTACCTATTTATTTCAAGGTAGAATTCATATCTCTTTATCAGAGAGAAAGTTGCTATTATAGAGAACTGACTGAGTCAGCATTTAAAGTTCTTCTCTTCTTTTGTCTCAAGAGATACACCATATTATTTCAGCCTGGAAGAAGTCTTCATTGGAGATTTACTGACAATACAAATCATTGTGAAAGTTTAAAAAGTCCATTAAATGTGTTTAAGCAAATCATTCTTTCTTGTGATTTAATCATATACTTGAATTCCCATAAAATTCTATAAGTTTATTATCTGTGAAGGAGTTATGATGACAAGATAAAACAGATTTTTAAAACTGATTTTAATTTCCTTTCACTAGGATGATTCTCTATTTTATTTTCCTGCTTTTCCTCTCCTTCCTTTCTTCTTTTTTTCTCTTCACTCTTGGCTACAATAATGCAATAGTTGTAATTCACATTCTCAAAAACCACATAGTGTTCATCGGATGAAAAAGGTGATTAAGAGAGTGATTCCAGCAACCTTCTTTGAGCATAACATACCTTCTAGAAGACTGTCCTGTCCTGTCCTGTGTTAGCAATGCATAAAAACAAACAGAAATATTGTGCTAATACATGGAAAGCACAAAGGAGAAAGGGATTAGACCAGTATCTATGATGTCTGTGATTAGTATTGGCTTTCTTCCCAGTCAAAGGAATCAAATGCTTTTAATATTATTAAGAACAGATACTGTGCTGAAAAGGCAATACATTTTGTTAACTCATCAAAGTGAATCTACAAATTCAGGTCTAAATTAAATGTATTTCATGTATAATCATCCTCTCTTTTTCATAACTGCATATCCTTTAATTTAGCCCTTTCATATCGTGTTACTGAAAATGAGTTTGCTAATCATTCTATCATCATTTGCAAGCAGTTTGGTGAGGAAAGAACATCTAAACTCTCTTGCTTGAGTTTCTGGTTCCTTGGGCCTTGCAAAAGGCGTTTCCATGCGGTGGCACCTGAAAAGCATCAAATAATCTTGGTGATGGAAGAGCATTTTTGTACTTGCCATATGAGTCAGAAGACTGTTGCAAAGAATGGTAGGAAACCAAGCACATACCCTGAGCTGATATCATGGTAAGAACTACTCATGTAGCATCTACGTTATTCTGTGCTTTTCTGTAACCAGCATTTACAACTGGAAGTTTTGCCTTAGGTTACAACTAAGTGTCCACCATGACAAACAAATAAATATAAATAAATTTATAAAGTAAAATCGCTAGAATTAAATAGAGCAAGAAAATGCATTTTTTCTGTTACTAGAAGATAAAGTCCATTTCCCATGAAGGGGAGAATATTACACCACATCATTACACCTCTGGGATAAGCAAATAAGTGGCCTCAGTTCTGTCAAGCAGCCACCTCTCTTCATACTGGTTCCATAAGGTTTTATACTATGATTCTACTTTTTGCCTGAACATTTGTCTGAAGTATTAAAATTTAAGAACTGAAATTATGAAGTCTGAGTTATCAGCATCAATACATTGATAATTAAGGTAACTTGTTAGATAATTTTGTACCTATGTACTGCTTTTATGAGATTGTCATGGCCACAGATGACACCACTAGCTTTGCAGTGAATGATTTCAACAAACTGGATACACAAAAACAGTCTTCTATTGACATTTAGAAACTTTGTAGCTAGAAAATTAATTATCACAGTATTATATCATCATTTGTATAATCTGTTATTTACCTAATTAGTCAACAGAATTTTGCCAAATCCTAAAAATGGTTCTACCTTTATCATACTCTTAGCTTAAGAAACAGGAAAAAACTGTTGCTGTGTAATTGCTAGTATATGCTATTTTTTTAGTGATAATCTTTTATTGACACTTATGTTTAGCACAAATTTTCCCTCTTGCACACAAAAATGTTTATTCAGGGAAGGATGTCCAAAAACTATAAAGTATCATTTATGGCTTCTTGATGCTGCGTGCTGATCTGAGTCACTATGAAGGCTATACCAGATAAGAACCAGGAAAACACTACAGTACTGCCTTTTTGTGCCAGACCCTTCCTTCACTGCTACTGGCAGTGGCAGATTTAAACTGTTTTTTCACTTGAAGCAGCTTTCTTTTAATTTGTACTGCATCAAAAAAATGAGCTGAAATGTAGAAGAGACCATGCATCACACTGTCCAAAGACCATTGGCTAGCAATTAGCAAGTTGTCTTAAAGATGTTTTTAGGCAGACATATGCAGAAACACAACCAATTTGTTCCACAAATAATAATCAATAATCAGTGACTTTGTAACTTGGAGTGATAGTGAGCAGCTGCCAGTAAGGCAGCATCTGGAGTTTTCAGCACAGGCACACAAGGCATTTGTCCAATTCATTTTTTGAGTCTGCCTCTCGGAAAGGTAGTCTTGGGCACACTTTCTCTGCCTGTGTCACAGAAGCTGTTCCAGCAAACACCTGGATGTTCCCTGGAATGTGGATCCTGGAGGATTTGGGCTGGCTGGTATCCACTGACCATGTACTGAGAGATGCCAATATCCACCACCCTCACCCTACCTCCCAGAATCAATATAATGATTACTTTTAGGTAATTAAGAAATTGGGTTTTTTGGGCGCAATCTGCAGGTTTCCTCCCTTCCTGGTTGCTTTCAGGTGAGGAAGCCTTCAGAGAGTGCTGCAAGAGTCAAGCAGCATCGGCTAGAAACAAGCAACTTTCCTCCTTGCTTCCCAGTTAGACCTTTTTCATAGAAAATAATATACAGTAAAGTGAAAACAAATCAAGCTGTTACAGAAGCTGCCAGGAGAAGTCCCACAGGTACTGCACAGTTTTATTACCGAGCCACTGTCTCTCAGTGCAGCTGTCTTCTTGGAGGCTACAAGAGCTTCTGCATGGCCAAAAGGCATACAGCAGCCTACTGACACACATACTGGATAGCTTCAGCTTCCCTAACACTGCTCCCTGCTTCCAAGGTCACTGCTGCCTGTTCTGTCTGCTGTGATTTATCTTCAGGATAACCAATTCCAAGTCACTTGATGGTTTCATATGCCTACTCCAGTCCTCACACCTCCTTATTACTGTGTGAAAGCCTCTTGGCATTTCCCTTCTCTTCACAGCTGGTTATCTTTTAACACCTACTTAATTCTTGGTAATGCTGGCAAGCAAATTAATTACTTCTTTCCTTCCTCTCCCATTCAGTCTTGTCATTTCCTCAAAAGCTAAGGTGGTCACAAGCAGACTGGCCTCTTTTTTTCTACTGGATAAGTCTTGTTTCAGATTTAGGATCCATCGTTCACTACAGAGTGTGGAAACTGCTCAGGGTCCATACTCTGCTAGGATTATTGGCTTCCCTGACAGGTTTAGAGGAACACATGCTTTAGAAAAGGTAAATCAAACAGTGGAAGGTAAGATGGGAGCAAGTTAGTCAAAAATCTAACTGGAGAATTACAAGTCTTAAACTCCTTGTTAATCCCCAGAAAATGTGGTAGATTGGTAGGGTGTATTATTGAATAACATTTAGGTGTTGAAACTCACTGCCTAAGTTTCAGCTCCTTGTCTAGTTACCTCGTGATGGTTTCCTGACATTTAAAACTTCCTCTCAAATAAGACCATTGTCCTGTGTGTGTCTTAGTTGCAGCCACTTCACTTCATGGGTGATGGACTGAGCCACTACCTATGATCCATCACATTGTTGTAGACACACCAAAAGAGCACCCCTTTGCCCAATGAAGAGAATATTTCTCTTTCTGCAGGGTCGATTCTTCACCTTCATTTTTTCCTCACTAGAAAAACCTTCTCTGTGCTTATATCAATGAAAAACCATAAGCATAACGAAAGAGACAGCTTTAAGCAAACAGCTAGAGGATTAATTACTTGAAAGAAATGTGTATATTTGCATACCTATTTTGTCAGTTTTGAGTATATGAATGCTTTGGAAATCCTGAAAACAAGATCATATTTTCTGCAGAGCTAGAATATCTGCCAAGAACTAGTAAAAACTAACAACTCTGCTTGGAAGTACTGTGTTGAAAACTTAAAAAAAAAAAAAAAAAAAAAGGTTTCAGGTTGAATATTATTAAACACTGTTCTGGGGAAGTGAACTGGCAAAAAATTTGCAGGGCCAGTCATTAGGGGATTAAGTAACCTCAAATTGCATTCAGCTGTGTCAACAAAGAGTTTAATCCTTTGTGGCTTACTACCAAAATGCAAGATTCACACCCTTGGAGAGAAAGCCTTAATTAGAAAAGCTACCACAGTATGTACTAATCAACCCTCTTCTTTTCAGCCGTTATAGATATGCCAATAGCTGAATGAGAATGAAGTCTGAGAACATGGGAACTGCTGACAGTTTTCGGAAATACAAAGTTCACATGAGAAAAATTATGTATTATATGTTCTAGGTAATTAATATTGTCATTAGGGGAAAAGACTAATGCCAATATATGTAAACTAGGGATTAGCCTTCTGATTTTTCCCCTTCTACTTTACATAATACCCACCTTTCTGCTTATCATTCTTATCCTTTTTTTTAGCAGCTATGAAGTAGCTTAACTATTAATTTTTTTCAAGCAACACATTTTTTGTTCAGTTTATCAAAGATACTTTCAAAGGAAAGCTAAGATGCATAATTCAGAACAACATTTTTTTGTTCTAAGATTGCATTTATCATGTTAATAAAGGAAAAATTAAAAAATAAAAGGAAAATATTTCATTTTAAAAAAGTTTAATGATATATTTTAATATATTTTATTAATTATTTATTATATTTTATTAATTATTTATTTTATAATAATTATATTTTAATATATTTTAATGATGCATCTACTTGTCAGCTCAGTACGGGAGACAGTAAGTCTAAGTTTATAAAATGTTCTTACAGAAATAAACCATAAGGTGGGTAAAATTCAGGCTTTCGTTCCTCACAGTGTTATTTCCTGAGTGATAAATCACAAAGGGTCATAGAGCATACAAAAAGTGAATGATTTATGCTTCAGCATTTGCAGAAAAGAATGAGTGATGAGACAGATACTTTGAATAGGATGTAATGGACATATTTACCTAATATTACACTCAGACTTCATAAATAGATAACAACATTATTTTTATTAGCATTGGTTTCATTCTGCTAATGCTTAAAACACCAAGGAGTTCAAAGATACAACCTTCAAAGATACAACATGTACACATATTTACAGGACAAATAGATAAACCAGAGAAACTTGGTCTAGTGAGAGGTTCCCTGCCCATGGCAGGAGTTGGAACTAGATGCTGTTTAAGGTTGCTTCTAACTCAAACCATTTACCAGAACAATTCATTGAGTATTAATTCTTTTCAGTACTTGTGTGTGTACGTGTGTTGAGGGAGTATTTGGACTCTTGTCATGGGCCATGATTCTGTTTTTCTGTAATGTACCCAGACACACAGCCAGTGACTGTCAGGTGTATGTATAAGGGATTTAAAGGAGGTGTAGCATATCCATCAGCAGTTTCCAACCTGTACGTAAGAGAAGTTACAGATGAGGTTTTTAGGGAATGTAAGGTCTATTCAGCCTGCCCACACGGCCCCAGGAGGCACCAGAGCACCAGCACATTGCCACCTTCATGTCTTTCATCCCTGAGTGCCCTGACTAAAAGCTGTCCTTGTGCTGGACTGATCCGCTGGGGTCCATGGTGAGAGTGAACTGTGGTTACCAATGTTCCTAAGGCTGTTTTTCTGAAGCAAGGTCAAGATGACTCAGTCAGGACAAAAGGCACACTCATGCACTCAAGCCCAGTGCTTCTCAGTACCAGGCAGTTTTTGAATGTGAAAACTGGAAAGAAGGTATTGAGATACCTTTTGCTCCAAAATAGTTTAAGGATTTTTCCGGACATGATTTGCCCTTGAAATTTCCAATATCTGCTCAGGGTAAAGTAGCAGTGTCCTATTTCAGTAAGGCTTTTAAAACAGATATAAGCCCTCTTCTGTCAATACAGGATGCCGGGATCTTCTTTTAAAAGTAAATAATAGTGTTTTATGGTCCTGTTACTTACCTTCTCCCCTACTTCCCTCTCTCTCTGCCATACCTCTAATAAAGTGCTCCTCCAAATCACAGTAAGGGTCCTACCACAGAGACCTACCATTCTTTTTTTAAGATAATCATTAAAAAGGCAAGTTTTCTTTTTACTAAAATTCCATATATGTGGTAAGTTTTAGAGACCAACCTTAATGTTATTGTATTCTTTCTTCCTGAAAGGCATACTGGTGTTGTAAAAACATGGCTGTATTTTTAGGCATTTTCCAACTTTCAGGTCTGAGTGAATGTCCTACCTCTATCTGAGCTTCGTATCAGCACATATCTCTGGCACTGGCTACATCCTCCAGCACGTCACAGCCTGTAGTCTGCAGACGGCTTAACTAATTTTCCTTCCTAAGGTACTTTACTTCCTAAGTACCATAAACTTCTTGTAGGTAAACTTAGTTCTGCATAGTCTGTGAAGTCTCATGTATTATCTCTTAAGACTTAAAATCTGGTCTCAGATGTCTTCTTTCCCCATCCATAAAACTCTAATCTTATGAAGACCATTGATTTTTCAAGTTAATGTTCTGTCTTCAACTCCCACCATAGCAAAAGTGGTTTTGTCTTGTGATCTGCACTATGGAGATTTTCCAGAAAGAACAACACTAACTGTCACAGGAATGGGGAAGGAGAGGAAAAGCAAAGTGTTATTTATCACCCCAGCCTGGGGCTGTAGGAACAGACTGAGAATATCATATTTCTCCTTTCTTCTTAAAAGGCATTTCTATCATGATATTACCGTATAAAAGATTAATTCCCAGCTTTGGGGTTTTTTCCTTCTCTTGTGGAGCTGAAAAACTCACCAAATTCAAATAGGAAGAGAAAAAAATAGCTCTCTTAACTGCTATAGCACAAACAGCAGCATATGAAACTGTCCAGATGTTTCTTATGGTGTGAACAATCAGAATGCCTGACAGAATGGAAAATCCTTGTGTGTACATTACATTGCAATACACAATTAGAAATGCCTGCTGAAAGGAAGCAAAGGAAGCTCCATCTCTGTCCAAAATCCCTGATGAGGGATGTATTACCAGATTCTTCCTTTTTGTTCATGTCACACTTCACCCATTCGTCTTCCTATAGAAAGGACTCCCCTAACAGTAAGATATACAGACACATATATGACATCGACTTGTTCTAGTCCCTCATACCCTAAGAAAATACAGTGCTGTCCCCGAAGTATGTTTCCCTCTGGACTGCCACTCCCAGGATGGCAGGTTTCTGGAGTAATATCTCCCATTTTGGGAAACCATAGGAGCTTCTTCTCTGACGCCTTCCTATTGTCTTCTTTCATTATTTTTCATCCCATGCCAGAGGAAATCCTCCTCGGGGAGCATGCCACTCATAAGAGCATGTGTAATGCCCACCTTGTTGGGCACGCTGAGCAGCTATTGAATTGCAGAAGAAAATCTGCAGGACTGTTCAAGCTGTCTTTTCCACACATGGAAGGGAGGGGTATTTTTAGGGCAGTCAGTGAATCATGCACTATGGTAGTGGTACAATGTTCTCTGAGATGCTCAACCACTTCTGTCTTCAGCACTGGTCTTAGAGAGGGTATGCCTTTCTATCCTGGCTAACACCATTATTTGCAGATTATGGAGTTCTTCTGTTAATGAGTCTTGAAAAGCAGGAAGAATTTTCACCATCTTTTTTGCAACAGTTCTGATGAATACAATGAGAAAGGATTGTCTACAGAAAACAGAGTGGGCTCATTTATGACTGCCAAGCAAAAAGCTTCCTTTTAGTTGCAGGACTGTATAAACATTCAGGCTGTGCATTGCTGTGGATGAGGGCACAGACATACACAGAGCAGCACACTCTGTAGGAGGTGAACGACATATCTGTGCTAGGTGGAGTGGGTTCCAAATAAAATGCACACCAATCCTGGAAGGGATGCCTGGCCTGTATTTGAATGAATAATCACAGCCAAATGAAGCACACTGTTAATTTTTACTTTAACTTTATTGACATTAAATTAATATAATTAATATTTAATATCTTAATTGCTTTATCAAAAAACTTATAGTGATCTGGTTTTGCGGGGTTTTGCCAAGTGCGTTTTCCTGAGGAGTTTCCTGATGACCTGTTAGCCATCCCCAATTCTGATCAATCCCATAAGGCAACACACCCTCTGAAGGGTACAGAAGCCCTCAGCAGGCCTATGGGAGTGTCTCCTCAGCAGTATCACGTATGTGATTTATTCTGGTTCCCTGTTACGTATTTATGGCTTTTGAGGGTTTTTTATCTTTCTAAACCTATTTGCCACTTGGCAAAGAAAGTGCAAACAGAGGCACTGCAAAATCAGCATTCTTCCATGGACTACACCACACAGTGTATTTTCTCCTCTCTTGTCACACATTATTTGCCACAGTGTAGAAAACACAGGGGAACTAAAAAGCCATAGACTTGACATTTTCTCTTATTCTTTGAGTATTGCACACAGGCATTGATCCAAAAGGATTTTGTGAAAGACACCTACAAAAAAAAGGAAAGTTTTAATCTATTTAACATGACTGAAGGGTGAACTCACCGGCTCTGTCTGCAGGGTATATTCCTGCTTCAGTAAGAAGAGAGACTGCTTTTGCACTAAAACTTTCTCTTGGTTCTGCCATTGTGCAAGCTCTGGGAAAACACTGAAGTGTTCTGATGTGCCATGTCTTCACTCGTTCAGTGTTTGATATTAAACTGTCAGAACATATCTTCATTTTCAGCTGGCAGACTGAAGGAAAAACAATTTTTAATTTCTGCCTTTCCATCAAATTACTGTGTTGTGCTTGTTCACATCAATATCTTTCACAATAAATAAAAGCCAAATGTAATGTAGTTAATATGAAGGTGACTCTCTAGTAAAAATTTTCAGTATGTAGGACAGATCCTTTAAAACTTGACCTTTTACACATATCACTGCTGCAAGGGGACTGTCAAGCAGTTCCCTAGATTTAAGACTTATGCCAAAGAGTTTGAGTTGGGCAGTTTGCATTCTTCTCCTCAGAAAATTTCTGGCATTAAGTAAAAAAAATCTGATTTTCCTCTGGGTTTCACTTACATTCAAGTAGTACTGCAATTTTTCTTAATATATTTAAAATTTTTCTCTTTTTTCCCACATAAAATGCCACATTTTCCAGAAGAACTTGTTGAGATGTTTGCATAGTTTCTTTTTTGGGGGGAAGAATTTCCATTTTTCAGACAATCCTAGTGGAAACCATCACATAGGACATGAGTTTGGTTTTCAGTTTTTCTTTGTTGGTTTTGGGCTTCTGTGGGAATTATGGAGGCTAAATGAGATTAATAAATTGATTTTTAACAGGCTTATTACAATGAACACTTGCCAACATGTTCTCAGCTTGAAACACAAAGCTCTTAAGATTTAATATTTAGCAGCTTTTCTCCAAAAGTAAAATTTAATTAGAACCCAATTATACTGAAATTGAGGTAACTGCTTAGGTAGTGCAATGGATACTCAGTCCCATATGGTGTGATTTATAATCCACAAGAACTTTGAAGAATTACTGTCCTCTCTATATTTATATGCAAAAAATAAGAATTGTATGGCTGCTCTGCATGTATTTGAGAAAAATTTAAAATAAAGTCATATAAGAATCTCTATTTTACTATATATTTACTATGGCTTTACACTGCCAAGAATAAACATGCCTAAATTTATGTTATATTTATTGCCTGAGAGTTTCTATTGAAAAGATAAAGAGGAAAGTAAGAGAATCTTTCAGAAACATTGGTATCACCTAATTCTTTTGTACAGAAAAACCTTCCTAGGAAATACAGAGTAAAGTTTCCTATTTTGTACTCACACCAATGCAAGCCTAAAATAATGTTTCTGAATTCATGATTTCTAGTTATTCCAGACTTCAAATGAGGACTCCACCATTTACCTGGCTAGGCTGTTCCAGGGCTTTACAAGCCTTTCTGTGAAAAAATTTTTCCTAATATCCAAACTAAACCTCCCCTGATAAAATTTGAGGCCATTTTCTCTTGTCCTGTCACTAGTCATCTGGGAGAAGAGACAAACCCCCATGTCTCCACAACCTCCTTTCAGGAGGTCTCCCCTGAAAGTCTCCTTTTCTCCAGGCTAAAAAGGCCCAGATCTCTCACCTGTTCCTTATAAGACTTGTGCTCCAGACCCTTTACCAGTTCCTTTGCCCTTCTTTGCAGACATTCCAGCACCTAAGTGTCTTTTTTTTCTATTCAATGCTTGATTATACACTGTTGAAAAGTGGAAAATCCTTAGCAATGTGCTCTTTTTTTAACCCAATTCAGGGAACCACTGGCATTATAAAATAATCATAAAACATCCTCTCATCTTTCAAAAGGAGTTGAGAAGTTGGCTAACCTCCTAGCCCATACCTGCCCTTTTGGGACTCTGGCAGGGTGTGATCAGCAGCACACTGGACCTCCTGTACATACTTTGTTAAGGATCATTTCCTCCTCTCCGCACGTAGTCTCTGTTCTCTATTGCACTTGTGGGCAAAAGAGCCAAACTGGGAATTTGCATCTGCTCAGGTTTTAATAATATTATTCAGAAATACATCTTTATTAGCTGCTTTTCTGGTCAGGCACTGCTAAATCCTGTCCAGGTATAAGCTGATTTGAAGCTTTGATGTTTAATTGAAATGTGTTCTTGGGCCTGATGTTAGTATTGGTCAGTATGCTGGAAAATGCAACCTGAGTTCTTGTGATACAAGCTCTCAGCGTGATGCAGACACTTTGTTTCTATAAAGGCTAAACCCACAAAACTACTCTTCTCTGTAAATGTCACACAGAAAATTCAAGAAAACCATAGTAAAAGGTCATTTTTTAAGTGACAAAGCAAAAAGCTAAAAAATTAGGAAATACTGGATTAACAGTGATCCTTGCTATCTTTAGCTCCTTTCCTGTGCAATGCATAGAGACAAGTCCCATGGGAGTGGAGGAGTTTGTGGTCCTAGAAGGAATGATATTGATGATGTCTCACTCAAAAGAAAAGAGAGATGCACCAGTGATTTCAGCTTTTTCTTCTTTGTCAGCACTCTGGTCCAGCAGCTAAGCCAGGCTACCATAGCAAATATAGGTCATAGAATAATGGAATGGACCTTAAAGATCATCTAGTTCTGATAGCCCTGCCACAGGCAAGGATACTTTTCACTAGACCAGGTTTCTCAAAATCCATCCAACCTGGTCTTGAACACTGCCAGAGATGGGACATCCACAACCTATCTGGGCAACCTGTTCCAGTGCCTCACCACTCTCGCAGTAAAGAATTTCTTTCCAATATCCAACCTATACCTACTGTCTATCAGTTTGAAGCCATTTCTCCTCATCCTGTCACTACACGCTCTTATAGTCTCTCCATCTTCCTTGCAGGGCCTCTTTATCCTGTCACCTGGGACTTCACGTGGCTGACATGACTTTTCAAATATCATGGAAAGTGGCTTGGCAACTACATCAGCCAATTCTCTGAGGACTCTGGGATGCATTTTTTTAGGGTCCCATAGACTTACATATGTGCTGGTTCCTCAGGTGGCCACAAACCTGATCTTTACTTAGAGTGGGAGAGACTTATCACCCCAGTCCTTGTCCTGCTGTCCATCCACTCAAAAGGTGTGGGCAAGGAGGTTGCTATTGAAGACCGAGACAGAATGTTGTTGAGTACCTCAACCTTCTCATCTGTTGTTACCAGGTTTTCCAGCATTGTTTATCAGCAGGGATGTACTTTCCTTGACCTTTTTTTCTGGTTAACATACTCGGAAAAGCCACTCCGGCTATTCTTTGTGCCCCTTTCCAGGTAAAGTTTCAGCTTTGCCTTGCCTTCCCTACACAACTGGACTTCATCTCTATACTCTTCTGAGGTGACTTGTCCTAGTTTCCACTGTCTATGTATTTGCTTCTCTCCCTTTAGTTTGACCAGCTGTTCTCTACTCAACCATGCTGACCACTTGCCTTCCTTGCCCAATTTCTTGCTCCTGGGGATTATTAACCCTTGCACTCTGTGGAGGACTTCTTTAAGAATCTGACAGCTCTGTTCCACCCCCTTGTCCCTGAAGGCAGTATCCCAGGAGATCCCACTGACTATCTCCCTGAAGAGCTGAAAGTCTGCTTTTCTAAATTTCAGGTGCCTTAGCCTTACACCTTACCTCATCCATATCCCTCAGAACTGCAAGGCATAATCATGGCAGCCCAGCCTGCTTCCAATCATGCTGTTCCCTATTACCTCACTTGCTTTGGACTAACAGACCCAGTAACACATCCCCTCTGGTAGGGCTCTCTGTTACCTGGTTCAACAGGCTATAATGTTAAACTGAGGCACAGGGCCCATAAAGCTGGTGGGATACAAAGACATGTTGTTTGTGAACAATGGACTGGTGGGTGATGTGGTAACACTGTCATTCCTTCACAGAGTGGAAATCTGCTACAGTACCTGGGTTTTCTTCAATAAATCGATAGGAAAGTGGTAATATGAAACATCTTGAATACATCTGCTTTTACCTATGGAGGAAATGAAAGCAAACAGTGTCTAGGCATGGGAGAAGCACTTCAATGAGACTGGTGCACAGCAATAGCTAGAATATTGGCCATTGCTGGCATTGTCCCCTACAGATAGATACCTTCCCTGCAGCTGACAGCTTCATTCTCCACAGTCACAGAATCATGCTGGAGTTGCTGCTGTAGGCTCAGAAGCCCACCCAAAGATATGCTGCCCTTTCCTGATCTGAAATGTGTGCACTGTTACAGATATTAGGTAACTCTGTTCTCAAACAGGCAAAGCAGATAAAGGCTTGGCAACATTTAATTTCAGACACTGGGATGCTCAATTGTAATTTTAAAACTGGCAGTGGTTTTAGATCATATTGATTCTCTTTCAGCATCTTAGAACCCTTAGTTCTAAGTACAACTCCAGACCTTCACATCTCTTAAAATACATATGGTTCAAATGTATGCATGACTTAAGGGTGGAATGCCATTCTCAGCTTAGCCCGGGAAAAAGGACTGCACACAGCTCTGCAGAGTACAACAAAAAGTCCAAAAGACAGCACATGTTACTGGGAATAACAGTGCTCCAACAACAACAATCATGGCATGCAGGCAAACAGCAAGTTGTCCAGGCCAGGTGCTGGAAAGAGTTTCAGCAACACGAGACAAATCTTGAGATGTGCTTATAGGTTTCATTTTTGTCTGGGGTTTGTAGTGAGAAGAGTTACAGTCACAATGGATGGAGAAAAGACACAAGGGGCTCTGCCCTCATCTTTTACCCCTAAAATATACCTGACATTTTTGTTAGTAGTTTAGATGGAGCACAGTCAGCTACATCAAGCACAGATAGCTTTCCAAAGGTGTTCAACTCTGATGGGGTTCTTTTCCTGTTATGCATATAAAGACAGGACAAGCAGGAATAGGATAGAGCTGAAACATATTTTCATTCTTTTTCTGCTCTGCTTTTCCCGTTCCCAGCTACTGTGAGACTGCTACATGCTTTGGCCATTCAATGAGAAGAATTTGGGAGGACTGAAATTACAATGACATTATGTGAGAGACAGGTAAGCACTACATGGTTCAAATGTGGGAGGGGCTGTCTGCTATAGAGCAAGGTCTTGCAAAATTGCTAATGTCAGCAAGAATATCTTGTCTCAGATATTATGTAGATGGAACCCTTCAGCTTTACAGAAACTAAGGCAGAAAGTTGCAGCCTCTCTCCACACAGTGGGTCAGTGAAGTAGACTGTTGGAGGGGCATGAGAAATGCAGTCTATAGGCACTGGTCAGAAATAATACAGAATGGTTCATGGAACACACCTGAGAACCATGAAGAGTTAAAACCAGCTAAGCTGTGGTACCATCCTCCCCTCAAGAGACAGAATTAATATTTTCTTGTGTTCACTTGATAGGAATTTTTGATTGACTTGATAGGTCTTTTCTGAGTCAAACATCCACTACAAGGTGAATCAATAGAGCACTGAGCCAGTAATGACGCAAAGTTTCTGACTCATGACTCCCTTTATTTAAAGAATGAAGTAACAAAATCCACCTCTTGACAGTATAAAAACAGTTCAGCAGATTATTTAAGTATGGCCACATATTTTACTTTTTTTGTTCAAAATCAATGCGGTAGAAATTTTCTATGTGTATCATGCTGTCATACAAAATACAAGCTTCTTTAATTTACCTCATAGACTGAACATCCTCAACTATACTGCTTAAAAGGGTATAGTTTCAAGAAAGAAAGAAATAAGGAAAGGGAGGAAAGAGAGAAAGAGGAAAAGAGAGAGGAAAAGAGAGGGAAAGAGAGAAAGAGAAAAAAGGGAGGGAGGGAGGGAGGGAAGGCAATGACATATGACATTATTTTTGGCTCCAGTATATTGCCATTCTGCTACTGACTTAGGCCACAAACGTAATTTATATTCATGTATATTCATTGAAAGGAAACAGAATTCTCTCGCGGTCTTGCTAGCCACCAAGATAGAGTAGAATGAGGAATCAAAAATAAGTCAGCAACAACTAGAAATAAAAGCAACTTGTCTAAATAAAAGACTTGTCTAAATCAAAACAGAAATTAAAAGTAGATCTGTCTGAGCAATATACTTTTTGTGCCGACCTGCCAGTTTAACAGCTGCAGAATGGGCTTTTGTGTAAAGCATGGAGCCACGTTTCTCCATCAAACTTTCTCCTTCAGTCCACTGGACCAGGACCAATCCCAGAAGTGTCTGAATGCACTTGTTAACTGTACTTGGTTCTATGTTTGTTTTATACTTGCACAACTTGAAATATAAAACACTTCCTCTCTTTGAGAAGCTACAGTTCTTGAGCTATAGCATGCACATTTTTCAGATGTCTTGTAGATCGCAAGGACTCCCAACTTATCAAAATTGTTATGATTTTAGACTGTCTTTAACTGTAGCAGCAAAATCAAATTTTAGTTGGGCTTTGGCCCTTCTGATCTTCTCCCTATATGACCTTGTGACACCCTTATAGCCCTCACAGGTTACTTGAACCCTTCTTCCAAACATGACAGATTGTATTTTATACCTAAGTTTCAGCCGATGTTCTCTGTTTAACCAGGCCAGTCTTTTTCCCTGATGATTTGTCTTTCTACAGATGAGGACAGCCTGTTCCTGAATATTTAACAATTCCTTTTTGAAGCACATCCACCACTCCTGGATTCCTTTGCCCTTCAGAATTGACTCTCAAGGGACTTTGTTAATTAATGTCCTAAACAGGCCACAGTCTACTTGTTGGACATCCAAGGTGGAAGTTCTGCTAGTGCTCTTCCTTACTTCACCAAATATAGAAAACAATAACATTTCCTGGTCACTACGCCCAAGATATCCACCAACTACCACATCACCCAGCAGTCCATTGTTCACAAACAACATGTCTACCAGGGCACTTCCTCCAGGAACCTCATTTACCAATTGTATTAGGAAGTTGTCCTCCACACACTCCAGAAATCTCCTGAACTGCTTCCTCTCTGCTGTACTGTATTTCCAGCAGACATCTGGCAAGCTCAAGTTTCCCACAAGTAAAAGGGTCAGCTACTACAGACTTCTGCCAGTAGCTTCTGGAATGACTCGTCTGCTTGACCACCCTGGTTGCGAGGTCTATAACAGATTCCCACCACAATGTCTGTCTTGCTGACCTTCCTCCTGATCTTTACCCAAAGGCACACAGCCTTGTCATCTACATCATCATCAATTTCAATACAATCAAAACACCCCACCACCTCTCCTGTTTTGCCTGTCTCTTCTAAAGAGCTTATAGTGATTTATTGTAGCTCTCCAGTTGTGGAAGTCATCTCACCATGTTTCCATGATAGCGACCACATCATAACTTTCCTGTTGTACAGTGGCTTGCAGCTCCTTCTGCATGTTGGCTATTCTGCGTGGATTGGTGTAGGAGCACTTCATCTGGGCTAAGGGTTTTGCCTCCATCTCAGGTGTTCTACCCCTGGGATCATCTCTAGTGACCCTGGTCTTAACTCCTTCCCCCTTTGAGCCTAGTTTAAGACCTCTCAATCAGCCCTGCTAACTCCCGGGCCATAATTTCTGTGAACCAGTTCGACTGAGTTAAGAAAAATATCTGTGAGGGAGGTGTGTTGCAAAGATCTGTTCCATATTATAACTGAAGTGGGTTTGTTGAGTTATCACATCACAGTGTAATGCCAAATGGGGTATCTCAGGTCGATTGAAATTTAACCATACCAACATTTCAGAATTCAGCGGTTTCAGTAATGTTTTTATTACTGACAGGGTGGAGTGACAAGATGCTATCAGACTTATTTTGTATTAGCTCTAATCTAGAGAAAAATAAAAGTCTTACACTGAGGAAACAGTAATTACCTCTATTATCTCATTTTTCAAAGACTGAGAAGGGATGGTAGTTTTCTCAATTGCTGAAAAAATATGTTTGAAGGAAACCATCTCAAAACTCAGAAGAGGAAGATAGAAAAGAACTGATGTTTCTGAAATAAGAGAGTTTACATAACAGGAAAAAATTAATCAGGTGGTATTTTAACAATTGTTTTGGCATAGATCTCAACGTAGTATGTGAAAAGGTGACATGGTCTCATTTATAGATTTCCTTTGACTACAGTTAGAAGAAAATACTTCATCAAATGCATTCTGCAATCGTTTTAATTGTTAGCAAGCAATGTTGTCGGAAAATAGCTTTATACATACAGCTGTACTTGTATACAAGTGTACAGAATTACAGTAACAGACACTTCCAAAATGTGCATATGGGATTAGCAACACACCTAGTAAAGCTCCAGACAGATTAATTAGTTCCCCCACACCATGCTACAAGAATTTGAGAGGAGCTATATACAGTTTAGGTTACTTACTAAAAACATACTTTGTGAGTCTGTTTAAGCCTGGAAAATAAGGAACCAAAATTGTGCTGATTTACTGACAAGAAGGAGTTATAGTCTGCCTCTGAACACCTTCCCCTCACAACAAAAAGGAACATAATGCAGTTTGCAGTTCTGCCAGAAAGCTGGCTCATGCTGTCCATAATACACACAGCAATTTAAAACACTGAGTGAAGAGTATGAATCAAACACAAGCATCAAATCTACTACAAATTAGATTATTATTTTTCCGGTAGGGCACCTGTATCATCTGGCAATGTCCACATCAGACAAATGCATTTAGGAAATAAAAAACACAATAGATTTAGAAGTCCTGAGAAATGCTATGCAGTGTAGAAAGATTGCCAAAGAAAATGTGGAGCAGGGAACGAGAAAAAACTCAGTAAAAATAAATGGGAAACTTAATTGCATTCAATGATCAGCATCAAGAATGGACAAAGGAAGACTAAGCTTTTGAGTTCTGCAAGTGTAAAATATTTGTGAGTAAAAAGGATTTGAGACTGATCAGAAGTGCAGAATCCAAAACTTTGGAAACACTAGACTGGGGAATACCATTCCTAAATCCCAAGAGGATGACAATATCCTAAACAGTTGCACACATATTTCCAAGTTCGAATCAATTGACTCCTTTGTTTCCAAGGAGCCACTGAAGCCACAGAGCAACTGCAATCAGCTAGGGCAGGTAGTATGGAGCGAATATACACTGAGCTTCATAAGTTTTCTCATTTGAATGCTATGCACAACTTTAATTCCATTACATCATCCTATAGGTCTCACCAACTGGACCATGCTGGTTGACATTCAGAACTTCAATCTATTACTTTTCCTGTTGAGTGGTAACAACTGGGGATTTTTTTCTCAGATGATTAGCTAAACCATTTATAGATTATGTCAATACAACTTCTCACTGCTTTAAACCTGTGGTAGGGGTATAACTAGGCTTGAAGACAGGGGAATTGAGAAAGAATTTTCGAACTTCAGATGGTTCCACAGTTACAAACAGAACTAAATAAGTGCAAGTGCATTAATAAGGACAAAAGGAACAGTGAGTTGATACACTGCATTAGCACTTCAGCTTTTGAAATTTCAAGACTAGCAACTAATTCTGAAATCCAATCTAAATTTCTAGTGTACTTTCTAATATTCACCTTAGACAAGTCAATGCAGAAGTACAGGATACAATGAGATCTGTGACAGAGCACTTCCACCAAATTTCAAATAAAAAGGTATTTGAAATTACATTTAGCTCATTAATTGCCCATAAAAAAGTACTCTGACAAGGTGCCTTTGCCTGCCCTTACTGTCCTTCTCCTAAGAAGAACACTGAGAATTTTCTCTGTGAAGCTCAGACACAAAAAAAACCCCTACCCCAGCTAACCTGTCACCTGGCTTGGGAATAATCACTCATCTGATAATGTAAGGCTGTGTAAGGGGGAAATCAGCTCCAACACCACCCCACCACCCCCCTGAAACTTTTATATGAACAGTCTTGCATGAGCAGCAGCAATAAGGTTCAGTCTATTTGACTACCTGCATTGGCATGTGAACTGATTAAATATTCACATATATGTTATTTGAGAGCTGAACTTCTTGCTTTCTTGTGGTCTGAAGGGCAGCTTTACAAGCTTTATATAGGTTATCCGTAGCAGAGATCTGAAAAAAAACTGACTAAAAAATAAGAGCAGTAAACCCTCCTAGCAAATTTGTTCAGGACATGATGGCAATGGGTAACTACAGTCTCATCCAGCATTCCTAGCTTTTTAATCCCAGGTCTGCACTATGTACCTTGAAAATGTCCTCCTAGGGATAATGACAAAGACCTGTGTGTTGTTCATGGCACTGGGATGACTCACAAAAAACATTTGAAAATCCTTCTTTTAGACAGCTCAGAAAGGACTTTCAGGAGTGCATTGACTATTTATGTATATGGGCCTTCAGGAAAAGAAAAGGTGTCTTTCAAAACCAAGATTTTCAGCAGTACTGGAGCTTTGTTTAGACTGGTAAAAGGTCTGTGCAAGAAAAGTAGATCTAGAAGCACAGAATAGAATCTACAATAAAATCATTAAGATTGAAAAAGACCTCTAAGATCATCAAATCCAAATCAGACTAGTACCACCATGTTCACCACTAAACCATATCGCCAAGTGACATATACACACACTTTTTGAACATTTCCAGGGATGGTGATTCCACGATCTACCCAGGCAGCATGTTCTAATATGCCTGACCACCCCTTTGGTAAAGAAATTTTTCCTAATATCTAATCTAAACCTCCCGCAACACAACTTGAAGCCATTTCCTCTGAGCCTGTCACTTATTATTTGGAAGAAAAGATCAATACCCACCTGGCTTCAACCTCTTTGCAGGGAGTTATAGAGAAGGATAAGGTCCCCCCTGAGCCTCCTTTTCTCCAGACAAAACAACGCCAGCTTGCTCAGCTGCTCCTCACGAGACGTGTGCTCTAAACACAGACAGCAAACAGCTGGTACTGAGCAACAAATGCCAGCTACCCATGTTTCGTTAGCTGGAGGTTGTTTCAGACTAAAACCTGTCTGGTCTCATGGTCTGGATGACGATTAGTGATCAGAGCATGTTGTGTGGGTTCCTTCAGGGCACTCTTCGGTTTGGTTTTGTCTGGTATTAGTCTGGATTCTGCACTCTGAGACTGTTATAAGCTATATGGAGACTTGCCAAAAACCCTCTGTGAAGTAGTCACTCAGAATTTTACCTTTTTGAACATTCAGCCATCCCATTACACCTAGCATCATTCTTAGCTGTGAACTGATACAAGCAACATCAGTTAGGAGCAAATATAATGCATGTAGAAACTCTAAACCAATGATACCACTGCTCTAACAGTCAGAGAAATAAGCTTTCAGACACTCAGTTCTAGAAAACCTGCATGTTGCACACATTTTTCTTTTGATAGGTTAACCATGAAATGAATGAAATTTTAGCAAATAAACTTCTGACCTCAAGAGCAAATAGAATGCTCAAAGAGGAAAATCTCATCAGGTAAGTCTACCAAAGTGAAAAAATAAGGCAGCTTTAAATGAGGTAAAGATCTGGCACTCAATACTTGAATATTTTTTTTATCTGACACTAGAATCTATGTGTTGCAATGGTCCTTTAATTGAGTCCAAAATGCCTAACAGTCTTAATGAGAAATATTTGTACATATCACACAGCTAAAATAATGCAAAATCTATTAGGGTAAAGCATAAGCCTGGATCAATATTCAGTTGAAAATACATATTTTTTCAGATCAGAAAACCTATTCTTATTAAAGCCTTGTTATACAGACACACTGCTTTTCTTTATGTTAAACACGCATTAGCATCTCCCTTAAAGCACAATATAACACCAGTCACTTTTGTTCCTCAATGAAATGTGCTCTTCACCTCTATCTAAGAATCAGACTAGGTGCGAGACAACCTCAGATTGGTTACATTTTAACAGATCCTCTGTTCTGAGAACTCAGACTGTCTAAGCACAAGAGCCAAAAGTGAGTTACAAACAGCAAATAATATGTTCAAATTTGTTTCACAGTCAAAAATCACATCTATTAAATCATAGCGACATTTCTTGTTTCGAGTTGTGCCCATTCAGTTGTGTCATAGTAGTTACTGTGTTCCTGGTATTGCTTTTCAGGGAAGTCATTTGAACTGCAGAAGAGTTGTGCAAGTAGCTGGCAGTTCTCTCTTGCTGAGCTTTCTTCCTGCAGCGAAGCTGGTTGTTGAAATGTCTTCTAAAACTCTCACTGAGAAAATACAATGCAAATGGGTTGACACAAGAGTTGCAGAAGCTTAGCACTCGGGCCACTAAGGTAACAACCATATGTACTGTCGATGGATCAATCTTATTGTAATGAAAAGATCTGTACATGTATAGCACATGGTTAGGAAACCAGCAGATAGCAAAGAAGCCAACAAAAACTAGAACAATTTTTGCCAGACGTTTCCGAGTTTCCATCTAAAAAGATGAAGAGAATCCAAATGAACAACAATTAACTACTCCATATAACAGACTTAAAACATGTAGCATTTTGCTTTATATTAGCTTCAACAACTATCATAATTAAGACCAGTAAAAATGTTTCCTTCAGGGGCCAAATTACTTGTTCTGTCTCATTTACTTTACTTTCCCACTTTCAGTTTACTTTCAGTGATGGATCTTAGCTGTTTGCAGTCACAGAAGGTTGCTCTTTCTATATGATATACACAGAAAGACTGATTCATGACCCAAGGAAACACTGACTTTTGGCTTGGAAGCAAAGCACCAGAGGATGTCATGAAATGTAACCTTTTCTGATGAGATCTCAGTGCTTGGCTTGAAACTTAAGTTTTAGTTAGAAAGCTATTTAGAAACTGTTGGCTTTGAAATCTAGAAACATTGTGAATGAAATGTAGAGACATTACAAGGGTGCTAGCTGTAACATATATATACTATATATATATATCCCATTGTTTTTCCTGAAGTGCCTCAGCTTGCACCCCTCTGCTAGAGAAACCACCAAAACTGCATCACACAGTCTCACAGTCTGAACCATCTTAATTCCAGGGTAAGGAGAAAGGTTCCATTAAATCTTCAATAATGACATAAAATGTACCTTAATTTCAGTACTAAGGTATAATGGATTACAGTGTCACTATTGAGAGTGGTTTAGAAGGTGGCAAGATATGAACCTACACAGTGGATCCAAAGTGAGTGAGAGAAAGAAACCAGCCAAGTAGAAGGCACCGAAGAGAGGCAGAAAGTGTCTTCATATTCCTCCTAAAAGGTTTATTATGTATATCAGGTACGACAGTTTTGCAAAAGCAGGAAAGCTTTTCTAGCTCTGCTCAATTTTTTTGTAAAAAAAAAATTCAAGTGAATTTGTTCTAATAGGGTTTCAAAATTTGTGAAATTAATCCTGAAGTATTTTTCTGGGCTGTATCTAAACCAAAAACAGTGGAGAATTCCCAAAAGATGGGAAAACTCTAATATTTCAATTTGGTAGCATTTGCACTCAGACAGATTGCAAGAGCAGACTAAAAAGTGCAGAGGTACAGTGTGAATATTACACTTGGCCTAAAGAAACATGATTTGATAGCAATAGTTTGAATTTATTTCCTCTTGCTGGGAGATATGTAAGTACACCAGAATTTTCTATTCTTCTGAGCCTCATAGATTAACAAAACGAAAAAAACCAAATAGAACAAAAAAAAAAAATGTTCTTACTTTGAAAATACGTGTGAGTTCAGATGTGTGATATAAATTAAATATTTTTCCCATCTAGAGAGTTCAGCCAAAAGGCTCTCTATATTTCACAGGAAAATAAAATAATACCTGAAGTGCTGCTATGTATGCACTTTTGACAAGAAACAGACTAGAGTAGAAATAAAATGCTGCTCAAAAAGGACATGTGGGAACGTAGTCTTTCTTTTTAAAAGAATATGTATACACTATATATGAAAGGAGATTTCAGTTAGTATGAAAGTAGTTTTCTAAAATATCAGCAGAGAAAAGTTTTTAAAATTGTTTTAATTGATGTCAGGTTTTTTTTTCTATCACTACTAGTGCTTTTACAAAGTGGTCAAGGCACTTTCAACTGTAAAAGTTGTTGTTTGTACATGTAAGTGTTCCTGCTAATGTTGCTATCTTATTGTTTCCTGTGCCTTACAGGGAAGTCAACTTTGTCCAGCATTTTAAAAAGTTTTGTCTCAAAGGTATACGGAAGCTATACCAAGAGTTTTATAGCATCTATAACAGAAAGGATGTTAGAAAAGTGCGAGTTTGGGATTATATCTAAGGAAGATCTACCGAGAAAGTCAAAGAAAGAATCAGTTAATGCTCTGTGTTCATCTTTTCAGCACTCCTTGGTTTGAAAAAACCTGAGATCCCCTAAGTAAAATTTTCCCTGCCTGTGTCAATCTTTTCATTTCCAAGTACAAATAAAAGAGGGACAATTCTCAAAATGTTCATGTAAGGTTTCTTTCCCAAAATGGCTGCCTATAGAGATAGGTGAAGACACTAACATTAACTACAAAAAAATCATTCTTTAGTAAGAACACAAGTAGTGGCCACATTGACAGCACACACAAACACATATATCAGTGTAATTTACTGTTAGGAATGTACATTGATGGCATTGAATTTACATTTTTCCTTGCTCGTATTAATTTACATACTGAGCTTAATACTGAGTAATTGTGAAAACAAGAAGATTTTTCAGATAATCCCTGGCTTAGTTCATGCGGAAACTGAACTAATCCTCTACAAAATCCAACAATTTGGGTTTTATAATCCCTTTAGTTTCATTTATAAAAGTATAAAATACATAAATCTTTCAATGGGATGTAAAAAGCAAATTGCTTACCTGTCTTTTGGAATGCTCACTGTATTCCCCAGGGATGTTGTGAGCACTTTTTATTAAACTCTTTGCAATATGATAGTAGTAGATACTAATAATCACAAGAGGGACAAGGAAATACACAAGGAAAAGCAGCACAGAATGGATCTTTGGGTGCATGTCATCTGTCAGGGGGTATGGTATGCACGCTGTGAAAGTGGCATTATCTGTGTCATTGATGTGAGCCAGTTCGGAGAACACTGCTTCAGGAACTGCTAGGAGCACGGAGATTACCCAGATGGCAGTGGCTTTAAGACAGGTCCATAGCACTGCGCTGGATGTCTGGATGTCCATGGGATTTACAACTGCTTTGTACCTGAAATTGATCAAAATGCAGATGCACATTAAAAGGTATTCAAATTCAACATGGGATGCACCAGCTCACTACACACAAAATAATGTCATGTTTTGCTCTTATTTTAAATGTCAAGGGGCTTGTAAGCTTTCTGAAATTTGCATTCTCTAAATCTCTATTTATATATGTACTCATCAGAGGTGGCCAAAGGAGCCCTGGATACAACCTGTGGCCGTAGGTGCCCGTGTGCTGAAAGCTCAGAATCAGGCATGACTCAGGTTGCTCTTTCTCCAAATGTCCCCAGCAAATCCCCAAATGCACATCCTACCTCTGTATTCCCAGCTCGCTCTTGTTCCAGCACATACACACTTAACATTTCCTTCCTTAGCTCCTGAGTCCCAGGGAACTCTCCTGTTTGCCACCACAGCTTTCCTACTCTAGGACAGCCCCAGCCCTCCTCTGAAGAATATACGCATCTTCATAAAGTCAGGCAGAAATTGCTCCCAATTGGCCAGTGCACAAAGTATTAAACTCTTGCATAAAGTAAACATTTTCACACCAATAGTTGGAAGCTGCTGCTCTATACTGCATTTTGCAAAACTGTCTCATAATATGTGATTACATATAAATCTTTGTGCAATTGATAAACTTCATAGTCCTCACAATGAAAACAGGAAGAATTGCAGAGAATGAAAATACCACGCTACAGCAAAGTAAAGCAAATGAATAGAAGTACTCTGGGCAGGAATTCTTTTATTAAAAAAAAAAACCTTGCAGGAGGTGACACAAATTGAAATTTTCCACAAGAAAATGTATGTGCTAAAAGGACAAGTATACTTTGAGAAATATATTTCAAGGATACCTTAATGTTTTGCTTAGATTTTTAATGTATATTTTTGTAATGTAAGTAAATAATGTTTTAATATTTTTACTAAAAACTAAGCCTTAAACAGAACACTTCAGTTTGTCTAAGGTGTGGTAATTTGGAAGATTGCTTTATTTCATGAGGGTTTTTTAGCTTCCTCAATTCTTTAGTTTCTAGTTTCAATATAATTTGAGATGGCTGGGTTTTTTTCTGGAACAGCAGAAATTTTGAAAAATGGAAAAAATATTCTTTAATATCTATAGTCAGGAGAGAGTCATACTTCAGGTACATAATTTTATTCATCATCAGGTCTTTCTAGTCAGTGGAGATGTACTTTCAAAGAGTGACTCAGATTTTAGGTGTATTAAATCACCCTCCAAGGTGCTTATTTTCTCTCTGTTAGCTATACATTAAGAAGAGATTGAGAAGAACTGTAACTTAGATGCCTATTACTTTGTAATAAAGCTCCATATTCAAGCATGTAGATACATATACATGCATATAGACATAAATATGTATGGTATGAGAAAGTGTCTAAATACATACCAAGGCTTAGTTTATACCCAAATAAAACATAGTTGCTGAAGAAATGAAGCTGTGATCCCAAATATCCTTTATAGCTTACTTGCAGGTCCTGACATGTAGTTCATAGTTTCTCAACACCATGAACAGGTATTTCATGAACTGTGGATTAAAGCTGTACCTCCATGCAGCAACTTTGAGCTTGCTGGCAATCAGCAGTGCAGCTGGCTGTGCCATGAAAATGTCTGGAGCAGAGAACTATCTTAGTACCCTAGCAAACCTTTTCTTCAGAGAATATTTGAGTCAAACTGTGCCTTGGGGTCCTCTTTCTCAGGATTGTGATAAATATTTTATCACTAAATAGTAAAAAATAATGGTTATTTATGTTCATATCTTCTCTGAATTCAGAGAGAAGATTTTTATTGTGTCTTCACGTATATATCATAAAGTAGAAAATAAAACTCAGTAAACTGTCTTTGTTAATTTATGTTCCCCATTTCTGCTAACACACAATGAGAAACTCCCTGGACACCTAGGTGTAAAGAAATCCTTTATACTGCTATAGGAAGGACAGAAGCTTCTGCACAAAGCATGAATACTACCCAGCACAAACTGTGACCTTATTATTCAATAATTGCTTCCTATTGCTGTCTGCCTTGATTTCATTACATAAAGACAGATCCTCTGTTTCGTTTCATTCAACTGAGGTGACGTCAAGTCCTTAGATCTGCTCATTCTTTTAAAAACTTTACATTCTTTGGGAAGAGCTGATTTGGGGTCTTTGGGACATGGGGTGGCCATTGGATAAAAATAATATTGTGTACTATAGATTATTTTTTGCTTTTCTTTCCCATTGCATAGCTTCAGACTATTTTGACCACAGACATATGACCCATGACAATGACTGTGACACAAATAATTGTTTCAGTAGCATTTGGGCTAGTTAATCTCTAAATGGAAGACCTTTTCAGAAGCCTTCACATTAGCAGAAGATGTGGCATGTATTTGTACTTCAACATATGTTGTTGTTTCAGCAAATAGCATGCTTTTCCTTGAGCTGTGACTGACTCCAAGTTAGAAGGCATCGGAGCATAGTTCCCTTTTTCACAAAACAGCTGAGTTTAGTGCTAAAAAACCTCCTTTTACTCTACTTGCTACTTTACTGACTACACAGTGACACTTTTCTTCCTAGGACTCAGCCCTTCACAGTACTCAGTGTCAACAAGAAGAAAAAGGCACTAAGTGCTTTACAAAATCTGTCATCTTGTTTATATCTTTGCAAAGATATAGAGTAAAAAGAGACAGGTTACAGATAAAATCAAATGCAAACGAAGTGACACGAGAAGTGTTCTCAAAGTGAACACACAACCTCTTCCTTTTTTTAAAACCAATGTAAGGCTAAAATATACCACGAACCACTCAAATTAAAAAGAGCACATTTTCTATCCATAAAAAGCCCACCAGTAAATTAGAGTGAGAGTGCAAATTAGACAAATTAGTAAGTAAATCCATATTTTCCTCAGCTGCATTGATGGAAAAAAAGCAAATTATAGGTTTACATGAAGTTCAGGAAATAATCATAAATATGCATTTGGTTTTAATTAGAAGCCTTCATGTAAATTCTGTCATCCTATATTCTCTACCATTATCACTGCTAACAAATGGACCCCACCTCAAGAAACACTTCTTTTCTTTGTAGCTGTGGTTTCTGCCAGCAGACACAAGCACAAACTTGCCCATTCTCATTCTGCAAATTTGTTTTGTTTGTATAGTGTATTTTCATTATAAAGCAACCTTCTCCCTTCTACACAACCCAAAAAATTGACGAAAAGAAAATCCTCTTCCTCCACCATTATAACATGTTGTTACCTTCTAAACTCCAATCTATCTTATCTATTTCTCCTAAACTTTGTTTCCAAAGACCTTTGTAAAGGTACTTCTCAGCTTCAAACTAGAACAGAAATCTCCATTCCTGTCTCTGCTGTGTCCACATGGTATTCCCCTCCCATACACTTGACTTCAAAAGCAGCTCCATGGTTAGACTTAAGCTGTATTTCCATTGCACTGTTACCACTTTTTCTAGAGTACTTTGTTGTGATGACCTTAAAAACAAATTAAAAAAAAAAAAAAAAACACAACAACAACTAGACAACACTTAGGCAGCCACTGGACTAAGATAACAGCCTACAATTCTAACCAGAATTGCCTCAATATTTCCTCACCCTTTTGATTCTGCATTGTCTGTTGTCCTTTCTTAAAAGCCCTTCAGGTCAAGGACTTTCTTCTTACTCTTGTTTATAAAGCACCTACCTAAATGGGAGGCTAATTTATCACCTAGTTTTCTATATGCCATCACAAAGAAAATAAATATAATAATTGTCATAATCCAAGCAAAGACACAACTCAGGCAGGGTAAATCCATATTAATTTGCTTTAATTTTCATTTTCATCCTGAAGTTGGAGGGGTTGGTATAATTGGCCTTATTATAAATAAGCTTTTTTTAAGTGCCATAGTAGTGCTTTTCCTGAAAACTAGAGTCATTTATCAAAATCATTCACAGGTTAGTCTTTTATTGTGTCACTGCATGATGATTTCAAACACAAATAGCCTAACAACATAAAAGGATATAAATATATCTGAATAGGAAACACAGCTGTATAGTCAGTACTTACTAAAAATACAAATATTGTGTCCATTCCACTACAGTAGAACAAAATTTTGGGCAGGGCCAAAGACCTTTTTCCTTGTTTGGTAGTTCAATTGACTCAACTCCAGTTAAATCATTAAGAGGAAAACAATTTATCTAGCTGAAAAAATAAGGGATCATTTGATATCCACTCTTGTGGGAACTCCTTTCACAATCAGCTGTCTGAAATTTGCACTAATTCTATTTTTATTATTATAAACTCTTGCAATGTAAACTACATTTCTTAATTTTTTTTTCACAGGTAGTCCAGTAGTTCAAATATTTTCATTCCCTGCTTACCTCTTAAGAGCAGAGAACTGTATTCACCCAAGAATGGGCAAGTCTGAGGTCTGATAGTGAATGTAATTAACTGTATTTGAAATCAAGAGTAGAAGACCATGCGTAAACACACTTAAAATAAATGCCAATGACATGTGTTCTGTGTTCCTCTAGGGGAAAATCCTAAATGGAAAAAGTTTTCCACTCTATAGAAATACGCTCTGTTGAGTCAAAAAATATCAATAATGTTTCAACAAAAAAGTTTTATTTATTCTTTTGCTTGATGATTTCTCCACTCTGAAAAGAATCAAAATGGAAGTTTCCCACGATGGTGGAAGGGGGCTTTTTTGCATGAAATATATTACCTATCCTGTCCACCCAGTGTTTCAAAGGAGAAATTTTCTCTTTTCTTCTCATTTTTTCTTCTCTTGCTACTTCATCCTCTTGCTATTAACCTCACATTAGCTAACTATGCTTCTGACAAGCTCATACAAATCTGCAATGCTATTGCATTGCCTACAATCTGGATTATTAGTTCTACTTCTCTAAAGCCATTTAGTTATAACTGTACTAGTCAAAAGTACCATCAGTAATTTGTTCAATTCTCCTCCTGAAAGCAATATTACTAAACTGTTGCAGTGGCTATTTTCAGAAAAGTTCATATATGTCAGTGTTGCCAGTAAATTTGTATTTAACTTTGATAATTCCAAGTCACTGAGGAACATATGTTTACATATCTTAAGCCACAAAAATAGGTCTTCACTAGAGTTGTTGTTTCTCTGTATTTCTAGAGAGATGAGACAAAAAAGAAGAGATGAGACATGACAAGTTGAGATGAGACAAGAAGAGCAACTAGGAATCAAATCTATTACTCATGCTACATCTATATGAGCAAATTAAATAGTACCAGAGTCTATCCTCAGGGCTGGAGGCCAAGTGGCATTGGCTGGACATCCATGACTACTTAAACTCTTTAGTATCCCAATATGAGACCACCACTTCCAAACAGATTAGGCAGTTTACACTTCTGTTGTTAATGGCCCATGGACTTTTGTTTAATATTGAATCATGCCTAGAAATTGTTTAGGAGAATATCGATTGACCCAGGTGAAAACCACACCATGGACTGCTCTAACAACAGTTTAACAAGTGGCTGACTTCCAGTACTCAGGCCTGGTACTGTTAAATATGGTTTTGTGAGTGTATATATATAAATATATACACAAATGTTTATGTGTATGGCAAAAAGACACACACGCTTTTAGGTGCCTGGTCCCAAGAACATTGTCCAGGAGCCTGGCACAACGGCTGGCCCATTCCAACCCGCTGTACCCACACTTTCTTGACTTTTATAATAAGCTAGCGGTTGTATTTCTCCTCCTGTGCATGTCAGGAACTACTGACAGGATCTACTTGCTTTGCATCTGAGTTTCACTAGGATCCTAAAACTAAGCACAGAAAAGCTGAAGAGCCTGATCTCAAAGTTGTGTTTAAATAATGGCTGGAGCATGTTAAAGTCATTACCCTTCACAAAACCGCCATGGCAAAGGCAGCTCTGGCACCTGCCTCTCCAAGAACAAAATGGAGCCATTCATTCAGCCAGGGTGTCTGGAAGTCATTGCTCAGGCCTGCTAGACAGTGGCTCAAAATTAGCATTTTGAGGAAACCTTATTCTTGGCAGGCTGCATCACACAAACCCTTGGATATGCCATTTTTCACTGGGAAGTACAAGACAGCTTAGCAGGTGTATTCTCTTGGCTTTTATTGCCTTTCTGGAGCACTTCCCTCATTCTAACACTAATTTGGAACTTTAGATTTTGAATTCTGATCAGAGGGGCAGATAGGAGAGTGGGAAAGTCAGCATCTAGACTAGACAGGCATTGCAATGTGAAACCTGGACAAGCTTACATATTATTTCACTTTGTTCTCTAGTTCTCTGCTCTCCATTTAACAAAATCTTAGAAAACCACAACTACCCTTGTTTTATTCTTTCAGAGTTCATACTCTGAATCCTGAAGGATCAAAGGACATTGAGAAAAGAGAAACTCATTTCTCCAAACAGACTTGATCCAAATCTCGTTGATACCTCTACCTTTAGATTGATAAGACAGAGATGGATACTTACCCGCATATTCACTGTATGCTTACTACATGTCTTCCAGAAACAACATCTATACATATTTGACTGAAGAAGACCTCACAAAATCATCACTGCTGGAGAAGAAGGTCAATAAAAATATCAGTTACAGAAACTAAAGTACGTGGAAGCAGAAATCCCAAGGGTAAAATATGCTCATTGCTAGTTTACCTTTATAAAAGTTTTGCTATTAAAAACATTTCCTCCCATTTCCTTGAGGAATTCAGTTATAGTCCATGCTGTGGCAGACAACATACTAATGTGGAGAACAATACATGGTCAGATGATTTTTAGAAATGTTACAAGCCAGGAAAAATTAAATAACCAAACCTCTACTAATGTGTCTAGAACAGATTTAGATTTTACTATTTGAGAATTTAGACCCCAAATCTCTAATTTCTAAATTTAGAAAGCAGCAACTCAATTTATTTGCTCCAGGATTATCATCTAGAAGGCTGCACTCTGTCACTTCTAAACGAGTCTCCAGGTCAGTTTCATTTGAAACTTCTGTTCTTAGTCTACCCTGAAATCAGCATAGATGGAAAAAAACAAGTACACACCATGGTAAAAAAAAGGAACATTAAAAAAATCACAGAAGAAAAAGTCAATATAGCAATCCTTAAAATACAAACAATCAAACAAATTTGGAGCCAAAACACAAACATGATACTACTTAAAAAAAAAAAAAAAAAAAAAGTGAAAAGCAGTTTGGAGAAGAAGAAACAATATTTGGGATAGTCATGTGAAGGAAAAAACAAAATCATATGAGATATTATGGTAACATATTGGAATAATCTATTTCTCTCATGTCTATACACACACCACAATTTTATTTGAGTATATGCTCATACAAAGCTGGAAATACACAAACCTACATGCAGCAGATAAGCTTACGCTAAGCTTCTAGTTGATTGTTTGTCTCAGTTATTTCCTCTGATATCTGACAAGTTGTGTCAAGTTAATGCCAAAACACACTTCTCTAATGGACACCAAAATAGGTTTCCTCATACTTTCACAAATTTCATGAACTACTAAGAACTTACTTGCTACTTGTAATTACACTATCAAATTGGGCTGAATCTCAGCATAGATTTAGAAATTCCTAGTGGAAGTACATGTTTAAACCTAGGGATAGTGACTGCATATACATTGTTTCATTAGTACATATAAAAACACATAAAAATAATTTAGCACCAGGAATATATAGTCTGGAAGAATGGTTCTGCAGCAAAACTTGTATGATAAATAAACAAGGTCTTCTGTAAGTAAACTATTTAAAATGAGGATTCAATAAAATTATACCTTTTCAGAAGGATATTTGAGAGTTCTATCACTGCACATACATAAAAGATACCTACTTTTTATTCTTTAACAAATTTATTGTCACAGTGAACACATGATATCTTTTCCCTAGAGAAAGCATTGGTAGAGCATACTTGATCTTTGACATCATTTCTGAGAACCTGCAAAATACAGACTTGAGAATTCCAACAGTTCAATTTGTATTAACCCATTGCACTGTAATATACAGGGGAATTGTATATACTGTTATGGCAAGAGGCAAACAGATAAAATAAAAGAATGGATATTTACATGTTTGGTAAGAATTGGACTAGATCTGCTGTCTAGCAGCTATTTTGTCTGTCACAGGCACAGGCTTTTACTGACTTGATCAAAGCAGGAGGAAACGGGAATCATGGTTTTGAAACTGTTTCTCAGGGTTTAGGTTGCAGCCTATCGGACATTGGCATTTGCATTAGTCAAAGCAAAGCTGACTGCTGCCAGCACAACACAGCCACTGCATTGATCACTGACTAGGATAAACATCACAGCCATTTCTCACTTTGCTGTCCTCAATCTAAGCTGCTTCTATACCGGTTGAAGAGCACACAGGCACAAAGGCAGGAGTTTAACAGACGCATGTGTCTGCATGCAGCTTGAGAAACAGTTGCCTAACTTGGGAGGAAAATGCTATTTGCTGAGCAATCATTTTCAGCTGTGTAAAGACCATCACAGGTGGAACTTCTCCAAAAGTTGATTTGACTTGCCTGGCCTGGACAATATTATCCAAGAATAGTTAACTCCTTAACCCACTCCAGGCATAAAATTCTTTCTGCTGTGTTCTGTGGGGGTTTTCTGCCACCCCCTTTTTTTCTTTTCTTTTTCTGGAATACTTTCGATCTATTCTTTTTATCTGTATAAAAGGGATATAAATTAATTAGAACATTTTAGGGTGGAGACAGGTGAGGACAGGCTTCACTGTTTAACTTAAAATAGGTGTTTTAGCAAGCTTTATTTTGTGAATCAAGTTTGCACATATAAACTAAAAGGTGAATTGAAAAAACGTGACAGCAAAGCTTT
>JAWWMO010000121.1:51939867-51958393 GCA_035047845.1 Dendrocincla fuliginosa
AAACGTGACAGCAAAGCTTTGCCAAGCTACTCTTTAATTTCTTTTGCTTTGCCTGTAATTGCATAATTATAACCATACTGCTACAGTGTACAGTGAGAGAAACATCTGAACCATCGTTTATTTTAATGTACTTCAGTGATTAATTCATTCAATACATTTACCTCAAGTGATAGGTTTTCTAAAATATATACTTATAGATTTCATAGTTCTACTTGGTCCATATAATTTTGTTTCCCCATCTACTACATACAGTCAAGGCATTGTTTTTCTGTTACAAGGTAATCTTTCATTTTATGTTTATTTTTTCTTTATTCTTAGTTAATTATAAGTAATTTTCAAGATGTCATTTAATACTACTTGTAAAGGCTCTTTAGTCCTGAATATCAGCTATTAGAGATCAAAAGGAAATCATGTCCACTTTCCGACTTCACTTGTTCCATTACATGAAAAGGGATGAGGATTTTATGTTTCTCCAATCTCTGTATTTTAGCTTGAATCAGCATCTGCCATAATAAAAGAACCTGTAAATAAATTCTGAGAAGAGTAAAAAGAAATTTTTATTAAGGTGATATTGCTAATTAAAAACCAAAAGGAGTTCCTAGTACAGCTTTTCATTCTTCTGAATGTCTTCAAACCATTTTCTTAGTTCCCCCTCCCAAAAAAAAGAGAGTCAATAGGCATGCAAAATGAGCCAAAACAGATTTTGTTATCAGCTGTTATCAGAAGTCAGCACACAGATAGTAAACCTGCAAAAAACATTTTTGAGTCTTCTTAGTTTTAAAATCACAGATTGCAATCTTCCACATTTAAAGCAAATAAAGAAAGAAACAAAAAAAAAAGGATCAAAAGATTTAGCTATGCAAATCTATAAAATACATTTTAAACATCTCAGTGAGGCACTGTATTTAGTTATTTAAGTAGGAATTTAAATTTTCAAACTCTTACCTGGTTAGTCAAGTATTTGTCTCATCAAAGGTGTCTTTATGTCACAATTTTTAGGAAGTAAGCAAAGAATGTGCTATTTTAACAGCAGTAGGGTTAGTTCAGCTTTGCTGTCTTCATTAGAGTGCAGCAGGACTGCATTTGAGCTAACACATTTAAATCCTTTATTAAAAAGAAAATTCAATGTAGGAAAAGTAGCAGAATTAAATTTAATCCTATTTTTACAGACTGCATAAAAAATGAGGTATAAACCACAGCCAAAGAGAAAAGCAAAGGCTATGTGGGAAAAATCGAAAGCTGTTTGAAGAGGCTGACATTTATTCCTTCGAAGTCTATTGACTTCAGGGTCTTGGCATTTTGTGGGTACCACACAATAATGCAGTAATGGCCAGACGTGCACATTGCAGCACTGACTCCTGTGCTTCTCCAGCCACCTCTCCACACCATATGTCATTCAGACCAATAAGTCTGAAAAGCATCTTGGAAACACCTTTCTGTACTTGCCGTCCATGTCCATACCCTACTCAGATTCCCTTCCAGGAACAAAGCAGCAAGATCTCTCACCCTGAGAAGAGGGTAAAGAGCCCTGTAAGCCCAGTTTGCATTCTGAGCTAACTGCATGGTCCACCATGGACATAAATTGGAAAAGCACTCCTTGGAGCAGTGAACAAGTTCATGGCATGGTTCAAGTCAGGTTCATCCCTGGCTTCTGCACTTTTTGCAATGAGGAGATGCTGGCACACATTTTCTTCAAGTCTGTGATGCTGCAGGCCCTGTGGCAACACCTCTCGTCTCTGTTTTTACCCTCTTTATCAAAGACCACATCACATTCTGGGACTTTCTCAGCAACATCCTTTAGCCCTAGTCAAAATTGCAGTCCATGGACCCTGGAGAAACAAGCTCATCAGAGGCCTCATTTTTAATTCCTTGTCTCCAACATGTTTAGCAAGTGCATCCCTGGCCATCACGCACTAGCCCTGTGGGCACTTTCAGGGTGTACTGAATGCTGTTGGGGGTGTTCTGCCCTATGGCCCCCTTAGTTTCCTGTGCTTGGGATGGGCAAGCTCGGGCAGATATGCTGTGTGATGCCAATGCCAATCTGCAAGTGTGCTCTGGGGAAGCATTGTTAAAAATTACATATCATGTTTGTACATACACAAACTCCCTTCCCCCCAAAAAAACAAAACTCAAATAATTTCAGTAGAAAATAATGAAGCTTCCAGATAAAAGGTGCATGTTTGTCACATGGAAAGCATTACTGTTGCTGAGAGGGACTTCTGTAACAAAAATTCATATGAAATAAAACAACTTTAGAAAATAGACATATGCAATTAGTACTACTTTTTCTTCCTTAAAGCTTCAGTTTGTTGGTAACAATCTTTGAGAGTTTATAGCTTCTGTAACTGCTTTTGTTAAATGTTTATCAACATACATGTAAAACAGTCATGCAGAATTTCCACATAAACAATAAGTGCTAATTACACTGTGGAAACCAAGACAGCCTCCCTTAACCTAATTCACGTAGGCACGCTGCAAAGAATTCTGCATATTCCTAAATCTGTTCCTTAGTGTAATCAATGTCTGGCATACAGTCCCGTGGTAACAGGGAGTGAAAAAACAGGAAAGGCTTTAATTGCCATACATTAAAATGTACTTCGAGCATTATCTGTGAAAGAAAGGGCCACTGAGAAGACATTGTTTGCCAGACTAAGTATGCATTGGATTATAATGGAGCCCTCTTAGTGACATCACTCTTTACAAACTGCTAACTGACTTGTGCCAGATTTGCCTATCTGGAGAAAACTGTTACCAGCCAGGCCTCACCTCCTCAGCACCTTTTGAGTGCAGGATGTTGCCACCACTCCTGATCTGTCAGCATAATTACCCATAACTGATCTAGTCAAGTTCACACATGTTAGGATCTGGCTACAAGTTAATGTGACAGAAACCTCTCCACATCAGTGGACCCTCTAGCTCAACACAGGTGTTGTACAAAAACAGTAGATTCCAACCCAGACTCCACTGAGAGTTCAGTCGGCTTCACTCAGCGATGTCTTGGGCCCCTAGGAGACTGGTCTCTGAAGTCAGTGCTGATCTTCTGACTGGAAAATAAATGCTTTTTCTTCTCAGTAACCAAAAATAAAACTGCAGAGGTTAAGGAAACAGCGTTGTTAAATTCCTAGTATAACCATTTCTGACATTGGTGTATATTGTGGGCTCCAAAATGTTGGAGGAATGTATTCATTATGAGCTTGTGCAGTCTCAGCACACAAACTGAAGCTGTTTTCTAGTATGTGCAATTCTAAATGCAGTCAGTGTAAACAGATTCAGCATATTTCGTCTTGAATCTTTACTGATATTAAATGAAGGATATAAAAGTATAGGGAAAATCAAACAATGAGTACTCCAAAGTCATATGAAAAGCAAATTAATGAAGTCTTAAATCACCAGCATTCCCTCACATTGCATTTCACTGGGAAATGATCTCCACCACATGTAACTTCTTCTCTTTTCAAATAAGATACCACAAGCATAATTTTAAGCAGTGGAAATTGAGCAGACAGAGAACAGCAGGATTTGACATATTCTTTAACTGAGTTAATCAGAGATTTACAGGTGTTCACTTTAAGGTATGTTTTGCAAGCTCTTCTTAAAAAATATAATCCATTTTCATAAGATATAAAGTCTATATAGACAAGTGCGTTAGGACCTGATTCAAACACAACTGAAATTGACATCTGCTGAAGACTATCCTAAGGTGTAATAGAAAAACTTACTGAATTAACTAAAAAAAAAAAATAAAAAATTACAGTAATACTCTATTAAAAAAGGATTAAAAGTTTCAAAGAAACTTTACTGTAATTATGACTATATATCACTAAACTCAAGCCTTTACACCATGCACCACTAATGCAATGGCTCAGTTTAAAACCCAACAAAAAAAAAATGGGATAATTTCTATGGAAAAGGAATCACACATTTTCATTTCTGGCTAAAAAAAAATCTGCTTAGATAAGAGAAGAAAGATAATTTCATTTAATGTAAAGTTGCAATGACACTACAAGATTTTGTTTTTCAGAGACTGAAGCACAGTCCAACAGCCACTCAGTTGCTATAAATTCCTTAAGTACCCATTCACAGTAATTGGGAGGAAAAATTGGGGATTCAGATCTTTGTTTCTTCCTAATTTGACAAGTACCAGAGATGAAAGTGTTACTTTCTAATTGGCTTTGGGGTGTTTTATTTTTCCCCTCCCTCCTCTAAAAGTTCAGAAGGCAAAAAGAATAGTTTTAACAAAAGTTTAAGACTGACAATTACAACAGAACAGTTTGGTGCCTCTGAATTTCCAGAAGTTAAGCTAGTTCTGGCAGTCACCTCTGGAAACCTGCTCTTCTACTAAGGCACAGACACATATACACACATACATACATACACTTTCTCATCAGAAAAAAAAAAAAATTGACTGAAAATACCTCCGTGCTTGAGTTGGTTTAAGTTGCTCACTGCCTGTTAACATAACACTGAGACTTGGCAAGGCCATATGTGGCATCTAAAACCTTCCTCTAATGAATAAGATTTCCATATGTGGGCTGTTACAGGACCATCCCAGAAGTGCAGAAGACAGGGCTAAACCCATTTCTTACAGATGATACCCTGGAAGCTGGAGGACCAGGTGCACCCATTTTAATACCTTTTAACTTCAGCTAATACCAGACTTGCCATCGTCATTAAGGGAAGGAGAAGCATAGGCACCTCACAAGTTGGAGTGGGGGAATTGCAAAGCAGGGACACCTTATCCAGAGAGGCACTTTACCTTTCATGCTAGCCCCAGCCAGCTTCAGCCCAAGCTGCAGAGAGATGAGGATTGGCAGCCTAGCTTTCCTACCTGTCAGCACTGAGGGCCGTGAGGGTGAAGACAGAGACGCCAACAGAGGTAAGCTGGATGACAGGGATGAGCTTGCAGCCCAGCTCCCCAAAGAGCCATTCTTCAGAGAAATACCGGGAAGCATCCACGGGGACACAGGTCACTAGCAGCAGCAGATCACCAGCAGCGAGGCTGGAGATGAAGATGTTGGGCACACTTCTCATGGCACTGTTGGAAATGAAGATCTTCATGAGCGTGATGTTACCAAGCAAGCCAACAATGATGATGAGCAGGTAAAGCGAAGGGATCACACAGCGGATAATGAACATGGCCGTGCCCCTCCCCAGGGGCAGCAGGGCTGTGTCGGGCACCAGGTAGGTACTCTCATTCTCCCCGAGGGGCAATGTTGTGAGCTCTGGCGAGAGCTCTGGCTCCATCCTCCAGCTGCGGGTGGCCTGAAGATCTCTAGTGCAAAGTGCAGTGGGAGCCACTGGAAAGCTTTCCCTCTCTGCAAGTCAATCAACTTTCCCCCCTTCACTACTGCCTTTCTTCCTCCCCCTTCTTTGCCGAGTTTTCTCCCTTCAGAAATGCAGAGGAATGTCTGCCGGCGCAGTGGCGGAGGAGGGAAATAAAAATTCCCATGCTCTGCCCCTCGGCTCTTCGGACAAGCCTTTCCCGGTGGGCAGGAGATCCCGAGCCTTGCGGGCAAGGCACGCCGTCAGGATAGCGTTCCCGGGAGCGCCCTCGGGGCTGCGCTGCCGCCGCGGAGGGGCTCGGTCCGCCGGGGCCGCCAGCGCTGTCCAGCGGCGCCGGTGCTGCTCGGCCCGCGGCTGCGGGCGGCGGCGCCGGAGGCGGGGGCGAGGCGTAGAGCAAGCCCCCTCCTCACTCCGCAGCCCCGGTTTATACCAGGTACCAGGAGGGGCCGCCCCGCCTCTCCTCCTGCGAGCGCCTGTGCCCTCGCCCCAGCCCCGAGACGCCGAGGTGGATCTTGAGCGGAAGGGAGAGGCGGATCCCGGAGCCGACGCGGTCCCTCGGGGTCCCAGCCCCTGAGAGAGATGGGGACGACGGGGGGAGCGGGAGGGGCGAGAGGAGTCTCTCCCCGCGTCGCTTCGCTCCGCAAGCAGCCCCCAAGAGGCGCTCTCCAGCAAACTGGAGGGCTGTCCGCCACGTCGGGCAGAACGCGGGTTCGCCTCCGGAAACCCGTCTTCCCGCATCTTAACTAGCTGAAACCATGGCGCTTTGAAACGAGGGTGACGGGGAGCGAAGGGCTTGGGAAAGATTTTATTCTTGACATCCAGCTGTGGTTTCTGCATAGATTCTACTCAAAGACATCTGCTGCTTTTAAAGTTTTATGGTTTGGTTCCCAAAGTTGCATTCCACAGCGGTCTCGACTATGGAAAGGGGGACGTGTGATGTGTTTTATCCATGACTTAAGATGTAAATGGTATAACACGGTGGAGAATGAATGTTGCTTGCCTTTGAAGAGTAGCATTTGTCTCTAGTGTTTCTTGCTTTTCAGTGAGGTAATGTCTTTTAGTTCCTAATGTTTGCACGTGTATAGGCTTTCCAAACAGCTCCATCTGTTTCCAGCAGGAGCCATGAATGTACGTAGCTGCGTACATATGCTGAAAGACAGGCAGACCTGCTGGACTGAAGTTTTCATGACAAAGTGCTAACACAGAGGAATAACAGGATTAGCCAGTAACATGCTCTGTAGACTGATTCCTTCATTTCGTTTTCTCAAAAGGGAGGCTGTGTAACCTTGTAGCAAACTTTCTTGTTCATATTATTAAGAGTTCTCTTCAAGCTGTGTGGATTTATAACAGGTGTATGGAGAGTCTGTCCACTGAAATATCAGAAGCAAAGCATGTCACGTGTGCAGTGATAAAAAGCCTGTCTGTGGCATGCTGTCTAGTGTAGGAATTAAATCAGAGATTTTTCTTAAATAAACTTTTAATATCAAACAAAAAGCATTAATGTTTCTTAAAAGTTACACCTCTTTGCATCGATTGATTAATCATTGTGACTCTTCTCATATCCCTGAATCTTTAAATGTGTTAAAGTTGTGTAAATTACTGATTCACATAATGCTGAATAATTTGTTAGAGATCCAACCAGTGCTAGGCCTCAGAAAGAAACAGGAGAGAGATTTGACATTTACCACTAGGCAGCTCATCAGAATTGCCACAGAGCTCCTCTGGAAGTGATTCTTATTACTGATCAAGTTTCTTCCACACATGTTGTGTTAGGTGTTAAATTCAACTGCATTCCCTCTGAGGCAGCCTTACTGATGGCTTAGATGTTTATCTAAATTGCTTTGACCCTCTGCTTTGCTAAACATACATAAATTTTTCTAAGATAAATATTCAGGTTTCTGCCAACACTCCCAACCAGTCTCTTTGGTTCCCATTGGCTGGATCCAATGCATGTCTTTAATACTGTGAGCTAAACTTTGACACTGAGAGTATGGTCCTTTTGCCAATTTATTTGAAAATGGGTTTATAGATGAACAATCAATACAATTCCCACTTGGAGAATAGTTTAAATTCAACATATATTTAATACTGATTTATCTGGGACAAGAGGAAGTTGAGTCTTTTTGCATGAATATCAACAAAAGAACACTTTAAGAGCTTCTATTGGCATAAACTTATTGCAGTTTGCTTGGAGAGGAGTGAAACCCTTTGTTTTTTGTTGCACATCACCAGTCCTACAGCTGCCTTCCTGGAGAATTTCTTATATCCTAGTAAATTTTATCTGTCCTTCAGTCCACAGAGATTCCTAAGGTTGAGAAATTAGAAATATTTTCAGTGTAAAATTATGTTCCTGATTTTTATCAGTGCTCGATTTTATCTACTCTATGTTTTTCAGAACACTGAACAGCAAGGAAATAAACTTTGGAGACAGTGAGTGTCTCCAGCTCAGAAAAAAAACCCAGAAAGTTAGATTATGCTTCTAATGTTGTTCAGCAGATGTCTGTGTAAAGACAAGGAGTACACTCAAACAGTATGAATAGAATTTCCTGCAGAGGTGAAACTGTGTGGGGGAAAAGATCCACAGACCCTGACACAAACCAGTTGGAATTCAGATTTCCACATACAAATAGTTCATCATCCTCTTTTCAAACAAAATAGTCCACCCATGTCTTTGGATTTTTTTTTTTCTGATTACAGTCTAGAGACAATCCTGTGATGCAGCTGAGACACAGTAACTGGCACAAGAGCGAGGGAGAGAGTGTCACAGGTAAGTCTCCTTAGTGGGAAAGAAACTGCACAGGCGCAATCAGCCAGCACAGATGGAGTGTATCTGGGAGTGCAACACCATAGGGGCAGAAATCACAACAATTTGGAATTGTGGGAGGGAAATCCACTTCATCAGTAATTCCCAAATGTAGGGGTTCATAATCAGTTCATGTAGGAATGAGGAATTCCACACACCCCACAAACGCCCTCTACCGAAAAGCGATTCTGACAGAAAAAGACATTTCTTTCACACCTTTGTGCAGCTCAAGGCACTTGATAATTTCAGGGCTAATTCCAGATTTGCACATCACAGCAAGATTTGTGTAGTCCCACGAAGAGCCAAGTATATCTGCCGCCAAAACTACCTGAAGTAAGCAGCCTTTAATTATGTGTGCTTGCACATTAAATGAAAACTGGGTTCAAATGCAGCCCTGGAAGTGATCGTGTTTGAAGATTTGATCATCAGTCACACATTAAAAAGAAACATGACAACAACCAAGGAACCAACAGTATTTGATTTTAAACACTGAGAATTAGGAACCAAGCCTTCAACAAATTTTGCAGTGTCACACATTGAACCAGCAGATACAGCTGAAAAGTGGGCATGCATTGTAGCAGAGGGTGACTTCTTCCAGACAGTCAAATGTACAATAACATTAAGTAACTCATGTTTTCTTTCTCGTTATTTCAATAGAGGTCTTATTTTGATGGAGGGTTTCTTTGGCAGAAATTTTCATTTCAGCTTCTTGAGTTACAGGCTCTATCTAAGAGACAAGAGGGTACAGATCACTTCTCTGGGTCTCAGAATAGATAACAGGGTTTGCAACTGCTCCAAAGTCGGTAGCTAGAAGTGGGTCCAAGAAATAGCTGGTAAGAGTAGGCAGAGTTGGTGAAAGGAGCAGAAGGAGACAAGGGCTCTCAGAGTATGAAACACTTCATATTTTGGAGCCAAGAAGGACAGTTTTTCAGCTTCCAGGATCACATCTCTAAGGCCAGACCTCAAACTCTGAGGTTATACATCCAAATATCAAACCTCTACAACTCTTTCACTAGTAAAATAGCCCTGGAAGTTAAACATCCTATAGGTAAAGCCACTACATTCCCTAGGAGAAGCTGATATGAGAAGAATAATTCTAAATAGAAGAATTGTTGTGGATTTGTGTGGAGAATGTCACAAATGGTACAAGCTAGCAAACTAACTATGTTCAAAAGAGAAACTCTGAGTTTCAACTATGGCTGCTCAGGGATAAGTCCTAAGCAGCAGCTAACTAAAATAAAAGATGTCTGCTGTATGCCATGCAGTCCTTCTCCCTTCAAAACTCCAGAGAACAAAAAAAATAGCTATAATCTCTATTTAGAGCTGGGCTCTGTTCACCAGGGGTACTATGTCCTTGGAACACTGGGCTACAAGCAGAAGTCTGTGGCCTCCCAGGCCTGGAAAGCTCTAACAAACACCAATATGGAATTTCTTCCTTGTTAAGTCTGCATGACTGGACAAAGTGAGCGTAGAAAAGAACGTTAGCGATTCACCTGTGTATTTCTCAATTTTTCAAAATTAAGAATAATTTTTTTTTTAATTAAACAGACTTTGAACTAATTAAATTAAAAAAAAAAAAAGTGAGGAAAAAGCTATATTTATGACACATCTTCCCAGACTGAGTGGTGTGGCTGAGCTCATATCCCTGTGCAACAAACCTAGACAGTAGTCCACCCTTCTCAGCTTTCAGACTTTGCATTCTGCCTGCCATTCTTTGTGCAAAAGGAGGATCTGAGGAAGTCAGTTGACTCCTAAGCCTCCTGCCCTACCTGAAGGCAAGGAAAACTCCATCTCAGGTCAAAATTGCAGTGCAGGCACCAGTCTGCAGCTGGTAGAGGCCTCCCCTGGACCTAAGCTTCAACACAGGGAACTCTAACCAAAATGGAAATTCAGGGCCTTCCAGCATTAGACAAAGTTGGAAAGCTGTCAGAAGCAGCTGTCATTTTATTGATACCAGTTCAATTTTTTCTGGCATTTTCATGGTGCTGTTTCTTTCATGGCACAAAGGTAATAGCAGACACTACATTTAACCACACTAATAAAGCAATGAATTGGGTCATTAATGTTAAATGTGCAGCTCATCCCTCTAAACACAACTGCAGCTTTATGCATGCTTTTAGATTCTATTTTTTTTACTGTGATTATTCAGTCGGACTTCAACGCATTAAGAGGTTAAAGAGCACACTGCTGAGGTGCAAACTTGAGTCGAAAGCCAGGCTTAAAACTCACTTAGAAACAACTGTGATATCAGCATCTTCCCTTCCATTTGTTTTTGATAGACAATTAATAGACAGCTGCTCGTATAGATTCAAAACAAAGAACGATTTTCTGTCAACAAAGTCCTGAGGAATGGCTTGAGTTCCCTTAGCAGATTGCATTCAAAAGGACTTCACAATGCCAGTTTACTCTACTTCTATTTCATATTGTCCTCCTAATGTGGTGTTATGAAGCACATTACTGAACGCACATGACAAAAGAAAATTATTGCTATTAGTTCCTCCTAGTGCAAAGGTAATGGGATTCTTGTGCTTGAGCTCACATGGCAGGTATCGAGCCACTTCAAAGAAAGTGACAATTTTATTGTAGGCCCATTCATCACACTTGGTGGGGTTTCAGTGAAGACACCCATGGGGTTTGTACTGGGTTTATTTGATGACCTCTCCAAAATTCATATCTTTTTATTTCAATGCAGCTGTATTCCTTATCTGTTTCCAGAACAAAATCACAGCATTGTCAGCTAACTCTTCTTTTAGCATCTTTATCACGCAACAGAAATTCAGGTTTCCATAGTTCTGTCTCTGAAGTTGTACAGAGAATGATTTGATTGTCTTAGATTATATGATCCAGTCAAGTAAGTAATTATGTGAGTCTCACCTAACTATAACAAGCTACAAAGTAGCATTTGTATAGTGTGGCTTTTTACCTAAAGTGTGTTCTTAAATACTGTTTCTATCTAGAGTGGAAACAAATGCTGGCCAAACTTCATGACTATTGTGGGTTCATGTTCATCAGTCAATGTGCAAATAATTACTACTATATCAAGCATAATGAAAAGCATTGAAAGATCTATCTCCATTTTAGAAACTAGGAGTTTTTCAATTTTTCTGTTATTGCATTTTTAAACATTTCTCCTTAATGAGGTCATAATACCAATACAAGTATTTTTTGAAGTACATTCCACAGCAAGTTTTCAACAGCGATTCACATTTTAAATAATCAAATAATTGAAATATTACTGATATTAAATATCTGCCCAACATGCTGAGCTAATTTAGTCATCTCATAGTATTGTGGGAACTTTAAAATTGCTTTTTTGATGATAATTAAGCTGCATATGTATTATGTACTGAAAAACAATACACTGTAATCACAATTACTGCATTTTGGTGAAGGTTAGTCACACAGTCTGAAAATCACAGTACTTTATTGCAGATTACATACCCCATATAAGGCATTATTGCCTTTAGTACATTTATTATATGCAACCCTCAGCATTCTCTTTATGCAGTAGAGCAGCAGATTGCATTAAAAAAAGTTTGGAAACACAGTCTCAGTGCCACTGATACAGCACCTTTTACAGTACTTCGTGAGATAAAGACATTTAATTAACTGCCTGAACTAGGAACTATAGTAAATAACATGCACTTATTGAAGTATTTTTCACCTTCACCTTTTATCTTTGTAATTGAGCTACTTCGGCAGACACAGGGCAGATTCCCCTAATAAAGGGTGTTCTGATGTCTTACAGTAATTTCATTGATGTCATTAATTCATTCACGTTGATGTACATTTTAGAGACACAACAGCTAAATCCATACATAAAATGAACCATGACTCCCATCTGTTCCCTTCTTCTGCCTAGGCTTCCATGCCTATGAGTATATATCACAGAGGGAACAATGCCTTTTGTTACATCAGCCTGAAGTCACGCTGCAACCAATTACAAGGGAGGCCCTCTCAGGACTTTAGAGGCAAAAGAGTAAATGCCCCTCTATGGTTTTGGTGACTGGATTTCACTTTCTTGTGCACCCAGAATGCCTAATAAACTACTGTGTTCCTGTGACTGACAAGTTAGCATTTCCCCGTTACTGGTTTCGCATCTCCTCCCTCCTCTTTTCATGTTCTTGTAAAACTCCCACTGGATTCCAAGTACTGAGTTGAGGTACATCCTTGCGGCTATTTACCAGCTGGAGTGTCTGGCGCACACATGGGCTCCACACATTGCTCTTCTGGAGCTCTTTCAACTGCACATACTGAGTAAGATGGCAAATTATTAATAGCAATTATTGCCATTAATTTATCTGTAGCAATTTTGGAGTGGTTACTATTATTCGTGTTAATTCGATTGCTGGTTCTTTGAATTCAGAATCATGGACCTACAGCTTCCAAATCCTGTTGCATCCTTTCTCTTTTTTTATTGGACTTAGAAAGAAGCTATTAAACTCTAGATGGTCCGGCTCGCCGGGTCCCGATTCGTCCCGCCGGCGACAGCCCCGAGAGCGCTGCGCCGGGTCCTTACGGGGGACCGGGGCGATGGTGGGTACAGCAGCGGGGCAAGGGGGCGGCGGGGGCGGCCGGCGCTGCTGACGGTGCTGGCCGGGGATTATCGCCCGGCGCCAGCCCGCCCCGCTTTTGCTGCGCCCGCTGCCGGCCCGACGGCGGGGGCCCGCCCGGGGAGTCAGGGCGGAGCGAGCCGCGCCCCGGACCGGGGCCAGGGCCGGGCAGGGCTCTGGCCGCCGCCGCCCACGCAGGGCACCTGCCCCAGACATGTCCCCCAACTACATCCGGAGCTTCTCGGAGGGATGTGTGAGTACGCGGGGGCGGGTCCCCCTCGCCCTGACCGGAGCCGGGGGGCACAGGGCAGCGGTGCCGCCCGGGCGGGACACTGCGCACGCTGGAGGCGGCTTGAGGGGGCTGGAAGTGCCCCTTGGGGGAACGTGAAATTTAATTTGTAGGAATAAGTATGGTTAAAAATGTGGCTAGGTTTGATGGTGGCACGGCGGTCCGTGCTTTGCCATCACCTGACATCATGTGAATGAATCAGTGCAACAACAAAACGAATAGACTTTGGGTCGAAGCGCTCAGCTCCGTCTGGCGCGTTCTGCAGCAGCGGAATACAGATAAAGGCAGTGAAACAAATGAACTGACAAGTGCTAGACAAAAGAACGTTGATATAAAATTAGTAGGAACAATAAAGTGTTGTAAGCCATTATTTTGTTAGAAAGCTACTGCAGCCTGCATAGGCAAACTCCTCTTAAAACAAGTAGAATAAAATAAATATTTTGAATAATGAAAAAGAGCAAGTAGACCTCCAACAATAACACTGTTCGTTTTTGTTTTTATGGTGAATAACCCTGTGATTTGCAGCTCCGGCCACCAACGGTAATTGGCCAATTCCACACTCTTTTTTTTGGCTCAATTCGAATGTTTTTCCTTGGCGTTTTGGGCTTTGCTGTTTATGGAAATGAGGCCTTGCATTTCAGCTGTGACCCAGACAAGAGAGAGGTTAATCTTTTCTGTTACAACCAGTTTAGGCCAATAACTCCTCAGGTAATTATCTTTTTTTTGATCTTTTTAATTGTAAAAATCCAATGTTAAGAAAATAAACTGAAAAAAAATTAAACATGATTGTTCCACTTAAGGAGTAGTAACTGACTGGCTAATAATCCCTAGCTTTTTTTTCCATTAGTATTTTTCTTTTAATGACCCTTTCTTAATGTGACTAAATATGGAGTTATGCTTTCTGTCCTTAATAACAACAATCCTCACATTTCAGAAACCAACTAACTTTTAAAATCAAAACATAACAGTAATTTTTAACTTTATTGTCAACTAAGTGTTTATATATTTGATATATTCTAAAAACAGAATTGCAAAATGTTCCAATATGAGTGCATTTTAGCTGTCCTTGTGCAGTTGTAAATGATCTGACAGCTGCATTTCTGCTACTTTTCAGGTATTCTGGGCATTACAGCTGGTGATAGTACTTGTACCTGGAGCCTTTTTTCACCTTTATGCTGCCTGTAAGAGCATCAAACAGGAAGATATTCTCCAAAAGTCATCCTACACTGGTTTTTATATCTTCTCTGTTTTCTTAAGGATTGTCCTTGAAGTTGCTGCTTTTTGGCTTCAGATTCAGCTCTTTGGTTTCAAAGTGAATGCAATCTACATGTGTGAAGTGGGAGCACTTGAAAAAAAGTTTAACATTACCCGGTGCATGGTGCCAGAGCACTTTGAAAAGACAATTTTTCTTATTGCAATGTATACATTTACTGTGATTACAGTGATCTTGTGTGTTGCTGAAATTTTTGAGATCTCATGTAGAAGGCTAGGTCTCTTAAAAACTCAGTGATGTCAACCACTCCTATTCATTTATCACCCTGTCCACCTGTAGTTTTATAAAAACTATTTCAAACCATAACAAAAAAAATCTCCTGTCCTTTATGCAGTGTTGCAGAAGAGAACCACACTAAAGATTACTGCTGCAAAACAGTCAACTGACATTTACTCCTTATCTAAAAACTACTACATTTTGTGAATAATATTTGTTTCCATGTCAAGACCAAAGGCAATAACATTCACTAGATAACATATTTTCATGACCTGCCACATACAATAGTTTTGTATCCAGAGAAGTGTCTGTATGTGAGGAGGAGGTTATTCATAAACATACTTTTATTCACAGCTTTTCTGAATGCATGCAATTGGGGCTCATCAGGTTATTGACCTTCCAAGAAAAAACTATTCCAAATTTCTTATATGTTCTTATGGCTTGAGAATTAAGCAGTGATGGTGGATAGTTTCTGACTACCAGAAAGCATGCAAGCATCTTCCCAAGCGGTGCCACTGTTGAAACCTGCCTCTCAATGCCCTGGGGCAGAGAATCCTGGTTAGACTGTGGGGACAACACATCCATCAATATCAGCTTGCTTTGTAGTGGACCAACTGGTGTCACCTGCTGGCTGGGAATCTCCTTTTAAAAGTGAGAGAGAGCATGGTATTCCTTGCATTGACTGGAATGCCTTACCCTCATTATGTTTTGGTTTAAGATGCAGATTTTTACCAATTCAGTACGATCCCATTTTGAAGGAATAAAAGGGCTTTCTGCCTTGAATTTGCATAAGAGGCTTAAAAGTGTCAAAATAAAATCTCGGAGATAAGCCTTTCCTAGGCCCAATCATGACTTGATTTCAGTGAGAGTTTTGCTTGTGTGTGACTGTTGAATTGGGCCCACAGAATTTTTTTGCTCTACGTGTCACATCTAACTTCTTGCTCTGACTAAAGTTGCTAGAATAGCAGTTAAAAAAGAAGTCTGCATACTAAAATGATTTTATGCAGTAAGTATATTTGGTTAGGTTAGGTCTCAAACTTTATATAGGTATCAGATATTTTTGTGTGCAACAGTTTCTTCTTAAGGACTAATAAATATACTAAATTTGCAAGTGATTTTCTTGTGCTGAAGTGAGATAATGGAAATAAACCAGATTTTAGAACAGGAAAGAAAGGAGGAGGTAGTTTCCTGTATAAAATACGTAAAAATAGCAATTGCAACAATTAGCAATTTTCGGTTTGTTTTTCATACCTAAAACTGTGAGATTCCAGGGACAAAATTTGAGTCCTTTCAGGAATATTTGGGAAATTCTGGAAAAATTATTAGCAAATGTTTTAGCAGCAACTGTTAGTTAAGCGGTCCCAAATAAGGCTGTAATCCTCACCCACAAAACTAGTCCTTGTTACATAAATGGAATTGCATGCTTTAGGTGTCTTGGATTTGATTCAACCTGGGCCATATAAAAGAAAGTGGGTCACAAATAGATGTGTGATTTTTTTAATATGCTGATCAAAACCACGGTGATAAATTTCAATACACTCCCTATATTAAAGCATTAATGTTATTTTTTCCATATGAAAGTTATATGTTGTCTTAAATGTCCAGTCAACTACATCACATTTGTGCAATATTAAACTTACTTTTAAGTTATTTGATATTTGCAAGCATTGCAAGTGAAATAAAAATCACTGTGCTAACTTCTTGTTTGTATACTGTGACATGCACTTTGGTTGATATGTTTTTCACTGTGTATGTCAGCATCCACTGGGAATTTTTCTTTGCAATTGAAACTTGTAATCTCAGGTAAAAAAACCCCAAGAAACATTTTTTTATGTATAAAAGAATACAATATATAGAACTACTGAAAGGAAGAATTTACTTTCATGTGCCAGGTACAGTTGTGACCGATGGTTCACAAATCACACTTAATCAGATATTTGTATAGTAATAAAATAACTTAATCACAACCTTGTCAGTATTTTCCCTGGTGCTTAATATTTCCACTGCTTGCTGTTCTTCTTCTGTAGTGTAGATTTCCTAACACTTCAGAAAGACCAGAGGAGTGCCAAGACGCCAAAGCCCTCAGGGGACGTCCTTGTTAACCACCAAAAGCCTTGAAGAAAACTGACCAGCATGGGACTGCCTGAGGAGCCTAGTGGGGGCTTTAGGAGCTGGATTACCCACCACCATGCCCTTTCCCTCGGTGGTCAATATCTGGAATATATTAAAAAGTTTCCTTCTTCCAAATGAGATACAACGCCGATTTTTTTTATCTGCATTTCCTGTGAAAATTGTCGAATTCCTCAGTTTTTAATTTAGAAACAAAATGTGCATTATTGCCTTTTAGTGCAAATGTTTTTCTGTGCCCGATTCTGTCATTAGTTTGTGGAACATGTTGATGGAGATATTATCTTCATGTAAAGAAATCATTTCCCCATGGTTGTCAACACTTCTCTTTCCTGTATTTGCCATTTGTTTTCCTGGCATTCATTGTATTTTCAAGCGTCTCTGAACTCTTGTTTCGCTTAGTCTCCCATCACTTTAATCCTCATTTACATTGTTTTCTATCAGCTTCTTTCCACCCTTACTCCCTCTGAGATTGGTATCTCTTCATGTGTATTTCTGAGTTGCACCGATTTTAACTCAAATGCATAGCACATATTTGAGATGATCTGAAGGTTTGGGGATTTTTTGCCATTATGAAAGAAATTATATAATACACTTCCGGATTCTTTGATTCAGTTCTATTTCTTTACACAATGAACATGAAGTCCTGTCTCCCAGAACACTGAGGAAGCATTTTTGTTGCTTACATCAGGTTCACACTCTGAGTGCTTCTTTGACCTTTTCATTGTTTTCCACCATACTCGAGCCATCTCATTTTCACAGACAGCACTCAAAGCAATTCCCAGGTCATGTGTTTGCAGTCAGTTTTGTCTCCAGTGAGCCATCATGACCATTTTAGTTCTCACTTAACAAAGAGCTGTAATTGTGATGTGATTTCGTTTACACCAAAGATATAGCTGCTCTGGGCCAGATAGCTTCTAGTACCCCACCGTAACATCCCAGTCTTGTAACCAAAACGAATCTTTCTTGATGCCCTGGAGCACTGACATTCTCTTGCCTTGCAAACAGTCATTTTGAGACCAAGAAGACGTTTAGCAACAGGGCTATCTAGAAGAAATTTGAAAATAATTATGCTGTCAAAATGAGAAGATGATAAGACACTAAAATAATTTATATTGCAATAATTTGTGAGATCCATTTGAAAGCATTTTGCTCCAATAGGTTTTTTTGCTGTTCTTATCCCCTGTCAGCAACACCAGAAATCCCTGGAGGGTCCTCCGAGGAAAAGTTATCTGGGAAGTGGTGATCCTACAAGCCGTTCCAGGGCTGGAGGACTTGCTGACAGCTGCCGGGAAGCAGCCCAGCCCCATTAGCCAGGCCGCGGCAGCACAAGGCTTCTCCAGCGGGATGAAGGGCAGAGGTCCAGGAGGAAGGGTGCAGTTCAGGCCCCGCGGGCCTCTCGGGCCTCTGGTGAGCCTTGGCACAGCCCAGGGCGAAGGGTGTGAGTTGCAGTGTACCCGCGCAGGGAAGATTTGCACAGCTCTTTGGCCCGACGTGCCAAAGCAAGGGACGCAGCGGGGGAAGGAGCGCCTCAGGAAGGGCCCACGCTGCCGTCCCACCGCCTCCAGGCCCTTCCTCACGGCTGCTGTGGTACGCGTTTCAAGCACGCCGGGGCCACCCAAGCGGTGCCGGCGGCTGTGGGTGCCCCCGGACGGACAGACACACGGACAGGCCGGTCCCTCCCGGCCGGCAGGGGGCGCTGTTCCCGCCGCCGGCGGCACCCGCCCACGGCGCCCCGGGCCGGAAGCGGAAGCGGCGCGCGCGGCCCGGGAGCGATAGCCGCGCACCATGGCGGCCCCGGCCCTGCCCCCGCTGCCGCCGCAGCTCAAGAGCATCCAGCACCATCTGCGGACCGCGCAGGAGCTGGACAAGCGCGAGCCCGTGGTGGCGTACTACTGTGAGTGAGGACGAGGAGGCGGCTGCAGCCCAGCCCAGCCCAGCCCAGCCCCGCCCCGCCGGCCCCCGCGCTGGGCCAGGCCCGG
>JAWWMO010000121.1:51958493-52013892 GCA_035047845.1 Dendrocincla fuliginosa
CCGGGGCCCAGGCCGGGGCCGGGGTAGGCCCCACCTCGGGGCGGTGCCGGGTGGTCGCGGCCCTGCCCCGGCTCCGCCGCTCGCCCCGACCCGCCCTCCGCGGGCTCTGCGTTGGCGGGGTTAAAGCCTCCTCGCAGGCGTGATGGATATTCCAGCAGTCCGAGTGTGTGCTGGAACGCGGGTGTGCGAAGTCCAGTGTTCCGTCAGTGTTGGGATGGTCCTAATAAGTACAGTATAAAAAAGAATAATATTTGAGAGCTTTTTATGAGTTTTTCTGCTCCTGAAAAGCCCCCCTTTCTGTCCTGTGTATCTGAGCAAGCATTTTGAGTTTAAGAGTCTTTGGTTCTGCCAGTAGTGTTCATTTTATGTTCTGTGAGGCTTTGTCACCTTCTCAGTGGGGGCGAGTGGGTGGCTCTTGTGTCTTTGTTTCACTGAAGTGAACACAGAAAAACATTACTGTAGATCTTCCAAATGAATAGATAAATTTTTTAAGCTGACATGGCTTCTAAGCCAATGGTTGTTAGGGCGGACTGTGAGCCTTTCTAAGAATTTGCATAGCAAACTAAGAAATGCTGTTAGTCTTAAATTCCTATTACAGTTAAACCACGCTGGGAAAATACCTCAGATCACCAGAAATGCGTGTTTATGTTTGGGATGACCCACCCTTAAGGGGAAGGAAGGTGCATGATCACAATGTTTGGTTTTTTTTCATTTTATTGAGGTGCAAGGTCATCTGAGGGATTTGCTTGGCTTGTCTTCAAAAAATGTTTAAAAATATAAATATGGTAGTTTAGTGTGTAAGGATGAATTAATGAAATTGGAGCTTCAGAAAGCTCTGAAAAATCTGTCAGATCAGTGACAGAAGAATAATATAAAATTTTATGTGTTACGCAGGAATACTGTGATAATGTGGAAAATTGCAACTAGAAAAGTGAGATCGCCACATACTAGAAACCTGGGTGATCTCAATAGTACTTGCTCTTTTTTTGATGGAAGAACATGGGACAAGGCACACTTTTTGTGGCAGGAATCTCCAGCTAGGTCAAGTTGCACTGTTTTTTGGTTTTTTTCTTTGTTTCTTTGGGTTTTCATATCATGTAACACCCTATCTAGCTAGACAAGAAAAAGACTAGCATTTAGTGCAGATGACAAGATAGAAGTCTATATTTTTTTTAAAACAGAAATGATTTAGTGTCTGATGTCTCTTTGTCTTTTGCGTTCTGAAACTTAATAAAAGTTTTAGTGTAGAGAGAAAAAAAGACTGTTGGATAATAACCATTTTCTGTAAAGTCATTTGCCTTGTCAGTGCTAAGCAGTCTGAAAATTTTATTTTTTCATTTGAGTACTTCAACACATCTGATTCATTACTGAGTACAGTGAAGACTATATTCTAATTACAGTGTTACATAAAGTAAGAAGCAATGACACCTCTTTTTCAAGTGAGATCTTGCTCAGATCCTTCGTTCTTTTAAATACACAAAGGAGAAGAATTAATTTTCACCAGTGTTCCACTGCTGACACTTATTTCCTCCTATGCTGGATGAGTTTGTCTGGATTGTCTGAAATGCAGAACTTCTGTTTCATAGGATTTTTTTCCCTTCATTTAGTTCTGGCTTTGAAGCAAAAATAAGATTTATGAACCATTAATTTTTAACACTGTGGGTTTAGAGCAATTATGTGGAATCCCAAAGTATTAATTATTAATATTGCTACTGTCAAAAAATTGCACTGTGTATACTGCTAGCATTCAGTGAATAATAAAAGCTTTACTGAAAAGATAGGTTTTTAAAAGTGTAGGTCTGGGGATACAAAAAAATTTCAGGATACTTTTCAGTTAAAATTTGAAAGCAGTGCAGATTTATGTAGAGTTAAAGCAATGTTTCTCATTGAGACGCTTCACTGAAAAAAGTGAACATCTCTTTGTTGAGCCTTTGAAATGTGTTTCAGAGGAGCTTTATACATTAATGTATTGTGTGGAAGGAATTGTGTGAGGAAATCTCGGTGTGTGCTGGAACATATGGCCGCTGTGCTGGTGCTTCTCCACCAGCCTTATCCACAGTTGCACGTCTTAGCACCATGCGTGTCCTGGGACCAGGAGGCTCAAGTGGCCCGGCAGGCAGCTGAGAGAGCCCTGCATTGAAAGATCATGTGATGGGACAGTGTTGCTTGTTCCATCACAAGGCTGCTTGCATAGCCACTCTGAGGCAGAACACCTGAGTTTTGATCATCTGATGGATGTAACCATGATTCTGAAGAGTGACGTGTTTATAGCTTTGGAATATTGGTGTAAGTGGCTCATACCTAGAAAAAAGCTTTGGTCCTAATACTGTTAAGGTTTCCATAGCACAGTAGTTGTCAGTATGGACATATATTTGCTAAGTTTTGATTTATGTTCATTTTAGTTAAATTTGACTTGTATATTTCTGATAATAAGAGGTGTGACATGAGTTAATTTGAGCATCAGAAGCAAAACTTTGACATGATGTGTTTACAACATAAAACAGTACTTTCTATAGTTTAGCAATAAAATTGTCAGGAGTAACTACTTACTGCCTTGTTAATATTTTTGTCTCATCAGCATCCATGGGTGGTACAGGTGAATTTAAATGGTAGTTACATGTTTTATTTGCATATATAATTTTAATTTTTTTTCTCTTACTTTTTTGGGTATAGTGCATTTTAAGCATTAACCTACCATAAATCAATAATGCCACGTAAAGAAGATACAGTAGTCATCCTCTGGCCTCTCATTCCCAACTCTAGTGTGCTTCAGAAGGAAATGTTGATGTAATTGTATGATGAAAACCAATAATAAGCTATTTTTTAGCCAGGCCAATTCACTACTGCTTGAACAGCTGTACTCCCACACAGACAAAGATAAGGAACGGGACACAGTGGCTTGGGGCAAAGACAGGACTCCTCCTTTTTTGATGTTGCTGGCATGTGTTGATTTAAAGAAACTGATGATCATTAATCTGTTTTATGCAGCATGAATAGCTACACCAGGGATTATTTTTATTTTTCAACTGCCACATGATTTTCTGCTTGAGGAATAAAATGTGGAAGAGCAACATTGATGTTCATGTATTTTGTAACACATCACAGACACTTTTTGTTGCAGTACTTCCTAGAAACTCTGCAAATATTAAAAAATGGGTTTATTGCTGGTAATCCTGTGTGTTCCTTACAAAACATTCATGCTTAACCTCTCTATTAGGTATTTACCTGGTTGTTAAATGTGTTCTGCTTAGAACATAGTCTGTAAAGAACTAAAGAAATTTTTTTTGTAAATTGTGTAGGACATGCTCTCACCAAATAATTCTCCTTTAAAAGAGATCAGACCCTTAATGGTTAATGTAAGTGTCCAGTGCTGTGGTAATCTCCCACCTTTTAAAATGCTTACTTCCCCATATGATACTTTATCTCCTTCCCCTATTATTTTGTTACTCACTGTCAGTAAGTATATAGCTATTTCAGGTTCAGTAAAGGTCAGCTGATTCAGCAGATATAAGGGAATACCAGGAAATTATGCTACATTGGTTGCCTAGCAAAAGGCAAATAAGTTATTGGTAGTCAATAAAATAACTTTTGATGTTAAAAACTTACATGAATCTGACTTCTTTCATACTTTGAGGTGTTATCCTGCAGACACAAGGAGGCAGGCTCTGATAAAAAAAAAAATCTGGCCTGTAATAACTGAAGAAATTATATCTCTGTGGCATGGACAGTTTGACTCAGAAGGTATTTTTTTTAACAATTGCGAGCTTTGAGAGGTAGCTGTGTCTTCCAAAAGCTAGTTTAGAGTTTAAAGCAATATTTTCCTTAATGACTGTTGTTTCAGGCTTCCAGTAGTGTTGTTGAGCTCTTTGGAAAGATGACTAGTAGTTTAATTTAGACTTATGTACTTACCGGACATTGATGTTCTGTTTCAAAAGTATTGAGAGAATGCCAGTGAGTTGCCAGAAAAGAACTGCTCTTTTCAAACACACGACAAACACACAACAGTGTCTGGATATCCAGTGAATGCAACATGAGAAATGATGATTCTAGTAACTTCTGAAAAGTAGAGCTGTCATGATTTTTGCTTTGCTGTGGACTAAACATCAGAAAACATTCATGTGAGATCAGTAGATTTGATCTGTTTAAAAAAGGTGTGAAAAAATCTTCAATTTTTAGATTCTTGAGATGGAAAAGCAGCACAGAAATGCCTCTGAAAGATCTTACTATTGTATTAACATTTCTGGTTTTGTGAGATCAAGCAGGAGAGAAAAAGCAAAAGAGACAATTTATTTTTTTTCTACAGCTAGTTGACAACCTCTTGAATCAAAAGATTCCCAGGGCATGAAATGGGCTTCTTCCATTTTAAGCTAAACTGAAGGGTATTCCACAAGAGTGCTTCAGATCTGTGCTGAATCACTGCAAACTATATAACTAATATGACCATAACTAATCCAGAGTAGTTGCCTTCTCCTCCTTTCACCTTCTAGAGATCTCAATTTCTATAAATCCTTCATATAATGTAGGTTTTTAATTAGAAATATTTCATTTTCTTTATTAGACTGTAGAGACAAGCTTTTAAAAACGAAGGTAGTTTAAATACCGTACAAAAGCTCAGAAGCCTGTGAATTCCACATACAGATCTCTTACTCAAATTTTACAAGACCAAAATTAGTCCTGAAGTGTAGTAGTGCAGAGTACAGATTCATGTCCTAGAATTCATAATAGATATTGCTAGATTATTTGTTATCTAAGCTTAATAGGTTTCACCTATTTAGTTTGTTCACACGTTGCTATTATTCAAATAAAAAGGAATTGTAATATAACTTTTTGTAACTGTCAGGAATTTTAAGAGAAGTTTTATTTGGGATCATTTTGACTTGACCAGATTTGTCCAGCATGTAACATAACCCTGAATTATACTATTATCAGTCCATTTTCCTTGGTAAGATTTAGAATACTTTAAAAGAATCTGAGGGGACAAAGGGATCATGATACTATCCTTCTTTTTTTGTTATGAGTTTCTTAATTAAATTTTGTTGTCTTCATTCCCCTCACTTTTCTGTAATTTTTTTTTCACCTTAAGCTAATTTTACTTGAAAATAAGTATTTAAAAGTAATTTGTTTTCTCTGGAATATTTTAGATTTTGAATTGATGCTGCCATCTTAATACCTTGTCTCTTCCCAGTTTCCTTCAGCATCATATAACAAAGAGGTGGTATAAGGCCCTTCAAAATTTATTTGTCAGTACTGTTAAATCTGTTTTTACAAGTCTTTGGATTCAGACAACTTGGACTTAGCCATGTAGAAATACCACATATTAATGACCTGCACACAGAAATTGCATGATGGAAATATGACACATAAATGTTCGTGAAAGCAAGAATAATTAATTTTTGTATGAAAATATGCTTCCAGTAGTTTTGGATTTCAGTAGAATCCATTTTAATGTCTTGGTGTCCCTCGCTTCCCAGATTTGTATTCCGGCTGTTGGCTTCCTGTACCAAGCAGTAAACAAATGCTTTTCTGTCAGTGGTTTGACAAAGGGAAGAGGAAGGTGTAGGATATAGATGAGTAGTAAATTGTGGCCTGAAAAAGCTTTCATTCCTTGATCAGAATCAAAATATAGATAAAGTTTGTTGCAATGTTACTATTTTATGTCAGTTTGTTACTCTCAAATGTCAAAAATATTACAGTTGCTAATAATTTTTGTATACTAGGGAATTAAATATTCACAGGGAAAAAGAAATATAATCTTTTGATCCTGTTAGACGAGGAACAAGAAAGATGGATATGAGGACAGCATTTAGAAGATAGAATCAATGTATTGTGCATGCTTGCTAGCTGGAACTTTTGTTCTCCAGGATTTTTTACTTGGCACAGAGTTAGTTTAAAATTGGAGTGAGGGGAGTTTCAGTTGTTATCCAAACATAAATCTGGAGTAGCTTAATGTGTATGAGGAATGAATGCCTGGCACATATGAAAGACAAAATACTTGCTCTGAAATTGTGCTGTGTATTAGCAAAGGAAAAATAATATCGTATTACGTGACATAAATTAAGGCAAAAAAGTTTCTGTAAAGTTCACTGTGTAATTTCATCCAGCACACCCACACTTAGTATTTACTGAACAAAGATTATGGGCAGCAAATCAAGATGTGTATTTTGCAGTTGTCTTGGCAAAACATTTTTGTGAAAATGATTACTTGCCAAGTCTTTATGAATATGAAGATAAATGTCCTGCCTGCAAACTGAGAGCAAACTCTCTTTTAGTTAATAATTGGCAAAACAGTTCTGTCTTTGTGTATAAAATTACAAGTGACTTTAGCTCTGCTTCTAATATTCATTAATATTTAGACATTAGCTCTGTGTAGCCTCTTTTAGCTCTTTAGTGCTTTACTTTATGCATATATTACTGTTGTTGGCCACATAAAAGCCTTTTTTTCTACTTGATTTGGATAAAGGGGGCAAAAAATAGTTGTATCTGTTATCAAGCTGAGTGCATAAAACAAGAAAAAAAGGAATAATATAAGTCATCTGTTGGTTTCCCGGTATTGCAGGGCTTCATCAGAAATAGTGAAGAGAGATGAGAATTACAGGTCGCTTAATTCCAAGGCTGACTCCTTCATATAGTCCATTTAGGCTTTGAAAACTTGCAGCTACCATGTGTGGGTTCAGTTGTCGTTTTGCATCAGCATTTTCAGAAGCTTGGTTTTTCGCAGAGGAATTTTTTTATCAAAAGCTACTAAGCAAATGGCTCATGTAAGTCTAATTGTGTAGACATTGTTTTCTATGTATGAGAAATTCTGAAGAGAAAACTGAAATAATTTTTATGTAAAGTGGCATCTTAAGTGTGGTAGAAGTTAAAATAATGCATTTGTAATACAGAACACTAAGAGGATTTCTTTCTGTGGTGTCCATACTGTTTGGGAGATTAACTTCCACTGACTAGAAGTTGAACCACTTCCATTAAAGCAAAAATTTTGTGACTTGGCAAGAACAGTACAAATACGTTCCACCACTTTTGCAATATTATAGAAACCAAAACAGCTGTATTTAAAGGAATGTAAATAATTACTCTTTTCTTTTACATATGGGTGTGAAGGGGCAACTGGAGTCTTCACTGTTAACTTTCTCAGGAGAGATGTTGGGGGTGCTAAACTTTTAGCCTCTTGCATGTGAGTTATTTGCTACTGAGACTACCTGTCAACATAAACATGGAGGGCAGTTCTTTGACCATTAATTGCCAGTTTAAAATTTGACTGATGATATTAACATAGGAAAGTTACATTTTGTTCATTGCTGCTGCAAATTCAGTAATTAAGCGAGTTTGTGTGGCAGTCAGTTATACGGACTCTGTTTCAGGGGTAAAACAAAATCGTTTATTGCAAGCACATTTCAACGTATATAGGGTTATTACAATTAAGAGGCTGGGTTATGCTAAGCAGGGGATGGAACATGGTCATTAAGAGAATACATTATGTTAATTAAGGGGGGAAGCAGGTATCTAGAGTCAATCCATTATTCATGAACACGAGGGGGCACAATACCTGTGGTCAGGTGAGTTTTGGCAGGGGACAGGGAATACACAAAACTGCAAATCTTGTCAAATGCAAATAGAGTCTTTAGGTCCGGAGATGGGTCAGTGTCTGCAGGCCCGATTAGTTCTTGTCTTACCGGGAGGCATCCTGTGTTTTGGTATTTGCCCAGGGCTTCGCAGACATCCCTGTCAGACTCTTTTGGGAAGCTTTCTGCTTTCTGGTATTTTTCAGTTTTGTATTCCTACAAGTTTGCCCATTTGCTGTAAGTTAGACAGGAAAAGGGCATTAACAGATTTCCTTCACTATGCAAACATATTTTTGAGTTACTATCATGTACCTTTACTGTAAGTAATACTTGTGTGATGAAGTACACACAAAAGCAAAAGACATACTAGAGACTTGTAACACCTTAATTGGCAAAGGTAGTAGTATCAAAACCAACAGTCTTAGATATGACCTTCACAAAGAATACCTGGGACATTTCAAAATTAGAGAGATCACAGAGGATGGCAAAAGACTCAAGCATGGAAAAACTTGCATTTGGAAATAAATTAAGATTCTTTGCCTTCAAAATATGATATAATACTCAAGCACGGAAAGAGTAGAACTAGCAGACACTTTTCCTGCTGTCGATAATAAGGCAAGACATTGCTTACTGCTTTCAGATTCACTCACATATTATTCTTCATAGAGATAATTTGAAAAGCAAAATTTTGAAAGGTTAAAATAATATGTTAATAGTGTCTTTAAAAGTAAACACCAATTACTTCTTCCTATTTTGTCTCTGTCCCTAGCAATCTCTCATTCTTTCAGGTTTTCAACTATTTCATGTGCTGTTTGCTTGATAAGTTTAGTGATTGTTGACACTGGTTTTCAATCCCAAAGGCCTACTATTGCTTAGAGCAGTGCTGAGTAGTATGTGTCTAAATATACTTAACATTTTGTTTGGCAATGGTGAGATTCAGACTGGAGAGTGTGCTTTTTCTTCTGTATCTTCAGTTCATCAACTGACACTGATGTTTGTGGAGATTTTGACTGGTAGGGTATGGTTTGCATTTTCTGGCCTCATCCTTCATTGCCATCAGGTTGTTTTATCAATGATGGGTGAGCCAAGACTACCTTTTGGTACAGGATGCTCTGTCAGTACTAGTTTTCACAGACATCGTACTCTTTCTTGGAACCATTTACTTGAGAAAGAAGGGATAGCTTTTCCCTTTATCTCAATGGCTGCCTCATTAGAGGCCTGTCTGGACTGGTTTGTTATGCCATAGTTCTCCTTTCAAACTGTATGTGAAGGAGGGAGTATGCAAAAATTCCGGACTTCAAAAGTTCTTAAAGATCACAGTAGGCTCTCTTCTTACAATAACTTAAGTGTGCTTTCACCTTTTACCAGTTAGTAAGATCTTTCAGGAAATCTCCTTTACAATTTGCATAGGCATTAGTACGAATCAGGATTTGGTGGCTAAACGTGGGAGCTCTGGTATGGTTGATTGTGGTACAGAGCTGTGACAGGTAGAACACATCCAGTCTTACCTCAGGTGACATTAACAGTCTGTCTATAGGATGTCTCTGTTCTTAGTATCTGTAAAGCTGCTGTTGCTGGAGCACCTTCATGTTTTCTTGAGTGTACTTTGGATAATAGTCCTTTAACCTTGAATGACCTAAGGATTCTTGGACACCTTGGTCCCAGAATCTTTTGTTGGAAGGAAAGTAATGTTGATATGGAACATTGATGTCACCCACGGTGTAAAGTTATACATGGACAAGAAAAACACGTTTCTTAACTGTAACTATTGTTTTGTGACCTGTGTGTTCAAGACTTGTTCTTCTGCATTTGTTCACTGGAGTGCCTGAAGGAGTCTTAAAGGTTTTCTCAGCCTCTGAAATTCTAAGAAGGGAAAGGGCTGGCTTCTCAGCACTGCCTACAAAGCATACAGATGTCACAGTCCTGCAAATACATCCCTTTGGATATTAGTGAGGAAAAAAATTATCTTGCTTTCACTATTTAAGTGGATATATTTGCAATGAGTGTGAAAAAAAGGCCCACATATAGGTAACATGAATAACAGTTAAAAATTAGGAGACCTTTTAGTTATTAAACATCCTCAAGACTAAAGACATTTGCAAGATCCATTTATATGGAAACAGAGTTCCTTTTACGTAAATGAGTTCTGGAAGAGCTCTGAAGATGCATACTTCAGTAAGAAAGATAAATCTACATCCAGTAATGACCAAGGGTATTTTGAATTTGTCACCCTAATGCATATCAGTCTAAAATTAATTTATTTGCCTCTGAAAATATTGATACTTCCATCCATCAACTGATCTAGATGGCTCATAAGTTTAGCAATGCTTACATTAATTCTTAATTTTTATAGTATTAAATTATACAATGAAATGTGTCCAGAGGAGCTTATAGTCAAGTATTTACTTAAAAAGCAATTTAATTGAAGACTGAGCTTTAACTCCTCATCATGTGATGATGGTATTTTAATTGATGGTAGACTTAAATTAATTTTAGTGCCTTAGCTACAAATCTCTGTATCTTTCTGTGTTTGAATTTCTTTGAAATCTAATTTCAACTTTATATGTGGTAGTTTCATAATGTTTAATATTAACTTGTCAGCGTGCTGAACATAAATAAGGTAGGCTTAAGAGTACTTATCAGTCACTACCTTAATATTAATGTTGTTACTTGATGAAACCTACATTGCCTAGAAAGTGTCTTCTAGGACTCCCTTGAAGGTCAGGAGTGAGAGTGGAATGATTTTTCTGTGGAAAATGTTCTGCATTTGATTACTGAGTTTTTCTGTCCATTTTCCCTTCTCTGTGCATGTTAATCCTAGTAAATCCTAGTTGTTTGGGTTTGCCTCCAATTTCATGAAGCCTATAAAGTTCTGCTGTATGTAAATCTACAATGAACAGATTTTCAATAGTAAAAAGATAATTTTTAATCAGAAGATGTTAATCATTCATTTTCAAGATCATATTTAAAAGTGGCAGCTTGCAGGTAAAATTCAATAGTCATCTTGTCTGCTTTAAAGATCAGGTTTGTGTCTTGAGTCTTTTGATGCTATGTACATGGAGATAATAGGTGCTTAATTCCATTTGTTATAGTGATGTTTTAAAGCTAACTGGTTCCTGCTACATGAAGTTCTTTTTTTTGAGATACATCCATACATTCTCTCAAATCAACTTGACATTTCTGTTGGAGAAGCTGCAAGCAAGGGTGATGATAATTTACAGAATCACTTAATACTGCATAATAGTGATACAAACTTCAATTTTAAATCAGCAGTAATAGTGAATGGGGAATATAACGCATAAATATCACAAAAATGTCTCCTAGTATCTTTGCAAGACAAAACATAGCTAGATTTTGCTGTCACTGCTCACTAGTACTGATGTGAGTACGTTGTTAAGTCATGAGTTTGCCTTTCAGATGTGTTTGGGGGCATTGCTTTGTTTGCTAATGGGTTTTGCCTCAGATAATCACTTCCAATGTTTTTTGTGTTTTGTATCATTTCAAGGTCGTTTGTATGCAATGCAAACAGGGATGAAGATTGATAGTAAAACCCCAGAATGCCGTAAATTTTTATCCAAACTTATGGATCAGCTGGAAGCTGTAAGTAGAATTTATTGCTCTTCTCTTAAAAGATTCATGATGTAACTTTAATTTTTATTTAAGCTTCTGCAAATAAGGTTTTTTCTCTGTCATCACTCATTGATGCAACTATCCTGTATGTAGGCACTTATTTATTGTATGAATAAAAGTTGTATGTAATAAATTGGCAGAAGGATTGGAAGGAGATAAAGCTGTATGTGTGAATGTATGCATGCAAAAATGTAGCTGAAATTTTGCCATAAAGTTTTGTGTAGTTAACATGAATTATGATACTTTATTCAAATGTATTCTCATGACAAATCATAATTCATTATGAAATGAATACAGATGTTCTAGAAGACTTTTTTAATGGATTTGCCTTTGATTCCTTGAGATCTGTGAGAGTTATTTTCACTGCTCTAGGACTTGCTAGCCTAGTCCTTGGATGCTTTTGAAATTTTTGACCTAAACTGTTGTACCCAGGAAGTTTTTTAAATATACTATAAAAGATAAAGATACTTCTGATCCTATACTCGGTTAGAGATTGGAGGTTTTATACTATGAATTTTTATAAGCACAGTCTAATCTGTGTAAGAGATGGCTGTCCCATTCTATTTTGAATGGACCAGATACTATTAAAAAGCCTTAAGCAGAATAGATTTAGACAAAGAAAGGTAAAGTTATTGTACAAATGGTCAGTTTAAATTCAATGAGCTGTTTATGCTAATACCTTGTAGTTTTCAATATTCACAAAGGAAGAAGTGTGTGGCTTTTAAGTGCTCATTTGGAAGCAGAAAGTAATGTTGAAAAATAAAGCTGCAGTTCTGTTTGTGTTCACTATTAGTAACTCCATCCAAAATCTAGCCATAGCAATGCCTTAAGAGTTTGTGTGAAATTAGTAGTAGCCTTCAGTTATCAAAGATGGATGCCTTATCCAAGGCAAGTTTTCAAGGCCAGATTGGATGGATCCTGAGCTACCTCATCTAGTGAATGGCATCCCTACCCATGGTGGGGGGAGTTGGAACTAAATGATACTTAAGGTCCCTTCCAATCCAAACCATTCTATGATTCTGTGATTCTTCAGAAAAAAACCCAAACAAACAAACACATGAACTATTTGTCTTTTTTGGTCATAACTTCTGCTTCTTGCTATGTTTTATCACTGATTTTTAGCAATGAAAATTCAGTGTACAGTGACTTCTTGGTATGTTATTTCATCAGATTTTAACACCCTTAATGGGTCTGGTTTTCAGAGAGGGAGAGAGGTGGCAGGAGAGGTGAGATTAAAACTCTGGACGATTTTACTCTGCGTTTCCTAAGGATTGTTGAAATTTGTTGAATCCCTTGTGGTACTGCAGCAGTTAATCTGTCTGCAGTGTTCAGTTACCCCTTCTGTTTCAAAGTTGGGAAGACTAGAAAAGCAGGAAAATTCCATGCTTTCATCTTTCATTTGCTGGTAAGATTGTGTGATAAGTGATGCACAGGTATTCAAGATTCTTCTACATATCCAAGTGGTGGAAGGATGGAGAGAGCACCTCTAAGCAAATGTAGTACAGCTGTTTTGTGGGCTGGGGAGCTTGGGTTTATGGGAAAGTTGGACCTCTGCAGTAATTTTATTAGCAGCCGGTTTTAGTCTGCCCTTAACCACAAGGGGGCACAAAGGGGCACTGCAGAGCTGCGCTTTCACGGGTCCCCACAATTGAGTATTTTAGAGGTTAAGACAGAAGCTTGCAAGCAATCCTAAGCTTCATAGTAGCAAAGAATAAAACAGCGTAGATATAGCTGAAATTACCAGATGTGTTCTTTGCAAGAAACGTCATAATATTCAAAAAATATAAATTAAAGACAGTGATTTTTGTATCCAAAATGCATGTTTCCCTCCGAAATATTTTTATGTAAGATTGTGTTGTTTTGCTTTTCCAATACATAACTGTTTCATTGAAATGTTTGGGATTTATTTGTAAAATGGAACCTAAATGGCTTGATTTTTAGGTTCAGATTTTGAATCAACATTTAAAACACCACTACTCCTTTATTGAATCACAGATTGTGTGAAGGGTAATTTAAAAAATAAATAACTTGGTTAACTTAAATATTTTTACAAGTGTATGTAACAGTGTCAGTTGTGTGTTTTAAAAAATCTACATTGAGCATCAGATCAAGTATAGTAATATGTTATTTTCTGAGTGTAAGGTATATAGGGAGGCTGGGGAAATACATGTGTATACAAACAGTTTTCTTCCAGACTTAGTGTCAGTGTTTCATTTCAGTTACATATCTTTCAATTTACAAATTGTGGTACTCTCACAAGAACATTACACTACAAATACTTTTTGAAAACTACATAGAGTAGGTTGGCAAAAGTCTCTAAATTTAAAATTCTGTTTGGGAAGCTGATGTTTCACTACTGAAATCAAGTAACTTTTCTGGCAACATTTTATGTCTTAAAAAGTTGGCAGCAATCTAAAAAATATGGAAATGCAGCCTGCATGATTAAATTTTCTTCACACGCACAGTGAAAAATAGCTACCATTCAGAGATTGTTTTTAAATCTTTTGGCAAAATAAAGGGTGCAGGTTAGTATCATGCAGTGTTCCTGTTTTTGTTCTCTAAGGATAACCTGAGATTTCCTTATGTGCAAACAGTAAGCCTATTCAGAAGCTGTAAATCCACCTGTTGTAACTGTTAGAGGGTTGTTTGTTTTACTGATTTTTATTAGGAAACCTGAGGATTTTTGTACTCTAACATCTTTGAAAAGAGGTCTTGAATTTAAATACACTGCTTATGCTGAAAATTCCAGTAAATCCATAGGTCACTAGATCGGTCAAGGTGGGGCTCAGACACGTTTCAAGATTTAATAAACTGCAGTGAAATAACCTTCACAAGAAGAAAGATACATGATCAGTCTGATGTACAGCACCTTTATAAAGCATGCATTACTTTACTAATTGAACTGTGTTGAATCCTGACACAGGCTTCAGAGTGCCTGGTCTTTTGCATATCAAGGGGAAAAATATCTGTAGCTCTTCTTCCACAATATTGTAGTTGAAATTGTTTTTCATTTTGGGAGAGTTTGGGTGATTTTAAAAAATATTTTGTGATTGAAGATTCAGAGCTGCTTACTTATAATGTTTTTCTCTCCAAAAGATTGTGCTTTCTCTTTTGCACGCTGCTTTTAGCATTTGTTTTGTTAGAAGCTGGAAATCTGTACAACAAAGCGTATGTTCTTTCTTTCTAAATAGTGCTTGGCTTTGTTTAAGTCAGCAAGTTCATTTTGTGTTTGCAGAATTGCTAGGGTTTAATAAAGTAATTAATGTATTTTTCTAACATTTTTCAGCTGAAAAAGCAATTTGGTGATAATGAAGCAATTACTCAGGAAATTGTTGGTTCTGCTCATGTGGAGAACTATGCTTTGAAAATGTTTTTATATGCAGACAATGAAGACAGAGCTGGGCAATTTCATAAGTAGGTGAAAATCTTTGGGTTTCTTATCTGAATTGAAGTACTGACCAGGGAATGTGAATATCCAAACTCTTTTTAATTTGATTGGAAACAAAAATTGGACTTTAAAGCATTCTTTTCTCTTTTAGAAAACTTGATTTGTTGGTACTTGTGTATCTCTAACTTCACTCATTGGCTGTTACTGCCCTTATGTTCCATAAGAGGTTGCTTACCTGCTGGCAAGCCTTCTAAAACCGCAGGCTAATACTGTGCTTTATTTACATCAAGCATCTTACAGCTTCTACTGACCAATGGTATTAAAGTAGTTGTGATGACCCATTATGTGGTTTGGTTTACAGCACTTGCTACAGCATGTTGATGTATTTTTCTAAGCTGATATAGGATTTACTATGTCCTGCATGAAACATTCCAAACTAGAATCTAAGTGCAGAACACATGACAAGTTTTAAAAACTACTGAACACCTGCCACATAGTAGTCAAGAGACTAATCAATATATTGCTATATTTAAACATTGTGAAGTGGTTCTGTAACACCAAATTAAAAGAAAAGAAAAATGTGATATTTGGCTTGAAACAAGCCAGTATGATCTAAAATGACCACTTGTAAAATATGATTCTGAGAGACTGACACTACCAAGTTACTGAAATGGTTTCTTTTTGGCAGAAACATGATAAAGTCCTTTTATACCGCAAGTCTCCTGATAGATGTTCTAACGGTATTTGGGGAGCTCTCTGAAGAGGTAAGTGTTAGGCATATGAGTGTATTATCTGCTTGTTTTTCTAGCACAGATACTGCTTTTATAATTTGTGAATATGATTTTCAAAGAATATATGTTCTAATTGTGTCGTTAAATAATTGTTAGTAAGTCATAAAGAATTTTGCTAAGTATTTCAAATAAATCATGTGAAATATTAGGCAACCATTATCTGTTAGAAGATGTTTCATGACAAGTATCAGTTAGAAATTCAAAGTTTGATTAGTATTCTGGGGCACATAGCATTACATTGAGCAAGTGGGAGTTCATATAGGGAAAAGTGACTGTTGAAAAATGAAAGTTCCTGGCTTTTTCCCCCTTCACTTTTTTCCATGCTTGGCTAGGAATTCACAGACTCTATAGCCTGTATGAAAATCCCCAGTTGATGTGTGCCTAATGTGCAGTCGGAAGGAGGGTAAAAGAATGATCTTAATAGTGGTGCACTTCTTGTATACTATGGGGTGTAAGTGTAGGTATTAAAAGTAGGTCTTACCCAAGTGAAATGCTTGACCATGAGTCCTTGCAAGATTCTCGATCTTCCATAGTCTGAGATTATACCAATCTTACATTTTCATTTATCAAGAGGCATATCTTTCATGTGTCCTCCTAAAACTGGCTGCTCTGCACCCTGACATCCTTTACTATACCAAATATAGTAGCTATATCAAATAATAGCATTTCCTAGAGCCAGAGAGTGAATGCACATTGAATTGAACTGAAGAAACAGTCATCTTAGGCTGTAGGAAACCAGTGCACAGAACAGTGGACTGATTCAGTGACTCCTCATAGGTCCTAAAGCAATCCTGCCTTGTAGATAGAAGAAATTTTTATAAATGTCAGTGTGGAATGCTAGTAGTGGTATGTTTACTACTGTGTGTCAGAGTTTTTTGTTGTTGATGCTGAAAGGACAGAAATGCTTTGTAACTGGAAAGAAGCAGAATTGTCTCATTTTATTTAATCAGTGAAGACAATAAAAGAGAGTGTACCAGAAATACTGTAAAAGGTTTGCACTTATATATAGGATCATTACATTTCAACAGTTTCCTTATCTAGTTTCACATGAAGGAATGATGGGACAAGTATGACATGACTGTTTTAGACTTTTGCAGAAACTTCTGTTCTGGAAAATGCATTTTACAAGGCACAGCTTACATCAGGTCAGTAGGAAGCTGTGTGATAGTAGCATTCTTTTCATTGACCTCTGTAGTAACATTCAATCAATTGGGCAGCCTTCCAAAAAGGGACAGCAGTGCATGTTAAAAACAAACCAAAAGCAACAATTTTGCTTCTCAGCTCTGAAATTATAAGCTTTGCAGTTGGGATGCATGACAGACATGACAACTTTCTCCCTTCTCCTCTCTCCAGTCCAGCATTTTGGGGGGTTGGGGAATGCTTGACCTGTTCTTAAATACTCTCTTCCTGGGGCACCACCAGCCCTGGCCTCTCCTCACAGATGCCACTGCTGCCGCCTCCTGTTGCCAGAAGCTGGGCATGGACACCCAATAAAACAGCATCTTCACATTTTATCAATAAATACTTGTCATATTAGAACACAAGGGAGATGTGCAGCCTGTTAAATATTGCATAATAATTTTTCTAAAAGTGCTGTACTCTGAATGTGTATTTCTTTGTTTTGGGGCCCCTAGTGTGTTTGTTGATAATAAAGGAAATAAAACTCTAGCACTGACTGATCAGAAATTGTTATTAAAAGGAAATATTTAACAGAAAGCCAGGTTTTCCAGTTGTTTCTGAGGTATAGTGAATGTATTTTAATAAATCTGTCATGAGGATAGGCTTTTTTCTGGAGGACATCTTCCAAAAACAAAGACTGTATCTCATGGGCTTCATTAGCATCCTGGTGGATACAATGTATTAAATATGAGCAAGGGAGCTTTTGGAGATACCCTTTGTATTGTGTCTCTACCCTATTCTAGATGACAGTGCAATAGGTTTTGGGAAGTAGAGTATTGAATGTAATTTTATCAGTTCTCAGAAACTTTGGATTTAATTTCAACCAGGGCTTTTAAAGAGAGATCACTCTGTAACCCTCAGTTTTCAAATCACTTTACCTTTAATTTTTAGTGTGGAAATTTGAGTTCACCAGTACCTTGCAGGTGGTGATACTGATGTCAAGTGTGCTATCAGAACCTGCATTGTTCATTTGGCCAATTTATTCCACTCATCCTTCTATATTTCTCACCTCTGTTTATATTCAGCTTTGTTCCTTGATATATATTACCTCATAACTGTCAGAACTGGTTGTTTCTCATACTGCCTTTGACAAAGTAATTGATTTGCATAATCGGTTTAAGACTTATTGCGACAATTGAGAACTCTTCCTGGATTAAATAAACACTGTTGTAACAGTCCTAGGAGATATAAAGTCGCCAGTCTTCATTTCATGTTCTGACATGTTAAAGGTTGTACCAGGAACAATAAAGTATGTTTTAAAAAATAAAATGGAAAATCTCAAAATAGTTAAGATTATGGCATTTATTTCAATCACTCATGTTTTCTGAAAAGAAGAATTTATGAAAACCTAGGTGAAACACTTCTCATCAATTTCTTTTTCCCGGAAACTGAAAATAGTGAAAAATCAGGTTGATTTTTTTCAATTCAAGGTGTTACCATGGGAATGGAATCAGGAAGGCAAGAAGCCACTTTGCTTCTCCCTGCTTTTACTTCATACTGACACCATTTTAGAAGAGGAGTGTTGGCAAAAAAATATATTGATTATCAATATAATTATTTTTAGATACCAAGTATTTTTTCTAATAACTGAACTATTAAACTTGTCATTAGCAGTTAATTTAAACTTGCAAAAAAATGGTCCTTCATCTGAATTTTAGCTATGTTGTTAAGATATTAGATCAAAATATTGTATGTCTTAGAATATCCCAAACAAATCACATTAATCTGCATTTACATCAGCCTTTTCTATATTCATGCTTTTAAATAAATTTTTAAAATTTCAAATAATGTAATTAGAAAGTATTTTATACTACTGATCAGCAGCAGTAACATTTTAAGTTTCAGGTATTTAAATATTTAGTAAATAGTTGTCTTAAGTTTATGAGGATAGGAAGGTTTCTTCATCATTTTGCATCAGCAATTACTACGCAGTGCTCTGCCTTTCATGATAGATGGTCTTGTTAAATTTATTTCCTTTTCCTGACATGCGGCACTAATTGAAGATCTCCACATTTTCCTTCCGTGCTGAGATCCTGTTAGAGCTGTTTGGGTTTTTTTAATTCACCTATTAATTTCACACATGTTGATCTTTAAAGGGGTGTCAAATGATAAAAGCAGTTTAGTTTTATAATCTCCTCTCAAGGTGAAAAACATGTCTATATTTCTGTTTTCAATGCATTAATTCACAGAAGTGAGTGGTTAAAATGACTGGCCTTTTCCCTTCCCAGAATGCCCAGCACAGGAAGTATGCCAGGTGGAAGGCAGCATACATTCATAACTGCTTAAAGAATGGAGAGACTCCTCAGCCTGGCCCCATTGGGATGGAAGGAGAGAGTTTTGGTATGTGTTTCCCTTTTATTTTCAAAAGAGCAGAGGGCTGTGCCAAGACTGAAATGGATGGTATGCACAGTTCTTCAAGGAGCACCTCACAGGAAGCACAGCTTCCCAGTTCAATGTTTCTTTCACAATGGGCCACCTTCTGCTTTTTCTTTTCAGATTCTCCTACTGTTATTTTTTTTGGACCTTACTGTTTGAATGACTTGTTTAATAAAATATTTTTTTTCTTTGTAGTGGAGATTATTATTTTGAATACAGCATTGTCAGCTTTGGGCCAGAACCATATATTTCTTTATTAATAACCACACTCCTTCTTTTAAATCTGTTCTGAAGTTAGGATCCCTTTGCCAGTTTACCCTCTCTCAGAAGTAATATAAACTGATCATAGGTGAATTCAGCTTCAAAGCAAACACCTGATTGTGAGACAACCCCTTTTTCCCTGTATAATAATGTGTGTTTCAAAACAGGTTTATGACCTACTCTTTTTTATTTGGATTTCCTCCCTCTTTCTCACTCATTCCCCTTTTCCTCATGTTTTCTGTTCCCTGTGGTCCTCTGACTACTTGAGCATCCTGTACAGAATTCCTTGAAGCTACCTCCTTAACTGTTAGATAAAGTGGGGGTTTCCAAGGACGTCCACTTGACTAAAATGAATGTATATCAGAACAGGCTGTTTTAAACCTCCCAAACAGTAACTTTTACTGTGTTCTATTTAATACACTCAGGGCTGTCTAAACTGCTGCTAATTTAAAAGGCCTGTCTCTTCAGTATGAAACTTTAGGGACATTCAAAACTTCCTGATTTACAACTTTTTTGAAGACAAACACACCACTGTAAGCAGAAATGAACTAGCCTCTCAGTAAGGTAACAGAACACATACCAAGCAGACTCTCCCTTACAGATGAACACAGATCCATGTCCTAATCTCTTCTGAGAAAGACGCTCTGTCCTCTTATATGTATACTTACTAAAAGTAACTAAAGAATCAAATCAAAGTTCCTATATTATTTCTAAACTTTATAAATGTTACCCTATTTCTGAAGTATGGATCCACAAACTTCACAGATGTGTGTGTTCTTGTGAAGTCAAATGAAATCATGTGCAATGCTTTCTTGGTCAAACTGCTAAAACAGAAAAAAGTATTACTGTTGTATGTGTAAACTGATTGTGCTTTTCAATTATTGATTAAAGCAAAATATATGCAAAAATGATTCATTTCTAAAATATATAAAAATAGAAGTTGTATGTAATTTATTAAAGTAACTTTGAAAATATTTCTGCCCATTTACTTTTCCATTGTTTGCAGTTTTTCTATGCTTAATGATTTGTGGATGTTTAATTCTTTTTGCATTTCACCAGTTGCTTTTGATGGTGATCAGTTGTATTAATAAGGAGTCTCTCTTCAGTCAATGCACATTGAATATGAATTTTAAAGATGAATCTATTATGAAATAGGATGTCTCGGGAATGGATATTTTCACTAAGCAGATTTAAACAGACTAATTCTGCACAATGACAGTAACCTTCGTCCTTCACATACCTTATAAAACAACTAAGAACATTAAATCATTTGAAATTTTCTTCTGAGATAGCCTATGAGACTCTGTGGCTTGAAAAAGTTGAATGTTAATTATGTCTTAAGCTTGGATTTAGTAATACAAATTTGTCTAAATTAAAAGGATCAACAAATCTACAGTGCACAAGAGAGAAATCTAACTTGCTGAGTGTAGCATGTATCTAGCTAGAGCAACCTTGTAGATGTGGCTACATAGTTTTGTGACCAGTGTATTGATATAGATGATCGAAGTATTTATACTTACACACTAATACGTACATATGTATGTATATATGCATAAAGTATTTATTTGTTTGTTTCCATTCATTCATGTTTGAGGTCTGTACCTGAGTCTTCAGTAGATTTCAAAGTCTGAACCTGTAATTTCAAATATGTTATGAGTAGTCTTGTAACTACACATTAGTTTTCTTTTAAACTAATTTCTGTTTTAAAATAATTTTATTTTCTAAAAATGTTAATGCTAGAAAACTGGTTTCTCTTCTGGTTCTCAAGCTTTTCATCATGTAATCTCATATTTTGAGGCTTTTTTTTTTTTTTTCTGTTTATCTGTGAAGAAAGAGGAGGATGGGCATGACCTAGTGTTTATAGAAAGATTAAACTGGTGGTCCTTCCAGTAAGGTGTAGTATCCTATTCATTCCCCTTGTCAGCCACTGGCTGTTCCTTTAGCAGATGGCAAATGGGCAGCAGAAGATAAAATGTGACGAAGTAGCATGAATAAGAACTTAGCTTGCTACCTTTATCAGATCGTGAGCTAAGTATAAGTTGAAGACCAGATATCTTACTTGCTCCTTCCAAGCCCAATTTCATTTGAGCGTAGGATATTATTTGAAATACTTGGGTTTTTCTGTTTTCTTCCAAATGTGAACTGGAGAACATGGTATACAAGGTAAAATTAAGTGGGTGTAAGGAGAGTTCTTATGGCTGTCTTAGTTTATACCTAATGAGAGAGTGTAGAGATCATAGCCAGACTATTCTTGGACATGCGTAAGCAATAGGACAACAGGCAATAGACATGGCTTGCAACATGGAAAATGGGAATTAGTTAAAGATAATTTACATTATGAACATGGTCAGATACTGAAAAGAAAGTCTAGGAGAAGTTACAGAATCTCCATGCTTGGAAATATTCAAAACCCAACTGGACACAGTCCTGGACAACTGGCTCTAGCTGGCCCTGTGTGAATGAAGATAATAATTAGGATAATCTTAAGAGGTCTCTTGCAGCCTCAGCCAGTCTGTCCAGAGCAGCATGATCTGTGTTAGCGCTTCTATGAGTGAAGGAAGGGACCAGGTAACCTGCAATGTTCCTTTTGCTTTTTTATGATTCTTGAAAATAATCATTCAGTTGTACATGGAAAGGAGAGTCAATGGGTGGAAAGAGGAGAGCGTTTCTGAGTTTCAAATTTAGCCAAAAAAAGTTTTAGAAGTGGGTCTCCACATTGTAATCTCTTATTTTATATGTCCTGGACTGTGTCACATCTGAAAAAAAAAAAAAAAATCAATTTTTACAGTATGTTGTCAAAATTTTTTTAATGAGAACGTGTAGCAAACATTTTTGCTATTTATTTTTAGTCCTTATAGTGTCTAAAAGTCTGGGTGCCGATTATACTTTCTTTGCACTTTCCTGGATAGAATACTGTTTATGTATTCGTACTGCAGAAACACTGCAACATAAGTAAATTCAAATATTTGTGAACAAATACTGAGTATGATACACTTTGATTTCCAAGCTGCTTGTTTGTTCTTGTTATTCTACCTAAAGACACCCTAGAGACTTAAGCGCTGGAGTCTTACCCATTGAAATATCCTCCAGTCTAGGCACAGCTGTATTTGAAGTGAAGCATTACCAAACTAATTTCTTCTTCAACATGAAATCTTTTTCAAGGCAGTTTTCTTAACTGTTGATGCAGCTGTAGCAAAAGGGACAGCAATGCTACAATGATGCAATCCAACTGCAAACATCACCACGTGTTTGTCAAATCACCCGTTTGATGATTTAATGGAGAATGCAACATGTGGGAGAACATCTTTTGTTATATTGAATGTAATGAATAGTTCAGTTAAATATTTTTAGCTTTAAATTAATTCTCTTTAGTGGTCTGGCTCATAATGTGGTAAAGCTCACTGTGGTGGTTTAGTTTTCTTGGTTTTGGTCTAGGCCTTCCCTGGTAACAAGGTCATAGCTAAGTAAGTATTCCACACCATTCCTTTACGTAATTATGTGTATGTAAGACAAGGAGGGGAAGTTCTTCTCTCTCCTCCTTTCGGTGCTTAGAAGACAGCAGGTCTCAGTGTGTTGACCTCTCTCTTATCTATATGAGCTGACGCCTGTCTTAGAGCTGTTGTCCAGAGCTGCATGGAGGTGAAGGAACTGTTTTCTTGAGGGAAGTTGGTGAGAGTTTATTGTATTAGTTACTTTATTGAGCTATTCCCTGAGTTTTCGGGTGTGTATATCTGTTTTGTTTTATTTTTACCCATTTTTGTCTTTTTCTTTCCTTCCCCTTTCCCCCTTTTCCCTTTTGGGGTTGTTTGGGATCCTTGCTCTGTATATTCATAGTGTTTTATTGTATATAACTGTAATATATATGAATATATATATTTTACTACAATTTTCTTTTGGTACCTTTTTCTTCTCTTTTGGGAGTGGGGTATCTGTGTGGCCAACGGCCAGGTTTGGCAGGGGGCCAACCTAAACCACCACACTCGCCTGATGATGTGAAATAAATTGTGAATTTTAAACAACTGCAAAAATACAACTTCTAAGTAAATATTACAAAGCTTTTGCTAATACTCTGTGTCTGCAACTTGTGTAAAAGTTAATTCTTCCTTGTCAGCAACAAATAGGTTCTTTCTTCATTTTATGTATGTGGGATGTGATGGTAACTGACTTGCTCAAGGCTGCAAAAGAAACTCTTGTAGAAGTGAAAGCAGAATCCAGGCTTTACTCAAATCCTTCGTCTTTGTTGCAGTTCACTACAGGTGGTAGAGTGAATTTGCAAAGACTCTTGTTTTCATTACCAAGTTATGTCTACATACAACTTAAAAGGGACGAAAATGCAGAGCGAGCCAAAATTTTAACATCCTTACTGATAGAGACCCTCCAAGGTCTGTAATTTTGCAGTATCTTTTTTTGTTGCTGCTGAATTTTATTTAGTGTAGGAAAAGATAATTTCTCACTCTTATTTTCTGAGAAATGAAATGAAAAATACTTTTTGATGCTTATTTTGACAGTTACCTCCATAGTGTACGTGTCCATAATTTTACAAAACCAAGACAGAAATTTTATGCAAATTAATTTTCATGAGAAGAATCAGTGAAAAAGAGCTTCAGTTCTTGCTTTGTACATCATAAGAAGAAAAGCAGGGTTGTTTAAATGTATGACTGGACCTTCCCCATTCCTGTCTGCTTGCTCATTTTCTTCCTCTCCTAGCAAGTGGAAAAAGTCTGTTTAAACAGAGGGAAGCTAGGTCTCTGAAGCTTGACAAATTACCATTTTTTTCCAAAGTGTTATTTTTTTTGTGATTCTTGAAAACCATACTGTAACTCTTGGAGGTGTTTTTACAGCAACATAGGCATGCTTTATGCTGTTCTGCTGTTGGATTTATGGATACTTTTGTCAGAATGCCATCATGGAAACCTTAAAATGACATGCTTTATTTATTAATGTAGTTGGAATACAAGTCCTAGAGTACACAGAAAGGTTAGTTAGCATTAGCCCTAAGTCATCCAACATGATTTTATACTAATGGGAAAAAAAATGGAAATATGAAAAAGTTCCTGAATTGTCATTGTGTAACCATAGTAAACACATTAAATGCAATGCTTTCATTGCAATATGTAATATGTAGTCTACATTTTTATTACAGAATTTCAGAAAACGTTAAGAGTTTCAACTAGTAGAAAGAACACTGTGTGAAAAGTTGATGGATTTTTGAGTTAATTTCTCAATGTTGTGGGAAAAAATAGATGATTTTTTTTAAAACAGTGTTCCAATAGAACATTACATTGTGAATCTTAGAGCAACATCTCAAGCAGAGGAGAAACATTGCAGAATGAGAAAAAAAAAGTTTTAAAATTAAAATTGATAGATTTTAATTCTCTGAACTCATTAAAATTAGGAGTCCAGAGAATTGGAGAAGTCTAGACTCTGTAAAATTAAAAATTTTCTAGTCTTAAATTTAGTGTGCTGAGCTGCTGAAGTTAAGTCATAATCGATGCTTTGTTAAGCTAGACAGGGTAATGCCATTAATCCTTGAGAATCCTCTGTTGATAAAAAAATATCTTTTCATAGTTGGTTATGGGGCCAGGGGTATCAGCATTATTTCACAAAGTCTTGCCTTCAATAAATAAATAAATTATAATTTTAAAAACACAAACAGATGGTCTGGGTGTAGTGTAGCTTTGCGAAAAATATAAAAAGCTCATGGGTCCATTATGTTGGGATTCAAGTACAAAGGCTGATGAGGTTCCAAGACAAGAAACTCAGCTGGAGCTGAAAGGACATGTAAAACAATTGTGTCACTGTGTCACAGCCTAGTATTTCAGCATCTTTTAAGCACATTGCAAGGAGCTTTGAGTTCTAGGTTATTACTGCTTTATGAGAAAATAATTCTTTAATATTTCAGTGTTTATTCCCATTCCCTGGAAGAGGGGTTTTTTCAATAATGATATGGATGTTCTAACCGCAGAACTTAAAAACAGTTTGTTTACTTAAATGTTCTTTTTCAGCAGCCTGAAATCCTTTCATTTGGCACTACTGTTAAAACTATTCACAAATACTGCAAGTGCATATCTTCAAATGTTTCCAATACTTTAATCTTTGATAAAGAATATCTTAAATATTTGCTTTGCAGGAAGAATAGTTACAATGCTTTGATGATATTTGGGCACTTCAAACAGCTAAGAGTTAATTTAAACAGAACTACTTTTATGTTTGATACAGTATAACATTGGCCCATTGCATAATGATCAAATCAAACAGTTAAGCTTAATCTTTTGGTGCATATACCTGATTAAAAAGTAGATTGCCCTTTTGTGAATTTGCCTTTTGCAGGCACTGTTATTAAGGGTGGTCAGCACTTCTAACACTTCTTTTGGTTTTTAACATTGCCAAACTTTAACACTTTGAGTTCATATCTTTCATTCCCAGTGCTGCCTACAGCACTGCACTGTTACAGGAGTCACTAGAGACGCTGAGCAATACAGTGAGGAAGTTTTGAAGCTGGAACTGAGAATGTCTTGGGGAGAAGATGGGATTACTGCAAGAGAGACACACAAGTGTGGGGCACGAGGTGGCAAGGGTATGTAGTCCTAGTGCAGGGAAAGAGCAATCAGAATGGGGCTGGAGAACCAGATGAGGGCAACAGGAAGCTGCAGGAGGGCAGAAAAAAGGAATAAATGTATTAACAATTTAAGCCTGGGCATGAATTTACTAGTAGTTTTTCATAGTTGAGATACTAAGTACAGTGGAAGCATGTTTTCTCTCACTCTCTCATTCTTGAAAGTGGCTTAGTAATTCTTAAAACAGCTTTCCCAAAATCCCAGCTTCAAGCAGACACCCAGCCTGGAAAAGCCAGCTTGAGTTCTACCATTTGACTAAGCTATAAATAATTGGTAACTCTGACAAGTAATGTTTGGCAGCCTTACCTTCACACAGCATGATGTGTCATGCATAGCTATTTCATTCATCATATATATATTAATCCTCTGTGTTTTTGTTGAATTAATTTTTTTCCTGAAATTTTTTTAACACCAAAACCATAAAAATACAGCATTCAAACAATGGCTTAATCCTATCATTACATTATTATTTAAAAGATAGCACATTTGAACATCACCTTTCTTTTTCTGCCAGTTTTCAGACATTTAATTTTACTCCCATGAAATGAAATTTTTAACTCATACTGCCACATGATACTGCAGTATGAGTTACTAGCAAAAAATACAGAAAAAGGAAAAATCTGGCACATTAAGATACCCTTTGTCTTCCAGAAATCTGCCAGATGTTTGGATGCGGAGGTCAGAAACAATTTCATAAAACGCAGTGTAAAGTCCAGTAAAAATGTTTTAATGATGATTCTCTTGGCTTTATTCTGCACTGTAGCTTTTATATTAGTAAAGAGTATTATGAATTAGAAGGTGTTTAGTCATTTTTGGTAAAGGTAGCACCTGAAGTTTTTTCTGTGAGGAAGAGGGTCTTACAGGGGAAAAACTCTTAAATTTGTAATACTAATATTTTTAATAGTAGACTTTAATTATTAAGCAGTAGAAGTGTTTGCATAACACATAATCTTGTGTAGTTGAATATCAGAATGAATTTCATGAAGAACATTCTTTGCTAGCTCTATACACATAAAAGTTTTGTGCTCCCATATATTTTTTTGTTCCGTTTCAAGAACTGGCTGTTAAACAAGCAATTCCCAAAACTGTGTTTATTCCATCTAACAGTATTGAGCTGTCATACACAGTAAAAGAAAATTAGCTGGTTTGAATTTAAATTAATTCCAGTGAAGAAGCAGAGATCGACTATATTCTAAATTAAATGGATCATTAGCCTTTAAAGCAACATTGATTAAACTAGACCAGAACTTTAAGAACATGACTAGATTGAAAAACAATATGTACGTTCTTTGTACATGCTGTGGGATATATTGTTCTTATAGAACAATATGTACTCTTAACTATTCTAGATACAGTCATGACTTAGCTAAGCTGCTTTTAATTTTCGTTTGGTATTACTTTCCCAAAATTCCTCCTTTTTGCTTTTTATTTGTGTTTTGATATGGGGTAAAAGGTTTTTCTAGTTTTTTATGAAGAGTTTTTGAGGACAATACTGTTTTCCATATTCTGGTTCATGTATATATTAAAATATGGATTGCGGCATATTTGTAGTATCTTGTTCAACTATTGTGGATAAAGTATATGAAGGTATAAGGGATTGTTCTAATGAGACAGATTGCTTGTATTCAAACCAGTAATTAAATGATCTTTCAATTTGAACAGATCTTTGAAAGTATGTGAGTTTCTAGATCTTTGTTGTATTGTTTGTTGCTTTTTTTACTTTGTCAAATCATCTGTAGGTGGTTTGGGTTAATGTTTCATAGCACACTGTGGAGGCAATTCTTTTGCTAATCAAAATTTGAAAGAAGGTTTTAAAGAAAGTCAAAGGTTTCAAGTGTTTGTACAGAATAGTTTCAATAATTCCTATTTTGTGTCATCTCAGCAGACGTTGAAAAGGAAGAAGCGGGCTCATCTTCTGTCCATAGTGGAACAACTCAACCAGCATCATCATCTACATATGAAGCTAACAACATACCTACTAGTAATTACACTGGCATACATATACCACCAGGTGCCCATGCACCAGCCAACACTCCAGCTGAAGTACCTCATAATACAGGTATGTCCAAACCACACCTAAAAAATCCATGCCTTTATTGAGAGACAAATTCTAGCCCACTTTCCGTTGCATATAAAGTAGAATAACACAGGTATTACGTGGCAAAAGGGTCTTTGTAAGATAACATTGTAAAAATGCCATTTGAAATACTTTTTGTTTTTTAAAAGGTGTAATTCATACTTTGGAGCACTTTGCCAGAAGAGATATATGGACTGAAAAAGTGATTGTTCCTGCAGAAGGAATTTTTTTATCTTCTCTAGAATAAGTAAAATGGTACTGCATTGCAACATTTATACTGTAAAGCACTATTTGGATCTTTCACTTGATAGATGAAATTGTATTAATTCATTTCATAGGCTGCTGTTCTTTATGTGGCAGCGTATCCAGCATAATGTTGAAATTGCTACAACAGCACTATAGCAATCATGCCTGATGTACCATTCATACTTTTCTTATATTTGGTTTGTGCTCTTTTTCCTGTGCAAGGACTTTAGTGTGATTAACCTCAGACAATATTACTAATGGGAAGTTTGTCCCTACCGCTAAACATACTGCCTCCTACATCCTTCGCCTTATTATTATATGCCATTTTTGGACAAAAATCAAGTTATTGAAACTCCAAAGCTCCTTTCCAGTTGCTGTATTTAAAAAAAGTTGTAGTAACAGATTGGTGAATACAACTTTTTAATAATTATCAATTAATGATTAATAAGATTAAAAAGTTGAATGCTCTTGATTTCAATCCTAATAATCATTTATTGTTTAGATATGGTTTTATATTATTGAACATATTAGATGTTTTTGTCTCACAATCCCTCCTTTTACTTTCTCATTTTAAAAATGTTTCACCCTATGAAGAGTTCAGGATGCTCTTTTTTCAGCTTTATCAAAGGGAAATCCTTCAGATAGGTGGGGTTTTTTTGGATCTGGGAGGGTGAGTGTTGTTTTTACTAGATCGAAAATTTATTGAGTAGGTACCTTGTTGGAATACATTAATTCTTTGCTTTGCATAGTTTTAACCCCATCAATCATTCCATGCAGTGACAGATAATTTAGACAAGTGATTATACCATCTTCCCACATGTAGAAATAACTTTATGTTAGTCTGCTGTGTTCTGGACATATTGCAAAAACACGGTTTTGGATCTAGACAAATGAGTGTGTCTGAAATGGGAACACTGATACAAGAATGCTTCACAGTGTAAAGTGCTGTTTCTTCTCCTAGCACCACCATTTCTCTTTTAAGTCTAGCTAGCTTTTTTATCTTTACCAATTGTTTTCAAAGGAATTTGGAAGGAGATAGCTTGCAAGTGTGAGATGACAGCTTTAAAAATAAATAATAGAGACTGTTTCTGATATTAAAAGGTATAATTTAGATTTCAAATATAAAAGGTAACTCACACTTTTCTTTAGCAGGTTTTCCTCTATGCTATAGGGTAACCAGTGTCTCTTGGACTAGTGTTTTCCTATTTTTTTAATGCTTGAAATTAAATTTCTGTGAAATCCTGTACTGATAAGATGGATGACAGCCTGTGCGTTCTTTTGTATTATTTTATAAAACCTTCATAATCTGAATTGAGGGCTTAAAAATGCATAACAAATACTTTTAAGAATTAGTAAGCTATTAGATGCAGAATTTAAAAATCATTGGGTTTACCTATTCCATTTTGTTTGATTATTTTTAAAGCCTCTGAGTAAAAATAACCCAAGTCCATCTTTTTTGCATTGATTTGCAGGAGTGACAAGTAACACTATTCAGCCAGCTCCTCAGAATATTCCTCTAGTCGATCCTTCTCTTTACAGTGCTCAGTCTGGAGGTAAGCTGGTAGCATTGGTATTGTTTGTATGTGGACATACTGTGTCCTGTGTGTCTCCCTGCACTGCAGGAAGAAGTTTGAGTAATACTGTCATTATTATCTGAATGCTACCGATTCTGAAATTGTAAAAAGAATGGACATCACCCAGCATTGTGTTGCTAAGACTTTATTAGTTTCTGAAAGCTTTGTTATAATGGGTAGTGCTATCTATCTGACTATTTCATACCAGTGAGCTACTATTGTGTAAGGCGTTTATGTTGTTGCTTCTCAGATGAGGTTCTGATGTACTTAGCAAAGCCTATATTCCTGGTGGCCTTGCTAAATTATATTTTTGGTAATTAATATACATTCCCTTTACTTAAAATTTATTCTACAGGGTCAGTATTTAAGTTATATATTTACTTCATTAAATAATCCCAACATTCCAGTGACAATTTCAGTGCAACACAATTGTATGTGTGCTTGTTGACTATAAGTACTATCTGTATTAAATGAAATAATTTATAAAGTACTGCTAATGATGTAATTTTGATGTACCATTTAATCAAGGCTTATATCTTCTAAGATGCCATCTATCTTTTATGTTCAAACTACTAATAACCTACACACCTGTAATTTATGTCTGCTTGCATATGCCATGCTTTGAACTGTACACATAAATGCTAACCTTAAGGAAACCATGACTTGTGAAAGAGTAATGACTGACAGTAGAGCTGAATTTGTCCTAGATTCTAGTTTTAATACTTGTGTACATTTGGACAAATTACTGTTTTCTAGGAATTTTTCTGTCCATTGGGTAGATATTTATATTATTCAAAATCTGAATGGTATCAGTGCATTGCTCCCTCTAACCACTTACCTGTGATAACCTGGTTTTATGTACTGTAAGTACATAAAAGGAATTGAATGTTTGTGAGAATGCATAGTAAGTAATATTGTGTAATTACGAGATTAAGACCCTTGCTAAGCACCATGATAAATCTCTAACTTGACCTAACCTGACTATTTGCATGCCTCAGTTCCTCCTCTGCACATCTGCTGTGTCACAACAAGTCTGGGTCTTGGAACAGCTCAATGTATTACATTCTTATGAGGGAGTTTTGCAGAAGTGCACTGGAAGAGGTGATATAGGTCATACAGATCTTCAGTTCTGAAAGCTTACAAAATATGCCGTTATTTACATAGGAGTTTGAGAGGACATAGGGGATGTGTCAGTCAGCAGAAATACAGTGGCAGTTTCGTTTGCATGTGTAGAATTAAAAAGCTTGAGAGCAGCAGAAAGTGTATGTCGTTGCCTGTCACTGTCCTGTTGTGCATGCCTGGTCATTACCCAAGGCATCCTCCCCTCAGCTATACATGTAAGAGTAATGGCAGATACCATTCTTCCTATGCTGCTGAGGAGTCCCTTTTATGCCAATAGTACTCTGTTCCACAGTAGCCTTGTTCCTTGATCCGTAAGTAGAATGAGAAATGCCTGTATGTCTGAAGGGATGTACTAAACTTAGGGACCCAGGAGCCCTCCCCATTTCCTGAGTTCCAATTTATATATTTGGGCTAGATCCTTGCTGTTTATTGAGGTATGTACCATTCCTATGGAACTGAAGTTTCCTTTGGATGGGAAGAAGGAGTCAGTATTGCCCTCCAGTAGATCCACAGAGCTAGCACAGTGCAAAGTACACTTGCTCCATGATTTAGAAACGATGTTTGTGTCTATACCAACAAATTATACATGCCCATAAGTATTTGGCACAGAGAACAGCTGTCACAGAACCACTCACATCCATACTATTAAACTTTTAAACCTTATAAACAAAGTAGCTTGTGAAGACTGCTTGTATTGAATGTTCTGTAGCCTGCTCTGACCACAAGTCATGCCCAGGAATTGTTTGGGAAAGGGCTAGTTTGCATGGGCCAAAACCATACTGGAGTCTGTTCCAGCAGTTTGACACTGCAGACAGTCAAGTTCGAGTGCTGAGATGTGTTCTTTGGCAGTGTTGAATGTGCTAGTATAGGCATAGCCAAACAGGATATTCCACATATTCCTGTAAGACTCTTTCTGGTAGTCAGATCAAATGTATATTTTTAGAATAAATTATATATTTTCTTTCCTTCCCATAACATGGGAAAAGCAATTTGATTAATGCTATGATGGGAGAAAAACTTTTGATGGAGAGGAGTAGAATGTTTTATCAAAAAAAAGTTAAAGGAACAGTGTTCTTTGATTTTTAGTCAGCATGAATCTCTCAATAGTTGTCTTGTTTTGTGGGAACAGTTTCAGAGTTTAACATTGACTTTTGAAGGGTCAAAACTTTTGCATTTAAGCATTGGTTAATGTGTCTGACAACCGAATGTAGAACTACGCAGCAACTTCATGTATGTGTGTGTGCACTTCTTTGGTGTAGTTTATTACCCCTAGATTTTGCTAACACTAAATACTTTCATAGTTGTGCTACACAGTTTTTATAAGATCTTTTTACATTGCCATATACTTCCTTCCACATATGACATAGTATAGAGAAGCATTTGTCCCTTCTAGTTGTGTGTATAATAATATTTGATATTCTACACGCACAGTAGAAATAATAATTTGACATTGAGTGTGCTTTCATGATCTTAAAAAGGAATCCTTGAGTACTTGTATTTTAAAATTTTTAAGTGCTGTAATGGGGGAAAAGAGCATCTCGTATCAAAAATCATGTTACCTTTGCTGTCACTGTTTTTATGCACCAGTTTATGTGATTGAAATATTCTTGATCAGCTGCCTTATATTTGGGCATCATAAAAAGGAAAAAACATTTGATGGATAGAAGATGATACCAGGGAGATGCAGATACATCATGTAAAATATACATAGCTTCCATATTAAAACTGCTTTTTTTCCCCATATGATTTTTAGCAGTTCTGTCAACTTGTTTTTACTTTGTGTTCCTCTTAACCATGCTTTTTATGAATTCCATATGCCTGTCATGTTTTAGTAATAGAACTACTGTGCTAATAATTCCAGATTAACAGAGAAGCGGGTTTGTGTCAGGATAAATACATTATACTTTTCCCATCTCAGTGTTGTTGGGCTTTTTTAGAGCTCAGAATCACAGGGTACCTGAGGACATGGTCTGGTCCAACCCATCTGCTCAAGGAAGGGTCCTGTAAAACTAGTCACTCAGGACCATGTTCTTCATGTCTCCCCCTGCCCATGCGCTCTCCCTGTAGTTTAATTTGCTGCACTGAAGGAAGAAGTTTGAGAAAAAATGTCACTGTTAATACAAAAGACAGCTTTTGAATTTCTCCAAGGAGAGAGACTTCACAACGTCTCTGAGCAACCTGTGCCAGAGCTTGGTGATCCTCCCCATAAAAACTCCTTCCTGATGTTCAGGCAGGATCCTCCTGTGTTTCAGTTTGTGCTCATCGCCTCTGATCCTGTCATTGGGCATCACTGGAAAGAGCCTGGCTCTGTCCTCTGTACACTCTCTCTTCAGGTATTTATATACATTAATAAGATCCCCTGAGCTCTCTCTTCTTCAGTCTGAACAGTTCCAGCTCTCTCGGCTGCTCCTCATGAGAGGTGCTACATTCCCTTAATCATCTTTGTGGCCCTTTGCTGGACTATACCCAGGATGTCAGTCAGTCTCACTTTTGTACTGAGAATCCCAGAACTGGACACAGCACTTCAGATGCAGCTTCACTAGGGCTGCAAGGGGCCAGGATCACCTCCCTTGACGTGCTGGCAGTGCTCTTCCTAATGCAGTCCTAATGCAGTGCATCCCTAATGCAGTGCGGGATGCCACTGTCTCTCTTCACCTGAAGGGCAGACTGTTGCTTCACGAACAAACTGGTGTCAACCAGGATGCCCAGGTCCTTTCCTCCGAAACTGCTTACTCCTTAGAATATGTAGATTGAAGTTGGTTACTAACTTCTGTGGTTATACCTTTGATGTATGGTAGTCATTACAGTTAACTTGCACATTATTTTGAAAACTTAAGAACACAGAGCTGGTTTATTTCCCCTTTGTCCATTGTGAGGTGCTGACTTCAATAGGAATTCAGGCTACTGAGCACATCAAAAGATCAACACCCTTGCTGTGTAAACTTTGGTTTATAAATTTAAAATTGTTAACTTTTTTTCCTCAAGTTATGTCATAATAGCATCTGAAGTAGATTTCATAATAAATAAGGCTTTATGCCAGCACAACATTAATAGAGCTCATACTGTAAAAATAAGATTAGACGGGTGAATTTAGGCTTGCTTCCAATAAATTAGTTGAATACTGGACTGATGCCTTGGCCAGTTTTTAAAGAATGATTTTGTAGTTTCTTTTGGCATCATAGTGTAGAACCACTTTGAGGGGAACTTGGTCTTTTTAATTTCTTAAAGATGTTCAGTAATGTGGTCGCAGATTGACCACAGCTGCTTTTAGTCTGTGACTTTACTTAGGCTACAAAATAACGTAAGTGTGTGCCTGTGTTTATGCTCTCCCTCATGCGTATTTACTCCACATGTGTATTTTAAGAGATTTGATGTGGCTTCATTTATTCCGCAGTAAACTAATATACATTGCAATGGTAATGAGCCCACCAAGTTTTCATGCCCCTAAATGGTTATATTTATTTTTTGAAGAGAAGATAAGTAGACTTTTAGAGTATATTTTAAAAATTGGTAAATTAAGAGCACTTACCTTTCTGCTTTTTATTGTGGTAGGGTTGTTTTGAAAACCAGCAGACCAGTCTAGTTTTTCATATTCCCAGGTTTTCCGTTTTATTTGTTCAAAAGCTGTTCTTAAATAATAAGATTGGGGAAGGAAAAGCAAATATAATACAATTTTTTTGATAAGAGCTGAGATTCTTTACTAAAAGTTCTCACAGTATTGCTAACAACAGTTCTATTTTGAAAGAAAGAATCCAGCTAACTGAAATTGTGCCATAAAAAATGGATTTAACTATATTCATGTCGTTGCTTAAAATGTACTCAGCTAAATCTTTGTTTAACCAGTTTTTATGTAAAATCTATGGTGCATTTAAAAATGTGTTTTCTCTTAATCTATGAAATCTGTTCACTGCTTATAAAATGCTGTGTTGGAAATCATCCATCATTTAAAAGTTAAATTGTTCTAAAAGATTATGAGTAAAGGTTTTATAATTTGCCCATAGATTATTGGAGTGGCATGGAATTAGCCTTAAAACTCCTAGTGTACTTGTGGGTAGAAGGAAGTATAGTAACATAACTGTGTTTTAGTTTATGCACTATTCACATATAAAATCTTCTGCTAGTTAGGGCATAAGTCCCTACTATGCTTTCTTGAAGACTGAATGCATGTGTTTGAGCATTACAAAATTCCCAGTATTTTAACTTCTGTTAAGGAAATACTCTGATTGATAAATAACAGATGGTTTATACTATATTATGGGAATATTTTTTGCTAATGTTCTCCACTATTAAAAAAATGGGCACATTTAATGATATTTATCTTGTTTCCAGGCATCTTGCATAAAAGTGAAAACATAAAAATTATTTGAAAAAAAAAAAAAAGAAATATAAATTGTGGGAAAACGAGCTGATGAGGAATTCTTCTACATTTTGAAAAGTTATTCCAGCTAAAAAGGCACAATTTCTAACTATGTATTATTCCTGAAGAAGAGAGCAGACTAATTACACTGTAAACACAAAAAGCTCTGTCCTTGTTTCTCACAGGTTGTAATATGAGGACAGCTAACTTAATGTTGTTAAAAAAACTCTCCTTTGCTGCCTTTGATGAAGAGCAGATCTTTCTCAAAGATAGACTTACTTTTGAAAGCCACTGGGTCATACAAATACCAGTGTTTAGAAAGGTGCTCATATTTTTCAAATGCCAGCAGCAAAGAAGTTAAGCATTATATGAGTGGAAGGTAAAGAGAAGAAACACCATAGCTTGGGCTTTGTAATACTACCACAAATATTAGCCTGGTTTTCATAATATTACCTCAGGTATAATCATAAGAAAGGAAGCATAAGTCAGATTTCCTTTATAGTAACTTCGTAATATTTCTGTTTTTGCAGGAGAAGTCCGCTTGACTCCAGAGGACTTTGCCAGAGCTCAAAAGTATTGCAAATATGCTGGCAGTGCTTTGCAATATGAAGATGTGAGCACTGCTGTGCAGAATCTACAGAAGGCCCTGAAGTTACTAATCACAGGCAGAGAATGAAGCCTTTATCCAACAGATTCGTCTTTTGCCTAAAGAACTAACAGCTTATTACTGTACCTGTTAGGGAAGTGGAGTTACAGAAATGCTCTCAATCCCATCACCCAGGACAATGAAACCCCAGTTTTGTTGTCAGATTAGCAATTAATGGTACAGCAGGAATCTCTGTTTTCATTTTACAGACTGTGAGAAATGCTCACACTTAACAGTAAATTTAGAAGGGATAAAATCTTCAAAACTAAACCTTTTATTTAAACAGTTCGGCCGAACCGGGTGTGTCTCTCTGGCCCAAGAGATACACCCCCAGCAACAAGAGATAGAGGTTTTTATACCCTGTCCCAGCCGGGGGGTCCCTACTTCCATTCCTATTGGCTAGTACTAGGAAGCTTACAATCTAGTCCGATCTGCCTACCTGCCCAAGACCCCCACCCCCCAAAAAAAGGCGCGAAAACCAGGTTTGAACTGCCTTTTTTTAAAGTCTAAACGTTAAAAACTGAACTAGCCCCCGCCCTTGCCCCATGCAATTCCTTTGCTTCAGCAAAGCTCCATTTCCAACACAGATGGTGGAAGTAGAAACATGAATGCAGTGGCTTGATGTAAGCAAAATACTGAAGAAAGTACTGTGAACATCATTCAAGAGTTAGAATTCATCTTCCATTATTTAGATTATCAGAATGGGAAAATGATGACTGTAAAAGACTTGAGAATTAGGATGTTCTGTTAAAATTCTTGCTCTTATTTTATTATTCCAAACAATTATTTAATAAGTATAATAGCTTTAAAATGGTAACTAAGATTAGTGCTTTCCTCCTGAAATGAGAGCATGTGAGAGGGCTGGCAGATCCACAGTGTGAAAGACTTTATTCTATACATAAATTATTTCAGTATTTGTATTACCTGGGACATAAGTCAAAGTTGAGAGAGACTTGAGGACCTTTACCTTTCATTTTAAAATGTGCTGGAAAAAACATCTCCTGTTACTTCAGAGGGAGTAATTTTGTTGGTGTTCCAACCTAATCCCTTGCAGCTGCACGGGTTGCTACATGTATTCTTGATTATTGGTTCTTGCTCCTTCTGTGTGAACACTTAACAGTTTTGTATATATATGGGTAACTAAGAGAAACTACTAACGTTTATCAGCAATGATCCTGAAACTGGAGGCAGAGATTCTAAACAGCATGAACTTTTAGGGAGATTGACTTCATAGCTGTTCCATCTTTTTAAGAGGCTAAATAAAAAGCTTGTTCTTCAACCATTAAAGCACTATAGGTTTGTCTCTGGTATTAGTGTCATAGAGTTTTGTATTTTCAACTAATAGTTTTTCTGTCTGCTTTGTTGTGGAGACTTTTTGGACTTGGGATTTAATTAAAATATCTTGGAAACTGAATTTTGAGTCTTTATGAGGTCTGCCCTTGCAGTTATAGAGCTCTTGATTGTTAAAAATCCCTCCATGCTGTTTAAAGGAAAGAATAAGCAGTCTTTTAACTGGCATGACATAATAATTGAGTACACCATAAAGCATGTCTGATTCATGTAATAATTTAAACTACATTTTATCTGATCTGTCTTTCTTTCCAAGCTGCCGGATGAAATCCACGTTTTTGTAGCTGCGCTGCTTTGCAGTGACTAAAATAAGTCTTATATTCAAAACAAAGAGATGAGGAAAAGAAAACGTAAGAATGCATTAAAGTTTAGCTGATTGTATCCTTTTAAGAGTAGAATCTTTGGCAGCAGATTTGAAAGGGATCATACGAAACTTGTAGATTTACACTTACGCACTCGAGTTGACTGAGATTTAGTGGACAAAACTTATTATTTTTTGTGTTGTTTTCTGATCTGTTACAGCATGCTAATCTGGACAGTGAATTGGGTTAGATTTTAATTGTTTTGGAAAATTTAGAAAAAAATCTGAAATTTTTTTGACAGTAATTCTACAGATCTGAGCAATAACTGGTTTGTACAGTAGTTCATGCAAGGTAGATCCCTTAAATCAGTAGCAGATGAATTACTGCAAATTATTCTATGTATGTTATTGTTGTTTTACACTCTAGCATTACTATAAAATCCCTTAGCATTGCTATAAAAATTCAGAAGTTACTTTAATTTGAGGATCATACTACTATTTTCTAATACCAGCATCAGTCCCCAGCACTTGTGGGAGGAAATTCAGTTTTCCTGTTTCCATTTATAAAATAATAAAAAGATCTTTGGGGGCTTTTGTATTATATGCAAAAATAAGCAAACTATGAAATACGGTTGTATTAATTTGAGGTTTTTAAATCAAAATTTGGGTTTTTTTTGTGATTCAATGATGTGAAATGGAAGTACATAACTTAGAAGATTGAAAATGAAAATTTAAGTCTTTCTTAAAATGTATAAAATATTGTCTGTTGGCCATGATTATATTGAACCTCTTGGTTCCTCTAGAAAGCCAGGGAATCATCAGTAAAAAAAGCAATAAGCAATGTAAAAGTCATAAGCAATTTTTTTGAATTATCACTTACAAATCAACATTCTTCTGCCTAGAAAGAAATTAGAGTAAGTGTTCCTGAGGGAAATAGACATGAAAATGCTAGTACAAAAGTTTTAGAATTTCTTAGAGAAGCTATCAAGGCATTCTTTCTGAAAATAAACTAGTGTTTAGAAGGTTTACTATATAAAATGTAATGTAAAATTTAACATATCCTAATACCAACCTTCAGACCACAATACCTGACTTAGCATATTGAGTTTTATTTTATATAAAATTATTTTGCTCTGATCATTTATTTTTCAGTTGAGAAGTTTTATAACAGCTCATGAAACCATGTTTGAAATTCCATCTTTAAGCTGCTAACGTTTGATATAACAAACTGAATATTTATCATCCAAACTGATGCCTGAAGTAATTTATAGCAAAACATTTCCATTCCATTAAGTATAGCCTCTGGGACAGCTTTAAAAACAGCAGATAGCCCAGAAATACAACTCAACATTGCAGAACTGTTCAAAAAGTGTACATATTTGAAAATGTCAGGCTGTAGTTATTCCAAATTGGAAGTTGTGCTAGGCACTGGAATTTATGACCCCATTGTTAAATATTGTGTGAGCTCTTAAGTGTTGACTGATTCATTTTACAGTTGCTCTGAGTGATAAAGTATCAATCCATAGCTTCTCTTGACTGGTTTCCAACACATACAAGTACAGTATTAAATAAAGCAAAGTGCTGGTTTTCTTCCATGCTGCAGTCAACAGCTCTCATTTTCAGTATGGTTGCCACCTACATGATTGTTGGCCATTCTGTTTTGGGTTGTGAGTCCTCAGTCTTCTCAGCCTTACTTAAGGAAGGAGAAAGAGGAATTTTCTGTCGGATTCTCCATGTTCAATTTTGCTACTTATGTAAGCTAGAATTTTAGTAAATCTGTTCCATGTTTGTTACTTAAAAAGCCTTTGGTATTACTTTATGTTTTTGAAGTTCCTTGCATTTTCCCTTCTCTCCAGGGAAAGTTCCATACTAGACTTCGGGATTTTTACAAAAGTCTGAAAAGTTTCTTGCGGAGCAGGTTATCATTTATGGAATAGTGGAGATTTTTTCAAATGTGCATTAATTGGATTTGCTAATACCGGAAAGCAGTGTTCTCAAATTGTTGAAGTAATTTCAGGTGGAATGTTTTAATGATGTCCTTTTGTAAATGAAGTTTCAGAAGTACAAACTAAAGTGTGATCACATTCCTGAATGTAACTGTAACTGTAGTTTTTGAGACTATATTATATAGACCTATGAAAAATTAACAACAGAGAAACTGTCTGAAGTAGAATTGAGGGGTGGAGGTGGTGTGTGTGCAGACACGTGTCTCTGCATCTATAATATAATGCAGTAAATTCAGTGGTGAGCTCTAGGAATGCCTTCCAAAAAACATAATTACCTTGTTTACAAGTACTGAGAAAATGTCAGCTACAAATATATAGATATTGTTGACAAATATTCATAATGTGAGGTTTTGAATGTACTAGTGCAGAACCAAAATCTGGTATTTAATTCTGTGGTATTCCAAATGAATGAGCATCGATTTTCTCCATTTTTGTGTCAACAGTAAAATAGGAGCGTAGTACAAAAAGAATGAGACCACAAATTTAGAGGAAGTTAGATTTACAAAAGATCAAATATGGTTTCTGTTATTCTAAAGTCTTTGTGGTAATGTTTGGACTGAGATTGGAAGGTGTCCATGCTTATAAAGTATAATTCTTGCTTTCTTTTAAAATGCCCTTTGTTATGCGGTTTATAGAATTGGATCCTGAGCCAGGATATCTGGAGTAGGAAAGCCTAGACTTTGATGCCAAGTTTCTAAACCACCAGTGCATCCTGATACTGATGGCAACTGTTCTTCACAATCACCTCAGAGTACCTGTTTTTAAATGCTGGAATTTTAACCAAGTTTGTTAGGAAAAGGGGCAGTGCTTTTTTTCTTACTGTACTACCACCTTTCAGTGCACAGCTGTAGTAACAAGAACTGGAGAAAATGTGAATTTGCATTAGATACTTCACTATCAGCAACAAAAGAATATTAATGCTGCCAGCAGAGCTTCCTTTGCCTTACAAGATTATTGTAATGCCCTAAATGATCTCAGAATAGGAAACTTGTAAAAAAGAGCATTGAAAGAGAGGAGACATATAGCAGGGGAGAAAAAGAAGTCACACTCTCTACAGAATGAGAAGGGACACAGAAGTGATTGCAGAGGAGAAGAAATAGTTACAATCCCACATGGGAGGGGAGCAGGACAGTGACTGGAATGAGGTTAGAGTTGTTGTCTAATTTCTTTAGAACCTTGAAAGAGATGCAAAAAAAAGGTAGGATTGCAGGAAGATAGGAGAGATGGAGTGGAGCACTAGAATGACAACAAAAAAATACACTTTTTTAATGCAGCCTAGGAAAAATGTGAGTTATAGCACAGGAGAAAGTTTCCCTAGATGACAAAATGATAGCAGAGACTAAGTCTAGCTCTAAAAGGGAAGCAAAAAAAGTACAAGTTGACGGCATTCTGAAAATGGAAAGGAGCAGATCCTCTCATCCTTTGAATCTATGCTTATTAAATGTCATATTTATTAAATAACTAAAATTGACTTGATGTGGCCCTTTTGGAAAACTTGGGAGATTGCATAAGTAACTGCATGGTATCTGCGGAGAACTAAGCCATCCATGTTTGCCTTAGAATGCTGTCTACTGATTCTGTGTTTTCCTTCCTGTTGTGATTTGCCCCTCATTTTCAATGTCTGTTTAATCTGTGGTGCTCACATAGCTAGAAGGAAGGTTGCTTTAGTTGAATACAATGGTAAGTATGAGTGATGACCCACATGTTCAGACATTCTCGGGTAATTTGCAAAGATTATCTGGGCTGGTTTTACCTAGTAGGTGCTATAAAGAAAAGCAAGTGATTGTACTTCCCTTCTTAGTTTCGGAGGCTCTTTGGCAGCAGTATGACTACAATATCTAAAGAAGGATATCTGAAAATTAACTGCAGAGCCATATTCCAAGTCAGAGCACAATGGACTAATCTCTAGGGGTTTGGAGACCTCCAGCTAAGCAGTTTGTGCAATTGTCAACTTTCCTTTGCCTCAATTAACCCATCTGTAAAATGGGCTTTAGATTTAGCGCTTCATAAAATAAGTCAGGATTTTTGTAATTCTGACAAGTAACAACAGGAGAGAAGGGCTGATTGTTATAACAAATTCCCAGAACAGAATTTTTAGGAGAGGCGAAGAAGGTAGTGGAAAGGTATGTAATGAGAATGGAAGAAATGGAAAAAGTACTTCATAATATAAGTTAGAGGACAATAGGCAGGAATGAGGAGATCTGAGATATGGAAACAATGTCCTTGTAAGTGGCACACAGCAATTTATATAGAGTAGTATCTAATGCAAATCTTAAAATGTTGGAATTATCAGAGAACCAACATAACCTCCATTCGACAATACTGAAATAAGTATTAGTACAGTAAAAATAACTTTAAATGAAATAAAGTAATTGTGTTTTAAAAACGCCCCTGTGATCAACTTCAGACTTGTTAGTTTAACCACAGAACTAAGAAATTGTTCAGATTGTGAACAGGAGTCGTCGAAGTTCAAACATAGGTATGATAGTATATAGAATGTTTCCTCCTAGCCCTTTCACTTTGCCCTTATCCCGATTGGTTTGCAACAGTCATTTTTTAAAATGAATGCAATTAATTTAGTTTGCTTAAATTGAAGTAACGCTTGACATAAGGCTCTAAAAATACTGAGGTGGAAATTGATTAACATGACAGTTGAAATATAGATTAAAGCTGGTGGAAAAAGAGATTGCAGTAAATTATAAATTATTTTCAGGATGGAAATGGAGAGATCAGCCCAGGGACACATCCTATTTCATGTATCAGTGACTTAGGCTGAGGTCACCATCTAAGTCATGTGTAATTTGTGGATGAGATGAAGTTGGGAAGTATTGTAAGACCTGCAGAGAACTGGGGAAAATTAAGGACTGGAATGAAGTGAAACTTGGGTTCTAACAAGAGAGTATTTTTTAAATACAAATTAGAATACTGGAAGCTGAAACAATTCTGATAAGCCTTGCCTAGTTCAGTGAGGTAATAAGAATTTAGGATGCATTGAATGAGATAGTATCAGTACACTGTCACTTAATAGTGCTGGGTTTGATTCTGATAATGGCTGATGAAAGTTATTTACTAGTACAAGATGCAAAGAAGGGCTACTGAGATGATGAAAATCTTATTTATTGAAAAAATATTTAGTTACAGAATGGCTTTCTTAAGGCATTAGGGTTGAAGCATTAATTTATTTTAAAACATCTTGATAAATATATGAATTGGATTGCAAGATGGAAGTGATTCTAGAGTTAAAATTTCAGTTTGTCAAGTCAGTGAGCTTTGGGAAGGTTTTTCTGGTTTCTGCTCAACCTTGAGTATTGGTCCATCACCCAAAATAGCTGGAAATATAAATAGTAGAAAAAGTATTGCAGTACTTGAGACATTGTGATAAGCCATTTCTTCCAGTGGTAGATAATTTTATCTTTATTAAGCCTAATCTTATAAGGAGGCATTATAAGCATTTTGCAAATAATAGTGTGGGGCAGAATGAAGAGAGATTTATAAATTGTATTAATTCAAAACCTCATGTACGTCTGCTTGTGATTTTGGAGGAATATCCACAGTCTGCATATTTCTCAATGCAGACACCATTTAAATTTCCAATAATGAAGTTTTTCAAAGATTGAGATGTATGGCATATTGTCAAGATACGGCACTGCTCAAATTAGAGGCCATATCTCTTGTGTTAATACAGCTTTGCAGGAACAAGCCCATACTAAAATCTCTGTAAGCTATTGTAAAAAGCTAGGAAATACCTCTTTTGTACTGTAGTTAATCAAGTGTATCAGCACAGTCTTGGGAAAAATACTTTATTCATTGTAGATACTAAATCTGTATTTGTAAAACAGGCAAGCAGGTACTCATAACTCCTGCACTTCAGCTCAGCAGCCATTTGATAATAGAAAGCACAAACATCTAGCCTTTATCTTCCACTTACTTGCCTGAGTAACTTCACTCGTGAATGGGTCTATTGAGGCAATAAGGGTACTCATGTACATAAGTGTTTGTTGTGTTCAGGTAGAAGGCTTTGCTTGCTGTTGAGTAAAATACAGCTAGAACAATGGTAATGGCATTAATGGATCCCACTGTGGTATGCTGATAGTTCTTCAGAGTGGAGGTTCTAATCCCATAATCTTTATACTGAGTTTTGTTGGGGTTTTTTTTCCCCCAGACATTTTTCTGAAACTCTGTGTCTGTTAAGACTTAGATTTAAATTAGGTTCTTTAGATTTTGGCAAACAACTGGCAGGAGTACTTCACAAGGATAGTATGTTGAATCAGTCTGTGTCTTGGTAGGTTCCTCCATCATCACTCCAATACAAAGATCTTGCTGACTGGCACTCACTGAGTGGCGAAGTTCAACATACCTGGCCATTATGCTCAAACATCTAGGAACTTGGACAAAAAGTACAAAAGACTACAGAAGAGGCTTGTTTTGTTCATGTGACCAAACACAGTAGCCACCATGTCTACTGCAGCCTTTGAAAACAATGAAGAAACAAGAACTGAGTGTCTTTGTTTATAGTTGGACTGCCAAGCACTTGATAACATTTGAAGACTCACTAAATAATTTCTTCTGGGATTTGGCACAAAGGTATTGTCCTGTGAGTCCTTGGGACTCCCAGGAGGATACCAGAACACATGGATTAATATGTTTGTGTCTTGATTCATAAAGAAAATTTATTTCATCCTGCAGTGAGAAATGTTTAGCATCTGTATAGTGAGGTGGTCATTTTGATAAGGAAAGCTACTTGAGAGTTTTTGTCACTATGAGACCCCCCTCCACTCTTAAAAAATAGTAAATCTGATCTTTTTTGTGGTATGCCATTCAAATTGTTAATTCTCTGTATGAGAAGAGATGACTATGTGACTCTATGACTTAGACCTAATGCCATTTTAGATGCCATTTATCTCCAGTGTTTGACAGCTGGTAACCTCAGACATGCTTAAAATATTGAAACAGTTTTTCTTTGCTGCATTTGAACTCGGGTTCTTTTTTTTTGACTCTTCTAGAACTCCTCCCATGAGACTCCTATTCCCTTTTTAACCTTGCTAGCAGAGTCAGGCTGAGTGTATGCGTAGGAGAAAGGTAATTTAAATTATTTGTTGTCTTTAAAAATTAGTATATCATTGGCCAGTCTTAAACCTCAAAAAAATAAGTACTTCTTTAGTTGGAGTGAAGAATATCACAGATGACATCTTCATTGGTTCAGATTCTGAAATCAGACCTGATCTGGACAATTTCTGGTGAGAGTCTCTTCATAGTACCAGAAGGCGGCCCTCTTCACTTTCCTGGGAGTCAGTCAGTGGATCCAGTGCCTCAAGTATTGAATAAGGAAGCTGAGGTAAAATCAGTGGATATAGCTGCAGGTTTTTGAATATTCTCACCTACTGCTTTTGAAGCATTTGGTAATGGCCTCTCCTTCCATTGAAAAACACAGTCCTTACTGTGACTTAATCTTGTCTTCGTATTTTTTTGTTAATATGCCTTTTGATCAGGGACTGCCCTATCTTCTGTCAAAGAAATGCTTTTTTTACTGGCTATCCACCTGATCAGGAAAGAGTCGGTTTCTAGGGTAAAAGCCTGATACTTTGCCACCTTTGAGGACTTGGTTTCTTTGAGGATTCACCAAAAGTTTTTTTCTGGAGATGGGTGTCAGAGTTTCACCTGAAGCCATTGTTTGTTCTCAGCCCTATTCACAGAACTGATGCTGCATCGTTTTCATGTTTTTCTCTTTATGGAAGTTCATTTGGGTTGTCTTCTTGGCTTTGTCTACAAGCAACTGGAAGTCTTGGTGCAGCGGTCCTCTCAGTAGACTGTGATGAGGTGATATGGGAAGAATATAACCATGGATGACAATGGAGCATATGCTGCTGGAAATGTGCCATTGTAAAGGAGTGGAGGAGAGGGTTGAAAACAGAAATTCACTAGTTAACACTGCTATATATGTAGGTAATACCTCTTAGAGGGAATTAGTTATAGGTAACTAATCTCTTATAAAATTCTTAAGACACCTAAAATGACCATAGCAGATACTGTTCATGAAGATGCAATGTAAATTACAAAGTTAATGTACATGCAGAATAGAAAATAATAGAAAATTTAGGGTGGCTATTCATATTTATCCTTTTTTTTTCCAGCTATCCTCTGGGCAGTGTCCAGTGAAAGGACTTCATTTGGAAAACACATCTCACACAAAAATTTCCACAGAGAAGTGGAAAGGAAAAATGAACCCAGATTCTAAAATAAAACAAATGTTGAAAATTTAACTGCCTACATCTTTATTGCTGTGAGTGTTTGAGGAGACAGTTATGCTTATTTCAATACTGTAAATTTCTATTTTTATTCTGTGTGGGCATCAAGATGAGTACGTACTTCATTCTTGTAAGTATAAAAGAAATTGCAGTTTCTAATGTAATTAATATTTGTCTCTGGCAAAATATAATTGAAACCAAGATTTTATATATTTGAAGTCTGACAGCAGTAAAATGTAAGAGAGGCTAGAAGTAGGAGAGGAAACTACCCCAACGAAATTCACTCATCCATCAAGTGTTTTTGTTAGTGGATTACACCATCGATTCATTTGATTGTCCAGAATGAGAGATATGTACAGACCTTTTTTATTCAGAGTTTTTACAAAGTTAAAGTGCTCAACTAACTACTTTTGTACTTAAAAATTTATTTTAGTGCAGATAGAAGAAAAATAAAAAGTTTAGGGAGTGTTTGCAAATTTATATTTTGACTCAAAAACATTTAAACATTTAACACATGCATGTCTATCTGATATTTCTTTTAATGCTACACTTGCCACTGAGTGCATGTTCATAACCTGAGTTATGGCAAACAAGCCAGCATGCTTCATGATCACACTGGTATTTGTTGCAAGCATTCAGCTTTTGAATGCAAATAAATATTTCTTCGATGATTCCCTTCCCTGGCACCTCAGATTTTGATTAGTGTCATCAAAATAGGCAGGGAGAGAAGAAAATTACATGGTCCAATTCTGCATGGAAAGAAAGGTAATAAAATTCAGCATTTGAACATTGGTCTCCAGCTTAGTAATGCCTGATTCTATCATATCTGATTTAGTTTCTAGATGGCAAATTTTTCTGCTTATGGAAGGAGAAATCTAGAGCCATAGAGGTCTTTGACTTAAATGATGAAATGAGCACTTTCATGGGAGCAAAACTGGGACTTTCAGTAAATATGTGGAATTCTCTGCAGAGAAGATTATGCAATAAGGGTATTTATGTGGAGTAAAAATTAATCTTTCTATTCTGTTTGCCACTGTCTTGACTGCTTTCAATTACTGTTCCATGCATTCAGCCTGTTTGTTGGTTGCCATGTGTTATGAACAAGTCACATATACAATTTAAAGGAAACCAAATCCCACCCCTACAATGTGGCAGAAATGGCAGGTACTTTAGTCTTGTTAGTAGGGGTTTTTTTAATACCATTATGTTGTAAAAATTGTGTGACTTGCTGGGGAATGGCTTCCTTCATTCTCTTCAGACAGAGTACACTCATACGTATGTATGCTGTCATGGATTGCTGCAAGCATGATTTCCATGAACGCCTATAATTGCTACAGGAACAGTAGGAACATCGGTAGGTACAGGGACATTTTGGCAACGTGATTGCAGAGCATGTAAAGGAGAAGAGGGGTAAACAATGAGGGAGTGGGGATGGTTTGAGGATGCTGGAGAACTGATATCCAGATTGCCTTAAGTGGAAGCATTGATGATTAAAACAAAAATACTCTTAAAAATTAGTTGAGAATTTGAAGACAATTTGTTGTAAAGATTTTAGCTACTAAACTCTGCTCCTAAAACTTTTTAACATAGGTTCACAGTTTATACAGACTAAATGTCCATTTTCTTTACAATACAAGGGTGTGGTGTCTGTGGAGCATGTGGTATAAAAAGAACTGTATATTTTATGCAGATTTTTCTCTCTGTCACATGTACCTCTGCCTGTATTTGCTGCTTCTGAGATTTGCTTGGGAATGAAGTTGTAATTACCAGCTGGCATACCTCTGTCTGGGCACTTCTGGAGAGCACAGTGTTCTGCTTGTGCCACGACATTGTTAGCATGCTATAGAAATTGGTTTTTTTTCCCCTGGGATGCAGGTTTCCACAACTTCTCACTTTTTGTTCCAGATCCTTATGCTTATTGAAAACAGCCTAGGTCTTGATGGAGGAATTCACTTAATTCTGTATCTTGCCAACTCCTAAAAGTCAGCAGACTAACCAAATGTGATTTTTTTTTTTCCTTTACAGCATCTTATACAAAACAGGCAATTTATAAACTGCAAGGAGAAAATTGCATCACTTCGTATGTTGGGGGGTTTTGTCATTGTTTGGTTTGGGTTTTTTTTATATAGACTTATTCCACATTGGCCAATACTGTTTTTTCAGTTGTTACTTCCACTGTAATTTTGAGTGTATTCTTTCTTGACAGGATACACCTTTGTTTATTTTCTCTAATTACAGTTTTAGATGTGAAACTTGGCTAGATTTGCCACAATGACAATCCAGTGAACCAAGACTAGTTTAGGGGGAAAGGGCATGAATCAGTATTTTGCAATGCAGGTTCCATTTTGTTTGCATTTTGCTTTGTCTTGGAAGATTCTTAGATGACAAAACCTGAGGGTACAAACCCACATGGACCAAGGAGAGAGAGTTCAAAGCAGGTCATTGTGTCAAACAGCATCCCTGAGCTTTGCATAAGTAGCTGTCCTATTATTATCCTATATAATTGCTGCCTGTTTTCTATATAGAAGATTTATCTATTCAGCTGGTTTCATGCTTTTTTTGTTCGGGGGTTTTTATTTGTTTCTTTGCCTTTGGTTTGGGCTAATTTCTTTCAAACAGGAGTGCTATACTTAAAACAAGATTTAAGTATGCATTAAATTTATCTTGGAAGCTGGTCTGATTGGTATCCAATAGTAGTACTCTGAACTCAGTATGATACACTACAAAAGAAACAGGATGTAAGCATGCCAAGACTTTTACAAAGCACCCCTTTTTTAAAAATGGGAGTGTATGAATGTGTTGAAGTATATCATGTCAATTACACTACAAAGGAATGGCCATCTCTTTGCGGACTAATTAGACTTCCTACTCTTGCCTATTTGGACTCAACAGTTATTGTGCACTGCTTCCTTGACAAAGCTAGGAGGCATGCAGAGAAGAGGATCAGACAGAGCTTTGACTTTCCTGCCTTCATAATGGATTTGAACTTCTAAAGGGAGAGCTGTGCATTTTTATGTTTAAGCTTAATTACTTTATGAGTAAGCAATCCCTAACATGGAACTAGGACCAAAGCAAAAGAAAAAAAAACAAACAAACCAAAAACAACCCCCCCCCCCCCCACACACACACACACACTACCATTTACTTTGATCCTATGATGGATTTATATGATAACATCTAAAGTTTTATTTTACTGGTAAATTCTTATGAGTCTCATTCAACTATTGACTGTTCATCTATTGGGCATATTTTCTACTTTCTATAGCACAAACTTAATAAAACTGATAAATTTTAAGAAAAGTTGCTATTGAGAGGAACAAAAATCTTAAAAGGTTCAACAATCAAGTGCTTCTTGCTTCACCTGATACAATGAATAATAAAATTTATTAATGGTGACGTTCTAATATATTTTACTGTCTTCCCAAAGGAACATGTCATTGGTGCACAAAAGATTACATTAATTCCTCTCCAGAAGAGAGGGATCACCACTGTGCTGTTCCTTGATCATCCATTGGAAATATACATGCTGGAGGGATTCTGACTTCCCCAACCAATGTCTCTGCTTTTCTGCAAAGACAGATGGCAGTAAAAGCTATTCATAATTTTTCTAATCAACCATCCTGAAATGTGCAATGAGAATGTGCAATTACAAGCAGTATTTTCCGCACAAATTCTGTTCTTCTGAACTATGTTTCCTTAGGATCCCTACTGGCATGCTTGCTGCACTGGTACTGCAGGCATGATGTGGGCATGAGATAGGCAGTAAGTGGGGCAGAGACTGACTCATGCCGTTCAAGGCATTCCCTTTAACCAGACTTTTATCTTTAATGGACCAGTGACTATATCCATTTTACTTGTCTGGTTAGAGCTGGTATCCAGTGGAGTGACAGATTATTCCTGTGAACAGTCTAATCTGCCTCCTCTGTTTTGATCCCCTCTTCCACTTTTTCTGCTGTTTTCCCGTAGTTCTGCCAAGCATGAAGAAACATTTGTGTTCTAATACGTGTCTTACATAAATGCAGGACCTTTGATCCCGAAGCATATTAATGAAATAATTTAGACACAGATTATGTCAGTGGTGAAGAAGGTAAACAAACCGGGAAACAATGTATTCCTGCCAAGTAATTTCAGGGCGGTATATCTAGGCAAATTCCGCTTTCCATAGCCTGTCACAGGTTCTAAATCTACCAGAAGAACATCTGAGCATTCAGCATTGCTAAAGAGCTACACAGGAGACACACAGCTTGTCACATTTGAGTAATCCAAAAACTAGAAAGAGAATTATAGATCATAGAATCATTAACCCAAGTCCATCACTAAACCATGTCCCTATTATTCAAGCCAAATCCTTAGCATGAGATTTGTGTCTAGTTAAAAGGTTGCTTTATAAAGCTCTCTTATTTTTAATAAAGCTGGCATGACAGCATTGGAGACCAAATAACCCATGCCTGGAATTAAACAAGTATGGTGATTCTAGAAAGTCTAAACCAACCCTTTCCTTTCATTACTGTTCATACTTGTAACTTCATATTGCAGTTATGCTGGTGCTTTGAGTTTTAGCCATGCTTTAGGCTCGACAATCACAACTCCTAGACTGATAACAATGGCTCAAGGTGTTACAAATTAAGGCTCTGTACCACCATACACTGTGGAAATTATCACAATGAAAAATAAATAGTATGTAAACAAGTAAATGAGTTTAATAGGAACAATTGTATTGTCCAAGTGAAATAAGCAATTTCAGATTATACCTTTTTAACACTCTAGAATGTCAGTATTAAAGATTCATCTTTTTAACACACCTATTCTGGTGTGTTAAAACAGTTAGTGTGACAGTTATTTTCAAACACACCACATAAGTGGGAGTTTTAATTGGCCTTCAGTTTCCAACTTTTTTGACTAGAGACTTCACTGGGTAGACATAGCCATTGTGAAATACACAGTGACATAAGTTCTGACTGTATTAAATTTATTGCATGTATAAGAAAATGAAAAATTGTAATTCTGCTAATGGAACGCAGTATGGAGCTGTGTGGAATTTACAGCACGTTTTCACCAATCAAGAATAGAGGATTAATTTTTGTCACTGTTTGTATTTCCACCTTTTCTTATATGCAAGTAGGAGTTAATTATTCCATGTATGATACAGTATTGAATAAAACTTTAGAATCATCATATCCCATTCTAAAATGACCATAGAAAAGCAAAACATTTGCATTTCCTTGGTATGTATGAAAACTTTTAAAAGTTTTCTGTTTACAAAATACCAGGCAAATGCCAGTTCAGTAGAAATTCCTTGTCTGCCCAGCTAGAGAATTGTTCTGGGGAGCAACTTCCATATACCCCTACAGTTCTTGGGACAAAGTGAGGAAGCTTCAGGTATATGTGGTGTATGAGAACTGGAGGTATAAGTATATAAAATTTAGGGAAAGCAATATATTTGCGAACTCTGGCGTCTTCACAGTTACAAATTCAACATTGTCCATTCCAGAGGCAGTCCCTTGGTTTGATATTAACATTCCTCATCTCACTGATAGTTTCGATGACACTGATAGCTTTCTGTAAATATATTCTTTGAATGGTGGTATTCTCTGACATCTCTTTTCTTTCAGCAGAACTATTGATTTTGTCATCTTACATCATAATCTTGCAAAAGCATATGGAGAATAAAAATCAATTAAGTAAATGAGAACCCGATCCTTGAAGTATTTCTCTGTAGGTGACATGAAGTAGATTAATGGCTCTGTTTGTACACATATTTTCCCTATTTCATATCTAATATAATAGCACTATCACTTATGAAAAATTATTAGCTGAGTACTTGTCATGTGAATTTACATCCTGTTTCCTTGTCACTTATCAGAAAGCTAGAGGCAATATGCCGTTTCTGGTGTTTTGTTCCCAGAGGACACAGAGGTGCAATAGCTGCTGCAAATGTAAGCCAGGCAGACACTGGAGACAAGGAGGGGGAAGGAATTACATTAAGTGCTTAAAGGGGGGTAGTGTAAATATCTTTTTCCCACTCCCCAGGCTGTTGAAATCCCAAATATTTAGGCCAACTGATAAAGGCAAAAGAGAGCTCTTTGTTTCCATGCGCAAAGCAAGAGCATATTTTTGAAGGCTGTTTAGCTTCAAGTGAGGAGCGTTATTGCAGCAAAAGGAACCAGGGTCTAAGTTACCTTTATACTGCCCACAGAGAATTGTGGCACCTTGGATTTCAGCATTGCTGGTTATTCCTCCTGGCCTAGGGTTAGGAATGCTAGTGTAGCAGTGGAAGCCTGTGTTGGGGTACCTCGCTGCCAGCAGTACTGCAGATGGTTGCAACAAGTGGTTTATGGTGCTTTCTGGACTTGGTTTTATAAAAATAAGAGTCAGATTATGCTTAAATCATTAAATTAGACATGTTTCTCTGAACAGTGAAGTAGGTGTCCTCAATTACTCCTTTGTCCATCAAATTAAACATTTTGGTGATGCCCTTTACCGGAGAAGAGCTTACTTTAGGAATATTATTTCTAATGCATTAAATCTGCATTTTCCACTAGTACAGACACTTTAGTCACTGATCATGCTCAGTGGTTTTTTTCCCTCAGATCAAAATAGCATTTTTATGCTTTACAATAATTGTTCAATTTTGAAACCAATGTGCACTGAAACACTTTTGGAGCCATACCAAAGCCAATTTAATCTGCCCAAATGTTTCCTGTTTTTCAAAGGGTGCGTGCAAAAACATTACTAACAAATCATATATAGAGAAGTGTTTGGTATCGACTATATTTCTGTAGTAGATCCCTTTAGTAGAAATGGAACAAGTGTTTTCTTTTTTATATTTAGGTACTTTTAAAGTAAAATTTTCATGTGAATTGCCTGCACTTCAGACAAAGTTATTTTAAAAGAACTGTGTCTTGAAGAAAGAGACTTTATGAGTTTTCATACTTCAATACCAATGTGAAACTTACCCTAAACCAGTAATTATAATAAATGTAATTTCTTTATCATGTGGGTACACTACAGCTAAATGCAATTTTCAAAAACAGTGCAGCCAAAATTCCACAGAAATTCACTGAAGCCAAGTGAGCCATTTTAGCAAATTTCACACAACTCATTCCCATGACAAGCTGCATTGTGTTTCCCTCCCTGACTTCTAGTTTGCATTTCTGTATAGAGGTAGAAACATTTATCTGTCAAAGCTATCTTTATCTTAGGGAGGTGACATTTCTTAAAGCATATTTCTAATCTTCAGTTCGAAGTTTGCCATCAGCAATTAAGTTTGGATCTAGAAACTTTGCTGAAGCTGTATCCAGTCCGCAAGAGTTGCCTAAATACCTGTTAGGCATAGAATGGAGTTAATTCTAGTGCAAATGATTTTTCTTTTCTCTTCTTAAGTAAGAAAAGATGAATTTTAATTATACTTTGACTGTTACCTGAAGAAATGGGAAAGACACAAGATTTTACAAAAAAAAACCCCAACAAATAAACAAACAAAACAAAACAAACAAACAAACAAAAAGAACCAAACCACACAACCCCCAAAATACCCAACCAACCAAACAAACAAACAAACAACACCAAACCAAACCAAACAAACAAATCAACCTGCCTATAATTCTGCTAGGTGTTGTAGTTCTCAGCTGTACTTAGGTTAAGGTCATTTAAAGATGTTCTTTACTTTTCAGTGCAGCCTGACTTTCAGTTGCAGTGTTAGGCCTTATTTGCAGTCCTTGAAACTAAAGTTGAGTTTCCCTGGCTTTGTCTGGACTGCAGCCTTCTCTTTATAACCAGTATTATAGTTAGTAGTTCTAGAGAAGGTACATAATGTGTCAGATTTCAAGGAAACTGTAAAGAGCAGTAAACACAAATACTTTCATTAACAGTTCAGCTCTCACATGAAAAATTTGTAAAAAATAAGTGGAAATAGTAAATTAGGCATGAAAAATAATTCCATTCATAAAACTGACTCTGCTGTTCCTTAAGTCTCTTCCTATTGTGCGACTGCCTGTTTGTATCCCTTTAATTAAATCTTGGTGCTGAGGGCTCTAACAATTATAGCCTTGTTAATGAAAGACAATAGCACAGCTTTCTCTTTCAAGTATCCTCATCTTATATAGTTTCACAGATTTTAATACTTGGAGGAACAGAGTATCTATTGTCCTGGCTCTGCATTTTATTGAATAGTTGGTACATCAAATCTACTGTAGCTGATTTGGGTAATTTAAATAAATTTAAATAGTATTTGGTAATAGCTTTCAACCTTAGTGTTGGGCTTGTATGATTTCTGTTTTGGCAAAACTATGTAAGAAGTTACATCAGTATAATTCCTTTTAGGAGCATTAGTAGGCTTTTTTTACTAGCATCTGGAGGGACCCTGTCCCCAGATGGATATACATTATTTTAGTATTAGCAGGTATGATTGATTGAGTTGTATCTTTACCTCTGGAATTATCCTTATATTTAACCTCCCTCTTCCCCCCCCCCCCCATCCCCCATCAAATCTTAGTGAATAATACTATGAAGGAGCATTTTTAATTTGCCACTGCCACATTAATGAGCTGGTATAGATTGATAGTTGCATCTAGCCAAAATAAATAAAACAAAGAAGTAAATGAAGACCAAGATATGCACATGGATCTTATGCATTCAGTGGAGTGCAATGAAATCAATAAAGTAATTAAAGCATTTTTCTGCCCTCTATAAATTATGTTTCTAATGGTAGCCAGGCAGTATGTACCTATATGAAAGAGACTGACCAGCCATTCATTCTCACTAGTGGAAAACTGTAAATCACTTGCAAATTGGCAAGCAGTTTCAGTAAACAAGAAAGGCCTAAGCAGTGTAGCCAACTAGTGAGCACTACAGCCACCTGTAAGCTCTTCCAAAGGAAATTCCAGTTACTAAAAAGAGTTCCAGCAAAAGGAGGGACAGTGTGAGTCAAGATGAATTAATGGAAAGGAGCACCTCCCCTTTCCACCTACTGAAAAAACACAGTTATATGTACATGTATTAATTGTTAAGTTCCTTTCCCATATCTTAAAATGTGCTCCAAAATCTACTGAACTGTGTATAAAAATATTTCAGATTGGAAAGCCTCAACATTGAAATTCTCATGCGCAAAAGGGAAAGAAACACAAAGGTCAGAAAGATTGACTGAGCTGAGCTGATCTCCTTCTCTGACAAAGTGACCTGCTTAGTAGATGAGGGAAAAACTGTGAATGCCCAGGATGTATCTACATGGATTTTATTAAAGCCTTTGATGCTTCTTGCCACAACATTCTTCTGGAGAAACTGGCTGCTTAAAACTTGGAGGAGTAAAAATCTGGCTGGATGGCTGGGCCCAGAGAGTGATGGTGAACGGAGTTACATCCAGCTGGCAGACTGTCTCTGATGGTGTTCCCCAGGGCTCAGTTCTGTTTAATGTCTTTATTGATGATCTGGATGAGGGGATCGAATGAATTCTCAGTCAGTTTGCAGACAACAACAAGTTGGGCAGGAGTGTTGATCTGCTGGAGCGCTGGAAGGCTCTACAGAGGGATCTGGGGAGGCTGGATCAGTGGCCTGAGGCCAATTTTATGAGGTTCAACAAAACAAAGTGCTGGGTCCTGCCTTGGGTCAAAATGACCCCAAGCAGCATTACAGCCTGGAGGAAGAGGGGCTGGAAAAGTGCTTGGCAGAAAAGG
>JAWWMO010000121.1:52013992-52096446 GCA_035047845.1 Dendrocincla fuliginosa
TGCCTTGGGTCAAAATGACCCCAAGCAGCATTACAGCCTGGAGGAAGAGGGGCTGGAAAAGTGCTTGGCAGAAAAGGATCTGATGGTGCTGGTCGACAGTGGCTGAACATAAGCCAGCAGGTTGGCCTATGTGGCCAAGAAGGCCAAGCGCATCCTGGCCTGTATGAGCAAGAGTGTGGCCAGCAGGACCAGGGCAGTGATCGTCCCCCTGTGCTCAGTGACTGGTGAGGTCGCAGCTCAAATCCTTTTGGGCCCCTCACTGCAAGAAAGACATTGAGGTGCTGGAGTGTGTCCAGAGGAGAGCAACAGATCTGGTAAAGGGTCTGGAGCACAAGCGTTATGAGGACTGGCTGAGAGAGCTGGGGATGTTTAGCCTGGAGAAAGGAAGGCTCAAGGGAGACAACTGGAAAGGAGGTTGTAGTGAGGTGGGGGTCAGTCTCCTCCCAGGCGAGCAGTGACAGGACGAGAGGAAATGGCCTCAAATTTTATCAGGGGAGGTTTAGATTGGATATTAGGAAAAATTTCTTCATGGAAAGGTTTGTCAAGCACTGAAACAGACTACCCAGGCAAGTGGTGGAGTCCCCATCCCTGGAAGTATTTAAAAGATATGTACATGTGGGGTTTAGGGACGTGGTTTAGTAGTGGACTTGGCAGTGCTGGGTTAATGGTTGGGATTGATGATCTTAGAGGTCTTTTCCAACCTAAATGATTCTATGACTCTGAATTCAATTTTTGGAAAAATGACTTTTTCTAGCTGTAGGTTGTAATGCAGCCAGACAACCATTTGCTCTCCCATTCGTGAATTGAAATCTTATCTTACTTGATGAGTGTTCTATGTCAGATATAAATGTCAAGCACTGCAACTGGTGATTCTCACCCTGAATTGCTCCAACAATTCAATATCTATCAAAACAAAACACCAAAACAAAAACCCAAACCAAACAAACAAAAACCCACAAAACAAACCCTTAAGTGTTTATTCTGACATATTGTCCCAGCATCTTTCAGCTTCAGTGACAGTTCTTTTTACTGCAGAGAACACTGTGTTACAAGGTCATAGTTCTCAAAAAGGCCAAAAAGACAAGCCTTCATGTCTCATCCTTGCAATATTTCACACATTTCATTAGATACATATCTGTTCAGTGGGAAAATGTGGCCTCTAAAGAGTTTGCATTTTGGTCCCACTATCCTTCAGCTGGAAACCTGACTACTTTGCATTTTGGTCCCACTATCCTTCATCTGGAAACCTGACTACTAACAGGCTGCCACTTCTCATAATGGAAACTAGAGATATTTTCTCAGTTATATACTTAGTGTATTTCCAATTAAACTTGGAGAAACAGTTCTTGCTGATGTGGTTGGTAAAAGACAAGATAGAAATACTCACCAATACCACACTCAGAGGTATTCTGTAGGTCATATCAAGGGCAGGGTTGTGTTGTAAATTTCAGGTCCTGCTGATGAATACAGACAGAGGGCATCCAGATAGAAGGCAGAATCTTAGCACACAACAGAGAAAACAAAACCATAATTTCCTACAGTGACTGGATGAAGTCAAGTAAATGTTCTGTTACCATGTGCTAATTAGTCATCTGACAAAACACAAAAAGACTTTGGAAGGAAGCCCAAAAGTTTTGGAAGCTCTCCTGCAAATCAACTGGACTGAAGCAACCATCAAGAAAATGAAACTCAAGAGAAAGACAATACCAACAGTTTAGCCTAGAATGAAGTATAATACAGACTTTCCAACAAAAAACGTAGATCTAGTCTCTTAAACCACGTGGTGGAAGATTATATGAACATGCCTGCCATCCCATTACCTCTGGAAAAACCTGTAGAGAGTAAAGACAATGTCCCATTAGTGTTTTCAGATTTTGAAAAAAAAGAAATATATATATAAAAATTCTGAATTAAGAATCATACAGATGCATATGTTTAAGAAAGGTGCTCTGGTTTCCCAAGAGTGCTTTGTGCTGTGTGTTTTCTTGAGGGGACTGTGACTGGAAGGCAGAAAAGGGAGCGTCTTACCTTCTTGTCTTGTTCAGGCTGTCTCAGGCCAGAAAACCTGGAGGACAAAAGTGAAGATTGCACCATTGTTTAAAGCAAGTAAGCCATCTTAACAAGGGAGAAGTATTTTCAAATGCTTTAGGTTTTTTTCTACTTTATTGAGAAGGTCTAATGACATCCTTTCTGAGTCATTAGGTTCTAGTTTGTGTTTGAGTATGCCAGTTTAGGTGGATGGTCTTGTTGGGATGTTCAGTACACCCACTTCCAGTTCCACCATAAAAGTGTGGGCTGTCTTGAGATCCCATGAGTCCAACAGTTACGTCCTATGCAGCTTTCAGTAAATGTGGCAAGATTGTGACGTGCAGTTACAAACCTAGAACCAACATGTTACAAAGGCACTTGGTAGACAGATTAAGCAATATGCATTCCAACTGAAGGAGGAACTGAGATTCAGTGTCAGAAGAAGAGGTAAAATGAAGATTTAAGTCTGATGGCATTGCAGCAGCAGACTGTAGTCAGAAAGGTGGATATAATTCCATGAAGGATGGGATGGAATCCCACTTGGCATCTAAATGAGCTGGTGCTGTGTTAAGGTGAAAACATGTGGCTTTGATCATAATAGGACAGCTCAGAAAACCATTCTGATTCCTAGAAACAGTGAGGGGAAAGGAGCCAGAGGAGCCCCGTCTGGACGATGCATAACTTCTTTTCGGAAATAATGCTTTGAATGCTGAAAATTCATTCACTGTTTAGGAGAGGACAAGAGACGGGAAAGGAGATTAGACAAGGTGGAGAGTACCTTGAGTTCTGATGCTGTGTAATAGGAAATTGAGACCAAAGGATGACTGCCAAAGCCATTGCAGAGATGGATATGTTATTGTCTACATAGACATATTGTTGGCTTACTGTTATACTTTCCAAAAACGAAAGCCAGATTCCTTCCCCTCCTCAAATTTTCTTTGTTTAGGTGCCAGTATCAGTCTTAAGAGAGAAAGGAAATACAGCAATTGTGTGGGGTCTGTTTCCATCCTTTGCTTGATGGGATTGAATTAAGTTGTGGTCTATTCTCTTTTTCACTACTTCTGTAAAGAAAAGAGTAGAATTGGATGACAAACTAACAAATATTATAAATGCTCATGACAACCATTACAGAAATACATTCCTTCAGTCATTTGATGGCCCTTTGAGGGAAGTCTAGTCACTTTATTTCTGTGCAGACAGCACTGAAAGGATCTTCTGAAGAAATACTGGCAAACCACAGACTATTAACTATTTTAGAATAGTTTCTTCTGGTGTAAAAAGAACTATGTGACTCTAAGAACAATATAATAACAGGGGCATACACATAAAACTTGTGAATCATTAGTTTACAGGCGTTCTGATTAGCTTAAGTCTAAAATAAGTGTTTGCACTGGGAAATTGCAATATTCCTATCTCAAAGCTTATAACAGGAGATGTAAAGAGTTATACATCAACTTCTTTGCTACTGAATTTCATTATTCACTTCATATCTCACCATCTGATTTTTAAAGTGCTATACCAGTTAAAAATGCTTCTCATTATTTACAAAAATGGCCAATAAACATGATAATTCCACTGGCAAAATAGGAAGCTAGGTTTAGATGCACATAGCTACCTATATATATAAAAGTAGCTGACTTTTCATGAACATAAGTCTCAGTTTGCATGGAGGAAGATTTTGCCTGGGTTTTCTCAGTAAGTGAAACTCAACACTTTTATCAGTGGTAAGCACACAGTTAACAGAATCAGCAGTGAATTAACAACTCCTGGAATTTCTATTTAGTAGCATTAGTTAAGGTCACAATCTTACCTGAAATTTTTTTAAAAATTCTTGGGCTTATTTTGAAATAGGGAGGAGCATTCTTGCATGTGAATAGAAGGGTAAGATGGAAGAAATTATTTACAGTGGCTTATAAATACATGAAGGGAACTCCAAAGCTGTTGCAAACAAATCAGTGTCAAATTGAGAGCAAGTCTGAAGAGAAGGCCTTGGAGTGTTGGTGGTTGAGAAGCTCAACATAACCCAGGAATAGGCGCTTGCAGCCCAGAAAGCCAGCTGTGTCCTGGGCTGCATCAAAAGGAGTGTGGCCAGCAGATCAAGGGAGGTAATTCTGCACCTTTGCTCTAGTGAGACCCCATCTGGAGTACTGCGTCCAGCTCTGTGGCTCACAACATGAGAAGGACATGGACCTGGTGGTGTGAGTCCAGAGGAGGGTGATGAAAATTACTAGAGAACTGGAGTACCTCTCCTGTGAAGACAAGTTGAGAGATTTGGAATTGTTCCACCTGGAGAAGCTTAGGGGAGACCTTACAGCAGCCTTTCAGTATCTAAAGGGAGCTTACACGAGAGCTGAAGAGTGACTTTTTACAAGGGCATGTAGTGATAGGACAAGGGGTGATGGCTTTCAACTGCAAAAGGGCAGGTTTAGATTAGATATTTGGAAGAAATTCTATACTGTGAGGGTGGTGAGGCATTGGCACAGGTTGCCCAGAGTTGTGGGTGCCCCATCCCCATAAGCATTCAAGGTCAGGTTAGATGGGGCTCTGAACACCATGATCTAGTGGAATGTGTCCCTGCTCATGGCAGGGGCACTGGAACGAGATGGTCTTTAAGGCCCCTTCCAACCCAAATCCTTCAACGATTCCACAACCTTTTTATTAACTTTTTTTTTTTGCTTGTTAACATAGCCTTCTAATAACTGATTCAGAAAAAGCATAAATAATTAAACAGACACCAAGTGAAACACTCTTCCTCCCCCTTTCCTAGGTGCAGCTTCAGTCAAATATCACTTCTCTACTCTTTATGGTTTCAACTCCCCTCATTTTCATTGCCTGTTGCATTGAGACTGTCCCGGTACCTTTACAACAGGGCACTGCCTGAAATTGGCATTGTTGAATAATGGTTACTTTTTGATACTCCTCTCTTACTTCTTCTCCTCTACTTCACTCACACCCAGCCTGAGTCACTCAGAGGCCATAGGCCCTCTGAGGTGTCCCTGCTGTGGCATGGGTTGCCCACAGTTGAAGCCTCTCAAAGCCATAACTCCCTCATCATTGGAACACCTTCAGTGTGTCTCCAGCCACGTCTCAGGCAATGTCACCTTCTACTTTCCTCCTCTGCTCCTCCTTCCTCTGGAAGCTACTGTTCTTTCTTAAATGTCTGAGCACAGGTGCTGGGTGCCCCTCTGCATTGGTGTTAAGCAGGTTACCCACTGAGGTTTCAGAGCCAGAATGAAGGGTTGCCTATGTGGGTTTCAGAGCCAGGCTAATACAGCCTTCTCTAAGCCCACAGAGTAGTTAAATTCTGCCAGCTACCTTTCTTTCAGTTGGCTTGTGCCAGCTTGCCTCCCTCATTTAACAGATCTACTTGCAGAGTTTGAGGATGCAGTGAGGCAGGCTGGGATAGAGGGTGTGTGAAGGATAAGAGATGTAGGTAAAAGTCTGTGGCCTGAAAAAAATGACATTATGGGAAATCATTTGTTTTATGAACAAACCAAGGAGGAAAGCAGACTGAGAAAAGAGAAGATTTAAGGTTGGTATCCTCTTGCATTGCCCTAAACACCACAGGGAAAAGTGGGACATGATGGAGTCTGCAGGACTGGGGTCTCTGCAGCACAGGGAGGGTCAGGAGAGGAAGGGGATTTTGTGAAGAGGATGACAGTATGTGTGTTGGAGGGAAGACCTTACTGTCAGTACCAATTTTTTTCCAGGTCACTTCTTTCTATTGTTCGGTATCAAGGGGAAAGGAACCAGTCCTGCATCCATCAAACAGAGGACAATTTTGAAATTTTCGTGCATCATGACTGTGAGAGGAATAACTAAAAGGCTGCATTTTCTATGGTTTAAGCAGCTTGAAATACAAGCAAAGATACCTAGATAAAGCATTAACTGAGGGAACATAGATTTTTGGTTTGACAGTGTTACCCTCATTTGGATTCCGGATCTTAACTGTTGTCTTGGTGATTTTACTCACTGAGCTGTGCAAGACTAGTTTTTATTACATCAGTAATTTAAATGAGTAATTCTATCATAAGCTAAAGCTAAAATAATAAACTAGAATATATTTACATCTATACAGACACAAGAGGGTTCTTAGTCCCTTTATGAAGATAATATTTTACTCGAGCAACACACATATTAGCAAGATGATTGTTTTTCTGTTATTTTCAGAACACAGGACTTCTTTTTCAGTGTGTGTCTATGAGTTCTCAGTTTCTTTCAGTCCCTATAAACACAATAAATTAGTTATTACTCAACACAAAAGCATATATGTGTGTGTGTGTATAGGATATATATGAATATATTTTGGTCATAACACACAACATCTTCTCCGAAGAGGAAGTCTTCTGCACTAACTACTCACATTATCCTGCTATTTCTTATGCAAGTGAAGTAAAAAAGGCATGATCAGTTGCCAAGGAACTATTACCTCAAGGGAAAATAAACCCAAAAGCTCAGGCATTCAAATCTATTGCGCATGAAAGTAAAAACCTATTCCATGCAAAAAGAGACAAAAATCAGAGGACCTGCAATCTCATCAAGGCTCGTTGATGTACTTTGTTTCATCCCCTAACTAAAGTATAATATAAAATTTAGCATCCAACTTACCTGCAATAACTTTGCATCATTAACTAAAATTGTACTGAATCTGGCCCCATGCTTTAACAATGCAATTGTCAAGATGACTTGTTTAGGTGTGCAATGATAAGGCAACCCTACTGTATCACCAAATTATTTTCCTGCTAAGTCTGGGACTGGGGGTGTGGCGAACAGGTCACAGTCAAGGGATTTTTTTAATTGTGGTTCCTAACTGCTTTTATGTGATTCCTACCAGAAAAAAAAAAAAAAAAAATTAGTGGGAAGCTTAACTTTGCATTTTCTTAAGGAGCAAGCCTCAAGGGCCACAGTTATTTCAGAAGCTTAGAGTAAATTGCACCTATTTGCACTGCTGACACTGGGAAAGATGAATGTGCTTTTTGGCTAGGAAAAGGATAAATGCCTTCCTCTGCACTGGAAATTCAGTCTTTATGAACTTGCTTCCCTGCACCAGTCTTTGTTCAAAGCTGGTTTTCTGTCAAAAATGATCCATTTGTTTTCTCTTAAAAACATTTGAGTGTCACAATAAATTTAATACAGTGCTCACATTCGCTGCTTTTTTTCTGCCTGTTGGCCTGAACAGAAAGTGCTTGAAGACAAAAATAGTGATTAATCCATTGCTGATCTAAAATATACAATATTTAAATGCTTGTAGTGCCTCACATGATAATTTTAATTCATCTCCAGTCTATAGAATCATAAAATAATTTTGGTTGGAAAAGACCTCTAAAGATCAAGTCCAACCATTAATGCAACACTGCCAAGTGCATCAATACACCATGTCGTAAGTGTCACATCTACAGGTCTTTGAAAATAAATCAGTGGGATTAATTCTGGTCTAGTCTATACGTCATTTATTTTCAAGATGTTGTCCCTGCCATTGTAACAATTTTTAAATCTAGTATAATTCAGAAAGCATTAACTCTTAACTTATTTAAAAATATGAAAACCGATGGAAAATTAATAGAAACATTCCTCAATATAAATTGAAATTTTTGCTGTGTCCCCACACAAAATCAGCTTTTAAAGGGATGTCTTATTACAATCTCATTGAAAAGATCATTCAATAAAAGGATATTCCTTGGCTTTTAATATTCCCAGATTGGATAAAAGGGAGGGGTAATGTCACATATTGAGTGTACACTCTGACATTTAACCCAAAACCTCATTCATAAGAATAGTCCCTGAGTTCTAATACCACTGACTAGATCATAACTTACTATATTTTGATTGTTGTCACAGTTAGTAAGGAGTGTTTAAAACAAAATGGTTTCTCATGAATGTACTCACATTCTGCTGAAGATTTGAGAGCAAAAGAAAAATTCAGTCTTTTCTCCTGTTTCTTTCCTCCTGACCTTTATTTGGATAGGGAATAACTGGAGCTAAAAAACAAAGGATAGAAAGTCTCATTTCTTCCAGGAACGAAGCATTCTGAAATTCCCTCTCTTTCTGTATTTGTCTGGCAGAGCCCCAGATTCTGTCACCAGTATTTACCCTGCACAGATCCTTATTCATAGCTTAATCCAAAGTCTGCTGAAGTCAGTGGGAACCTTTCCCTCAACCTCAGGGGGAATCAACTCTGCTTGTGTAGGCAGAGCAGTTTCAAATTATTTCCACTGCTGATTGCAGTATAAGTACTTGTTGAAATCATTAACCTGTCCCAAGATCCAATGCTACAGCTAAGTTGATGATGTCTTAAGTTACTATTACACTCTTAGTTTTGTTTTCAGAAGCTTAAGCATTAACAGCTGCCAGGAAAAAAAAAAAAAAAAAAAAAAAAACAAAAAAAAAAAAAAAAAAAAAAAACAAACAAAAAACCCCCCAAAAACACACAAACCAAACAAACAAACAAACAAACAAAAACTGAAAAAAAACGGAAAAAAAACAAACCCCACAACAGATAAATGAATTTACTGAGAATAAAGAAATTAATAACAACAGTAGAGTTTCAAGAGATTGTCATCAATAACCATCACTGGAGACTTCATAATGATTCTTCTTGTCTTTTGAAATGTCTATGTCAATAATACAAAGTTATTTAGTTATGATAACTCAAAAATAAAAAAAAACCTTACTTTTTGTCTAAAGACTGCTTTTAATGATAGAGGAAGTTCTTCTGATACAAGATAAAGGGAGAAAATTTGGAGAGCTGCGTAACAGACACTTCTTATTGGCTCCATATGAATTTGGGGTGTTTGGATCTTTCTGAATCTGAGCTGGTTATTTATAGAAACTCTACAAAAAATCCCATATAAATCTTGCCAACTATTGAACAAAGTAGTGTTGGGAGCCATCCCAGGCAGACTAGAGCAAATTCAGCTCCATTTTCCTCATTAGCTTAATGGATGTCTGCATTCAAGTTCATAAAAAAAAGGAATCAGAAATGGAGGAAGAATGTAATGATTGTAAATTCATGGCTTTTAATGATTTAGATTGTTCATCCTTATAATATTTAGTATAGTGGGCATTATCTCTACACACACATTCTCACATAATATGTGTGATACCTAAAAACACTGCTCTGAAAAGTGCATTTACAGTTACATTGTTAAAATATTTACAAAAATGTTTGCTTGCAGTGTATGAACTCCAGGACGAAGTTTTTGCATCATCTTTTCCACATTAATTTCCTTTTGATCTAATAATTTTAATTTTAATAAATGTAATGCTTATTTCATATTTTGTAAGTTTTTTGTTTTCCAATTTTATTTATTGTTTTCCTTCTGTACATCCTTCTATCATCTTCCATTCTTTCCTCTTCTCAGTATAATACTTCTTGCTATTTTTTTTACTCTTTAGCAGTATTTCCATTTCTCTCCTCTCCCTTATGTGGCCCTGCCTATGCCTCTTCAGTATCTACTTGGCTTATCCCTCCAGTCTTCTTCCACTAATTCATTTGCAATGCTTCTACCATTTTCCCTGCATCTTCCTTCTGAACCTCTCACCGCCCTTACTCACCATCTAGACTTACTTAAAGGATGTTTTCAGGCTTTTATATCTTTCCCTTCCCTTTTCTACATGGCACATTATGAAAGAGCTGAACTGGAACCCAGAAGAAGACACTCTCCTCCAGCACATCTCCACTTCCTCAATAAAACCAGGGGAAAAACACAGCAACACATATCTAGGGGCCTACACATGCTGTGTGTCAAGAAGCACAAAGGAACTAGCACTTCCTGGCATTTTCTGGATCTTCTTAATCACCCTATAGATGTTTGTCTTCTGTCACTTCATACACTCACCCTTCTTCCTCAGTAGTGGTTAGGATTTTGCACTCCTTGTTTAATGTGCCTCATTTGTTAAGATGCTCTGTGAAATTCCATTGTAGGGTGGACCCAGTTGCCAATTATTGAGCAAGGAGAAGGTGGAGGTGGAGTGTTTCCTTTTTCATCATCCTCCAAAAGAGGCATGAGGGAATAAGGCCAGAGAAGATACAGGGAGGAAGCATGTTTTCCAAGAAGAGGGAAAGGACAGCACCCAGAGGAACATGCATTCTGAATAGCTAAATGCAGCAGTTTATAGTAGGTTCATTTAATGATACACAGAATAATTGTACTAATACATTAATACTTCTTGCATACTACTTTAAATGTCCCAAGGGGGTTATTTGAAAGTGGGATTCCAGTGCTGCAGACCTTTTCATAGAAGGAGTTTGGGGTAGACATTGCTGTCTTCCCAGGTCATAGAGCTAATATGTCTTGTCCAAAAGTGGAATGGTATATAGCTGCCATCACTGCAGTCCCATTCACTTCTCTGCTGAGACTTTAAATAAAGATCCCAAGGCAGATGTTTAGAGCTATGATGTGATGATGGTAAAACCAAGTAATTGAGAACTGGATTCCAATAACTTAGGACATAAAAGAACCTGTATATGAGATCATTGCTTTAGGGACATATTTGGGCTGCTGAGTCATTAACTCTAATTGGTTAGCCAAATACCTCAAGTTTAATAAATTACTGACAGTATCAGTGTTGTGAAATTAATGAGCAGCACTAACATTCAACTGTCTGAATTTCCTTTTCTGTTTGAAAAAATAAATAAGTACGTTCAGGATAGATTAGAAAAAGGTTAGCTGCAGGAAAACATTTCAACATCCTAATGAAAATGGTAAGCTTCACAAGAATTACTGTATTTTTTCAGTTAATCTTTGTGGCTTATCAAAAAGGATCATTAAAATAGGTTAGCTGGGAATGATGTTCAAATGCTTTCAAACTTTGTGAATCCCGAATATTTATAGTTACACCTGTACTTACGTTATTTGCAGTGGTTTCTCTGTCACTGTTTATTGTAATAGATTTCTGAGACTGAGTGTATTTGTCAGTAATTAAAACTATTAACAGAGATTTTCCTTATTTCTTTTATCTTAGAAGCACAGTAACCCTAATAATTGTTATGATGTAAGATTTAGAGCACACAAGTAATAGCAGCTCTCACAATTAGCTAGGTCTTATGTCTGAAATACAGAGCAAGCCACAGGAACACAGAAGCAGCCCCAATTCCTGTGTAGTAGGGTATGTCCTCTCCTTCTGTGTCCTGGTCCGTCGGGAAAGCTTGATCCTTGCTTCAGGTAAGTAATGGGTGATTTCGTCCCATGCGCTGGAATTTGCTTTGGGTAAGCCACTGTCTCTTGCTGCAGTTGCTCCACCAGTAAATGCTGTCCTGTGGCTTTTTAACACCAGTCTTGGGAAAAGGGCTGTAGTATGGAAGAGGGTTATACTGCCAGCTATATCTGCATCTAAACTCCTCCTGGCAGTCAGGGGTACAGTGGTAATTTGTATATCCATATAATCCCTATATATATCCATATATCCCTAATGCTTAGGGGAGCAAAATAAACAGGCTCCAGGTCCTAGGAAAAGAGCAGAGGAGATGCCTCTACTGAGGGTAGGACTGGTCCATATTTCCCAAACAGAAATAAAAAAACAGCACTGAAAAATTAGGGAAAAAAAAGTTAGAGATAGTGTTTTGGTGGGGGTTTTGGTTTTTGTTTGGTTTGGGTTTTTTCCACATAGAGGCTTTGACTGACTTTGTTCTGTAATACAGTTTGTTCTTTTTATGAAGTTTTGAAAATTTCAGTACAATTCAGGGAAATGACTGAATATATCTAGGTAATACAAGCTTGGAGTTTGTGGTTTCAGAGGTTTTTTTCCTGCAAACATATATTTATCTCACTATTTTTCAAAATGCATGCAAAATATAGATTTTTGATACTTTGAAATTTATGTCATATTTTAAATTTAAGTAGGTTTTAATATAGAGTTAGTTGAATAACATTTATTTTGGAATCTCAAATTGAAACAATTTTACCATCAACTATTTGTAGGGAGAAGGGGCAGAGAAGGGAGGGGAAGCAGGGTAGGAAGGAAAGAAGGAGGAAAGGGGGCTAGGAAAAATTTTATAATAGTAAGAATGAAACACCAAAATTTCACACAGATCAAAATGGAAAATACGTTCTTTTCTCCTTGCATATTTTCCTGTGACTTGTCAAGCCCTTATTTTGAGTTAGAGAAGTGGACATTCTTTGTTTCTTTCCCCTTCCCCACAAAATTCTCCAGGTCTTATTTATTCATCATGAAGAAATACACCCTCAACGGTTTATCTCATGCACTCTCTCTTTAATTAAGGAACAAATATAGATATAACCATCCAACACATGCTTCCATAGAGGTAATGCTAAAAGACTACATGAACTCAATTCCTGAGACTGTATTTTAGGATGTTTTACTATGTCTTACTATATAGTAAAAACTGAAGAAAATGCATAAACTTTCACAAGGAAGACATGGGGTATGGCAAGTTAAAAGCACATCCTACAAACCTAGTCTTAATTGCACTTCACTAAATGGGAAATTCATGGGACTGCACATTCAATTGCAGTACAAGTAGATGCAGTCTTGCATCTATGATGAGAGTCACAGCAGTGTTTAAAAAGAAATAAAATAGATCAAAACCATACATGTCTAGCTCAGCTTTCACAGTGAATTGAGCATGTTCAGTGCTAGACTAAGTCTTCTGTGACAATTCTGAATTAAATCTGCCCATAAAGCTTTGATGTCTGTTTGTTGAATTCCTCTCCCTGTTCCGCAGCTAGTCTGTGGAAAGTCACCACTGATACCTCTCCTCATCTGCTACAATCACATAAACATAGTCCTGTTCCAGTAGCATTTTCTTAATGAGGTTTGCCTTTGCTTTTCCTGTTTTTTTCACTACATTTTACCCTTGTTTTCAATTATGTCCTGCCCATTAAAGGAAGAGAGAAGATACAAAGTAGAAGTAGTCAGGAGGTCTGCAGAGGTGTAGAATTCCATATCGTCTTATGGAAAAGTCCAGGTTTGGGTGAGGCAAATGCGCATTAATCTAGTGATTCTGAACTCATTTTGGCTCATCTAGCAGTATTCCTTTGAGTAAATATATGATAACCTGTTTCAGATTAGCTATTTTTTCTCACAGCTTTTTTTTTCTTTAGTTGCTGGATATTGTATCTGTGTCAGGTCATTTTGGAGTCAAATATGGTCGCTTAACCGCTGGTTCTGAAGGTACGTGATCCAATTTCTAGTGGAGCTTTGTGAGCTGGATGAGATTTGGAAGTAGCAATATAGTATCATATATTGTGATATAACCTTTCAGTTCTTATCACAGCCTACTCAAGGTTTCAGCTTTGTTTACTGATGGGGGTCTATACAGACATCTGCAAGAATCACAATTATTTTTAGAATCTGAGATGCCTCTTCATTGTGTGCAATACCTGCAGTCAAGGAGAAAAGGGGTCCAACACATGGGAAAGGAGTTGAAGGCAGAAAAAACTATTTTAAGGAAGTTACAAAGAATTGGTTCCTACTGCTGCCATAAAGTGTTTTAGATTGAAAAAATATCATTACTAACTGCTGTATTTACACGTCCCCATTAACTTTTACTATGAGGAATCCTGATCTCAACAGGAATACATCTAAAAAAATTCAGAAGTGTTATAAAAATAGCACAAAAAGTACAAGGGAAAATAATATCCTAAGATTTTTATTCTGGACACTTAGTATGTGGGTACTTCTCTGTAAATTTGCCTCTCTGTCTGTCAGTTCTCTATTTGGAAAATTACAGTAAATCCATGTATTCACTCAAGTGTACTGTGTAATCAACCATTCAGATATTATGGTGAGGGTAATTCAAAATGTACTTCGAGAAGTTCAGGGGTTTGGATTTTTTTTTTTTCTCAGATCAGCACCTTTTTTTTTTATTTAACTGCTGTCATACTGAATGGGGTCTGGGAAGCTGAGGGCTGCCAGACAAAGTGTTACTGGTATCACTCCATCATGTGCTTCACGCTCAAGAAACTGTCTCATTTCTTTCTCATCTTGTGGAACAGACAGTATATGCTTCTGTAATTTATAATAATGCATATGCACAGGAAATGGAATTTAAGTTATAAAGGTAGGTCAAATTTTCACATAGTTTTGAACCAATACTGGGTTTTGTTTTGTTTTGTATAATTTATTGAAGCCTGGAATCGCAAGGACTTTTTCTTGTATCTTCAAAGCAATACTTTAGAGTACTGTCTTAAAACATTGGTGTGGAACTCATGAGGCCTGAACACAGTGAAAAGTTTGAGAAGAGCAGTGGATAGCTAGTTAATCACAAACATGGTACAAGCTCATTTTTTCTTTCATTCTCTTAAAAGTTAGAAAGGCTTTATACATCTGTATGCTTCCTGCTTTCACCCTGGAACTACAACTGCTCTTTGAATCCTTCTTTTAATTTAATGTTGCACTTGTGTTTAGCATCTGATTTCCATTCTGCATGATAAGTATATTATTTTCTATTACATGGGGGAAAGTTAATTGATTATGATAAACATGAAATTATTTCCATTTCTATGTGATCCTATGACTTTTTTACCACTTGTGCGGTTTTTTACAAAGAATGATGGATACTGTTCTCTCTGGTTTCAGTTCTGATAAGCATCCAAATATTTTGATGCTTACTCAAAACTTATCCAAACTTTCCTAAGCTCTAGAGTCTGCAAAACTAGTCTGAACACTTAAAGAAGGGCTTTCCTCGTGAGGTTTCCAGTTGTTCCACTAGTGGAACCTGATGGAAATACCATGAAGTCAGCTTTTCTTTCAGTTGGTCCAAATATTTAACATCTGGACAGAAACCGGATGTGATAAATCCTGCCCAGAAGATGTATTATAGGAAAAGTTTGGTCCTAAAAATAGATGAATGACTGGGTTTTTTAACTCCTCCAAACTGGGTAATCCATGACTGGGGAAAAAATCCCCAAAAAACTACAACAACAAAAAAAACCCCAACACAACAAAAACCCAAGAATCCAGAATTAGAGATGAATCAGGTTAGCCGGTACCATAAATATATAGCCCTACTCAGCTGAAACCTGTTGTTTCTTATAATTTGTTTATTTGTGAAGTAACATATGCGAAGCAAAATTCCAGTTTGTTGACCTTTTAGAATCTTTCAGGGATGAGTATTTATTCTCATTCCAGTCAAGTATTTATTTATTCATTCATGGGAAGGTTGCACACAGATCCTGATGAGAAAGGTTATCATGGTCTTGTACAAAAATATCAGTGTGTTTCCACCCAGTATGGAGACAGTAGGGGAGACCCTAGCTACCAGTGTTACCTTTACTAAATAGCTTCAATTTCAGAGTTAATCTGTTGAGGAGGTGGGGGAGTTTAGCTGGTGTTGAATTCATCATTGAAGTTACTTGCAGCCACAGATGCATATTTTTAGACAAAAGAATTTGACAGCTTAATGATTTTACCCTGTTGATTGGTATCTAATAAGTTCAGAGTGTATTTGGCAGTAATGAATTCTCCCTTTGATGAAGCCCATATTTTCACTTTTTCTCCAGTTCTGTGTATCACACCAAGGATGACTAGCTCTCCCTGTGAATCCTTTGATCCTACAAGCTCTTTCTTACCAGGTTTATCCTGTTCGAACACCAGACACCAGCTCAGATCAGGCTGCTGGTAATTTTTCCTTGCTGATAACATCATCCTACAAGTCTTTATAGTGAGATTGCATCACCATGTAAAGTGAGCATAACTTCCAAGTTCATTCATTTGAAGCTAGAAAAAGTTATGAGGTTTCTCTTTCCCTTCAGAGAAATCAAAGTTCAGGAAGCAAGGAGCTCCAGCATCCTCCCAACCCCACGGACCAGAAACATGTGCAAAAACACCAGTGTCAGCATGCTCCAGCAGGATAAGGTTTAGGACCCCTGCAGTGCTTGATCAAGAGTAAGGAGTTTAAGTGGGTTCAAAAAACAAGACTGATCAAAGACATGAAATATTTTATGAAAACTATACAAATTAATTTGCTGTCTGATCTGTCTCTTGCTTTGCTTGAGGTCACAGACTTTACAGAATTTTATGGAGTGCAATGAATGCAAGCACTATATATGCCATGCTCTCAGTATTTCATCAAAGACATCTCCTGTGGCATAAAGCACATTGTTTTAGTTGGTGGTAACCTCCTTGACAGGAAATATTTCATAACCTAAGTTTTATGCAAATGAAAGTATAGAGAAAGTACCAAGGAAACAAACATATGAGTGTGTGTTAGCCCCTGAACTTCTGCACATGCATTGTAAAAAGACATTAGAGTGACAATTCACTTTATGCTTGCTTTCAGAGAACATACATGTCATTCATTGGCAGTTTCACAAATTACTAACTTTAGTCAATATGGCCCGTACAATTCCCTTGCCTCCCAAGCTCCTGGAAGCCCATGCTTGCTTAGTACTTGGTTAAGCATAGAAATTGCATGCCATTTCCCCCTATCTACTGGGTCAACAGCCTCTAAAACAAGGTCACTCACCCAGCATTTAGCCATTCCTGCCCAGTACTTCGCGTGAAACCATTGCACGAAGGGCCACAGTGAAAACTGACTTGCCACTTCTTCAGTCTCTTACTAAGGGGAACCAGCCCTGTCTGGATGGTGTCTCAAATCTGAAGGGACAACAGCTCTTCAGAGAAAAGAAAAAGGAACTAAACTAAAACGTGCTTCTAATCCAGTTCATTTACACCTGAAACAGAAACATAAGGTTCTTAATCTCTCAGACAAGGGAAAATAAGGAAAGAGGAGCTGTTTAGAGATGTCCTGGCAGTAGAAAAGCCAGGAAATTTGGTTAGATTGTCCCCCAGACTTTGAAAAATGGGTTCTGTACTGACCCAGGTAGGGGCAAAGAAGGCTGATTGCTGCTGGGAAATCTGGGAGTTGTTTAAGTAGACTTTAGAAGGACAGAAGACTTAAAAATTGAAAAGCTGCAGAACTGTAGAGATTACTTAACATAAAAGCATAGTGAAATAAAGTCCTTGTCTGGTATGTGTCAACAGTCTGAAGTAATTCTTGAATTGTTTAATTGATGTGAACTGCTGTTCCAAACATTTCACATTAATTCTGCTACTTCACCTTCCAGACCAATGCTCAGAGTTCAACCCTCAAAATCAGCTTTTGGGAGCTCACCTTGGAACTTTCAGACTCAGCTGTGGTTATCTATCGTGTTTTCTCCAAAACAGGAGAATGGCCAGGCAGAAAGCCTAGAATCACTGTAGAATGCAAAGATAACTTTTTTCCTCCCTTGGGCTTGTGGGAATACACATGATCTTGAATTTTCTTGATGAGTTTATAGCACTGCACTATTTATTATCAGCTTCCTTTTTATTGTTGCAGGTTAAGTGCCTTCTCTTTTGCACTGTTACAGGCAATAACATTCCAGTATTTGCACTGCTTTGGAAAATAAACACAGATTTTCCTAAATGTAATTGATATAATAGAGAGGAAATTTTCAAAACAAAAGATCAGCAAAAAATCATGTGTCTCAAAGGTTAAAATTAAGTATCCAGACATAAAATATGGTATTTCACATTATTATTTTATGAAGCATTTTTTAACATGCTTATAAATATTTTTAGAAGTCCATGCAAAGTGTCACAAAATATAAGGAAACCACTCTAACTGTAAGTTTAAAGAAATACATGAAAAAAACCCATAAAAATAGGGGCCTATGAAATTCATAGAAAATATTTCACTAATCATCTCAGAATATTCATTAAACACTCTGGATTATTAGTAGAATATGTTACCCCTGTACCAAACAATATTCAGACACCATTGCTTGTACTGCAATAAAAATAAGTGTGAAGCAACATTGTCACTACAAATGCAGCAAGAAAAGAATAGAAAGATCTGCTTGCCTTTCTGTTGGTGTCATTCACTAGATGTCAATATAAAGTACCTTTCAGTCATTGATTATAGCACTGTTTTCCAGACTTTTGTAATTTTTTTCCTCTTAATCATATAGTGCAAAACACAGATGGCAATGTTAACCTGAGATGGGTGTTGTAAGGTAGCCTGCAGTTTCTCATGCTGAGACAGAGATCTTAAAACCACTGTAATCTACACTCAGAAACTCTCACTCTTGCTAAGCAGAAGCCAGAAACGTAGCCCTCTCTGACTACCCACTCCATGCCAAGTCATTTCACTATTGATTAAAGGCAGATGTGGCACAGTGAGCTGCTGCCAGATAATGATGGGCATTTCCTCATGACTGATGAAGCTTCTCTTTGCTGCTCTGTAGCTCTGAGACTGTCCCCAGCAACATGCTACTTCATTGTCCAGAAAATCTGCACTGCACATTATCCCCACTGGACAGCACAAGCATTTCTCACTGGGCAGTGTCCTGTTTGAGATCCAGAAGCAGCATGCTCCTCCTATGGAGGGGAAAGCAGATTGATGATTACAGAAGTATATGACAACAAATTCAGAACAGGAGAATTAACCAAGAAACAGCCCAACAAAAACATGATGGGGATCCCACAATTTCTTTCTTTCCCCTTTTTTTTAGCTTGACTGCCAGATTCTAGAATTGCAGTCACCTTTTATACCTTTAATACCTTCCAAGTAGGAAAGGAAGATGTCAGTTTTCTACACAGCCAGCAAATATACACTACACATGTATCACTAATCTCTTTATGAATGGCAGATTGACTTCTTCCAGATGCTCTCAATTTACTGTGCACGTCTTGTACACAGTGGGTCCAATATGCCCAGGAGACACTGAGCTCACATACAGCAAATCCACTGCATTCTAGAAGCACAGACTTTGCAGGGCACACAAGGCAAATGCAATCTGTGGGTGTATGGTAAACCCAGGCTGTGGGAATTCGTAGGTTGATTTTGCCCAAACCTGCACTGTTGGCCATGTAGATTTGGCTGACACAGCCTCAGCAGATCCTGCGGCCCTGTTCAGTGCCAGGAATTTACAATGGAAAGCAGGCCTATAGCTTACTGGTTTTAAAGACAGAGAATAAAAATTGACCAGAATAAGAGAATATTAATGTTCAGTATAAAGTTCATGAAAAATTTAGTGGTTTTCTTTATTTTTTTAAATAGGAACTCTGCTTTTAACTGCCATTGCATCCTGATAACTTCATTGAATGATTCACTATGCCATGTCTTTTCTTCTCCCATCCTTCCTCATCCTGCCAGCTCAGACCCATGGAATATTGTGAAAATTTGGGATTTATTTGCTGACTTTTATCCTATAATTTCATTGTTTTCCTACATACCTGTAGAGGATGTCCTGCAGATTTTAATTAAACAAAGTAACTTAGGATCATTAGCAAATGGCACAAACTACCATCCTCCAAAAAAGCTATCCAGGAGTGAGGTGTGGGCCAGCACTCCGTGTGGGAGCAGCACACCGCCTTGCACGCTTCAGAAAGTGGGTCGGAGCTGCGTCACCTCCACCTACACATCCTGTCTCCCAAGCATAGTGCATTGTGTGCTTCAAAGGAAACCGACACACTTTAGGTGCCTTGGGGTCTGTGTCAGCAGCTCTGGGACACAGTGGGGCAGTGTGGTTTCTTGCGGTGAGCAGGCAGGTGTGTGTGTGTGTGCCCACCTCTGTGTGCACATTGTAGTGGGAGTGCAGGGTGCACTCGCCCTCAGGGGCATTACTGCCACTGGGATGCTGAGAGGTGCAACATGCCCAGGGTGCTGTGACCACCAACCAAGGTCAGCGTCCCTGGTATGGAACCTTCTCAGAGGAGACCCGCGTCCTTTACGGGTGGCTTTGGGCCCGTGGCTAACACCTCCCGAGGGGCGTTTGGGGGCTGCACACCCCCGGGCTAGCCCCTAACCAGCGAGCCGGCGCGCTGCATGGCCGTGACCGGGGGGGTCACGGGCGGCCGGGGCCGATAGCCCCCCTCACCCCGATAGCCCTCCCCTCTCCCCAGCAGCCACCCCTGCGGTGCCGTGGAGCAAGCTCCCGGAGCAAGTGCGCGGGGGCTCCGGTGGCGGTGGGGGCGGCTCGGCGGGTCCCGTCCTGCCCCCGGTGGGGCGGGTGGGCCGGGCCAGCCGGCGGGGCCTCGTCGGGGCCGCCACCTGACGGAGGGGCACAGCGGGAGCGGGGATCGGCCGAGAGGGCGGGCGGGGCGGCCCCTGCCCTCTCTTCTGCGGGAGCGGCTTCCCACCACACCGAAGTTTCCCCGACTTGAGCAGAGAGAGAGGCAGGTCCCGGCGGGTGGGGGAGGAGGAGCGGGTCGGCGCGGGCGTGGAAGAGAGGTGGGCAAGGAGCGATGACCTTTGCGAGAAGCCGGCGAGGGAACGGGCCAGAGGCAGAGCGAGCGGCAGCGGGGGAGCATGGTTGCTGAGAGCCGGAGGAGAGCCGTCCCGTAATGTCACCATGTAAGTCTCCTCTCCGGTCTCTGCGCTCCGGCTGCGGCTGGCCGCCCGCGGCGCTGGGGGCGCGCCGATAATCCCATCGCGGGGCAGGGAACCTCCGGCAGATCAGCAGGGCTTCCCCCACCACCACCCATAGTAGGTGGTGAGTAATACCAGGCTTCAGCCGCGCAGGCTTCTGAAGGAATGGGGAAACGGGGGAGTTTCACGCCGGGAGCTCAGAGGGCAGGGCAGGCAGGGCTCTGCCCCGTCCGGGCTCCGCGGCCGTCGGCGGCTGCCCTGCAGGTTCCCGGGTGGGCACTGTCTTTCGCAGGGCACCGCAACCCTGTCCTTATTCAGGGCCCCTCCGGTGAGTTTCCCCGTGCTTGCAGACAAGTAGCGAAACCCTCGCCCCGCTCGCCGCCTGCCCTGGGTGCGGCTGCCCCGGCACCCACCCGGCCCCTCGGCTCGGGGCCGCGGGCGCTCCCGTCGAGGAGCCTTCCCAGGTGCGGTGCCAGCACAAGTAGGGAAAAAGTAGGGGAAGGGAGAGGCAGGACCGAGCGGGCTTCATAAAGCATTCCCAGCTCCACCGCGACTCTGCGGAGCGCTCTGCGGAGCGGGGGCAGCGCGGGGCTCCGCCGCCGTCGGCGGGCGAGGGGCGGCGGGGGCGCCGCGGCCGGATCGAGGGCTCTCCCTTCGCCGCCTGGCCCCGGGCAGGCAGTGCCGTGGCCTCTGCGCGCCTTCCCTGAGGTATTTCTCCTTTACTGACTGTCTCTCGCCGAAGATAAGGTGAAGTATTGAAGTTTGGGGTTAGGTGTTTTGCCAGCGCGTTCTCAACCAAGAGCGAGGACCAGTGGATGGACCCGAGGGAATCCGTACAAGGGGAGAAGGGTTGGGGATCCTCACAGTGCACCATGAAGTTAAGGCAGAGAATGAGAAGGAGTTCCTAAAGACCTAGTGTTGTAATGCTACCGGGTTGGAAACAGCCAGCAGATTTGTTGCTTGCAACTGAGAGAAGTTCCTTTGGAAAAGAAAGCCAAGGGACTTAGATGGATCTGATAGAGCTGATACTGTTTAAATTAAAAGGCAGCTTTTGTTTTTTTTTTTTCTCTTCATCTCTTTTGATGACCATGAGGGCGTTTTCAAGGCTGACTGTAAGAATAATTAGGAACAAGTAGTGCTTAACAAAATGAAAGTTTTAAGGGGTATTGTGTAATTTATCTTTTAAGACATTCATGTACTACAGTTTAAAGCAAGGATTTCAAAGTTAAAATCAGCTCCTCTATTAACCTTCAGGAATTAAAATGTGAGCTGCCATCATCTTTCACTTGTAATTCCACTTCAGAGTGATTAAGCTTAAAGTATTTTTGTTTACAATCTCTGTGAGAAAAAAAAAAAAGTGAAATTGATTGTATCTTTCTTTTAATTTTAAAGTGTCGGCAACATTTTCCTTAATAACTTTAGACATGTCAAAGACCAAAGAAAGTCAAGTCAGTGTGCCTAAGGCACACTGTAGAATTCCCATCCTTCTTCAGGGAACTTTGACAAAGCTTTGAACAAGGAAGATGGTGTATTCAAATTTGTATGGCGTGTTTTGAGATGGTACAGTATACAAATGAAATGCTCCAGGATTATTCACATTTTGTATATGTTGTCTTGCAGAGCTATATACTCCTTAAAAGGTGATGTTGTTCTCGGTGGCTGCTGGCACATAGTGTCAAATATTTAGTAGCTGGATGTAGCAAAACTTGCAGTAATCCCATCTTGAACTATGTCAAGTTACCATCCATTTGTGGTTTAGATAAATTACATGTCTATTTTGCTCTTCTGGAATGAATTGTGAATAAGTTCATTGTCCCTTTATGTTATAGGAAATGCAAGTAGCTGTGGACCGGACTGTACTGAATTGATAGCTACAGTGCATAGCTGGTCATGTCACACAGTGTCTACAATAGGAAATGCAAGTCCATAGAAAAATTAGTACTTCTTCTATCAGACTCCACAGAAGGCTAAAAAAATGAAAAAATGTTCAGAGGGATTGCTGTTTTGAGACTATATCCAACTCTAATGGATGTATTTCTATCATAGGTGTCCTAATAGTTCCCAGATATACTGGGTAAAATGTTTTTGTTCTGTTTGACAATCTACAGTGATTTCTTCAGAGCTGCTAGTGTGTTACCAGCTGGGAATAGAACAGGGCTTTTTCTTTTCAGTTGATACAAAATAGAGAAGAAAACTTACTATGCTTTCAGCAATTTTAATGTAACCAAAGCTAACGAGTGAAATAATCCATATATGTTCTGAGCTCTTTATTGCGGACAAAGATCCATCCATTCTCTTGCTCATGGTGTGTTTTAGTACATTGCTGTGCTGCTAGCCATTCTCTGTTCTGCTAAAGAATATTAAATTACAGAACACATCTTTTTAGTACTATGAAGAACACAAGATGAAAGGGGTACCTTGGGCCATGAAGTCAGTGCTGTCAGGGGGACCATATCATTCCTTGGTAAGATATAAACTAGCCCAGAACTGTTGAATTATTCATATGCTGTTTGGATTCACTTCTCTATGTTAATTAACACTAATAATCAAGAAAAAGAACCTGAAAATAAATATAAACATAGAGGGTATTAAGAGGTGAATAATATCTGCAACTAAGTTGTGGAGTTTTAATGCCTGGGAGTATTTCTTTATCAGTTATCACGACACTTTATAATAATTGTCTGGGATATTACACTATAAAAATATCAGGGATGGGTTTTGTTGTGGAAGAAGCCTTTTTTGTTGGCAATGTGTTAGTCGTCTTCCATCTCTGACAACTTTTTGTTTGGACAAGGGTGTTACACATCACAGTGGAAGGCTGTGAGCAGTCAGTTTTCTGAATTTTGACTTTTTGTCTCTGTGAGATCCTAAGAACATATAAATAAAGTGATTTCCTCACTCATTTGTAGCACTCAGCTAGAGGTTATGCTTTGTAAAATAGTTCTTCAAAAATCCTCTCCAAAAGAAACAGTTCTGACTCATGGTGCCCACATTAGTGGAGTGTTTTGGCAGCACGCTTCTCCTGTGGTCATTCTTGTCTGAGCTTGATAAACCTTTATTTCTTGTCAGCTGAGTTGATGTGGTGTAAAGAGAATTGTTTTGCCCTTCCATTGGAGAAGACAGTTTTGCTATTTTTCACATCTTTGTTTATTTTTTGGTGGAGAACTGTGTATTTTTTTAATAGTAATTGTATAGTCATCTAGCTTTTTTCTCCAAGGAAAAATCTTTATAGCTGCTCCTTTCTGCCTTATTGTTTGCACTTATTTATGCTCTGCTCTGTCATTGACTATGCATGTTCTTGAAATCTTTCTTGACTTGTACTTTTTACATGAGTAAGGATGAGGAAACAGACTGTAAATTGTCACCATGGAATACCATGAAGTACTGGTTTGTAAGCATTACTGCATTGCAAGTGAACATTAATGATAGAAATTGACCAAATTAAATACCTGTTTTAGACTAAAGCGGAATTTCACATTCTTTAAGAAGGGCACTAAAGGCAGTGTGACTGGGTAGATTTACACTAGCCATAGGCAGCAGAAAATGACCATGTTATTTTTCCTTGAGTATCACAAACTTGGTGTCTTGATTCTCCACCTATTAAATGAGCAAAAACTTTGGCTGAGTTCACAGAGGCATCAAAAGTGATGATACAGACAATATATCAGTTTGATAAAAACCAACACAGATTGATTCTGATTAATAAATGTTTGCAACTGTTTCCTAGTCTGATAAGTGTAACTGTGCTTGCTCAAAACAAACCAACAATCAAAAAACAGTAACGCAGCGGCTTCTACAGGTTGGCATTGGCAGATTATGCAGCAGGATGGCATGTAGCTCATCCGTACCTGCAAACTCTTCCTTCTGTAGGAACAGCAATGTTCTTTTGTATCTGAGTATATATGCATGTCGTACGTGCTTGCACATGCATGTCATTGTTTTCATATCTTAAAAAGATTTCTACTCAAATTCAATTTTCTAAATTAACAGTAAAGGTACTGAGGATTTATGAATTATATACATTGAACAGTAATGGTTCCAAAACCTCAGCATTCTGTTGTCTGAGATTTTAATAGGGATTTTTGGATATTAAGTTGAAGGACAATAATTCTATTGTTTGATAATCCGGTTATTTTGTGTGTCTGGCTTCATCAAAGGGATTCTTGTATTTCAGAGCCCCCTGTTCTCTGTGCTTGTCTCTTAGCACTTGTTAAGTTTGACTTTACAATGTTTCAGAAAAAATAAATCTGCTTCAGATTCCTAATTTGATACAACTACCCATAAAGAACTGAACTTCTTTTGTAATCAGATACCTGTGCTGTGTAACACTGCACTAAAGAAAAGCCTAACTGAGTGCAGCAGTCTGCTGAAGTGCCATTTACCTGGGCCCACTGGCGTCTAGCCCATGGGAGTGCTTTGATGAACTACCACTTCTAAAACCGAAACATTAGTTCTTCCTTTACAGTGGTTTGTCTTGCTGCATTAAGCTTGGCTTCTGCTTTGGGAAGAAACAGAAGCTGATGCTGGGAAAGGTTTTATATTTGCCCCCAGCTTTCACTGGTAGGTTCGCAGCAATGTCTGTGGAGCAGAAGAAAGCGTTTTCTTGCAGTGTATGTTCTTACTGAACAAAAACCTGTTATCATCACCAAATAGGAGGGGAAGGAGTTGGTCAAAATAATGTGTGTTGTTGTTCATTAGTTGTTGCTTCCTTTTGCTTTCTGCTAACTTGTTGAATAAAATTAGACGGTTAATGTGGTAGAGCACCATTTGTTTTGAATACATGGTTAAAGACCTGACCAAATTTGTTGTCTTTCTTGCTTCCTCTTCTGCCCACTATGGAGGAAATATTTTGGTTTAGCCATTAAATATCCTGTTCATTTCAAGGGAAAGAAAACTTTAATCTCAGGCTCTAACTGATAGAGAATTTTATATAATTGCATTTGTTTTATTAAATAATAAAGCTATCCCTGACTTCATTGGCAGCACATATGAGCTCCTAGATTTTGGCAAATAAAATTTCAAGATTTTCATAAAAATTGTCAGCAGAAAATGTTGTAACTCTCAAAATATTAGCACTGAAAAGAGGAAAGCCTTGTTAAGGGCAGAGGCAATTTATCACCTACCATCTTTATATCTGTATGTATTATATATATTTAAATAGCATAAATGTGTTTATGTGTGTAAAGTAGGTAAATATAGCAAAAATTCCTATTTCAAAAAAACCTTACACTGTAGTTCTTTCAGACTGTGTTTCTTGTTTGTTTTACTGAAATACCACGCACATCTATCTGCTTAGAAGCCCAACGCTGACCAGTCTTCCTCTTTGTTGTCTGCTAAGAGCCAGACAATATAATTTCTGACCCTTTTTGGGAGAATTATGTCCCTATTTAAGCAATACTAGAGCCATCCGTAATTGTCAAGTGCTACTTTATTTACTGCTAGTTACTAATTAGACTAACAACAGTATTTTCCTCATTTTCTTGTCTTGTTGTAAAACTCCCTGAATTCTTTCTTGCTTTGTTTTTTCTTCCCAGGATGTTTCATGTAAGTGAAATGTGGTGCTATCACTGGAAATGGAAGCTGCAGCACTGTCTCTGTTTGTTTACCGCATATATTATATGCATGCAGCAAGCAGGTAAGTCAGTAATTTATCTTCTTGCATAAATAAATGGAGTAGGACCAAAGTTTTGATAATGGAGGATTATGCTTATGTATAACTGAATTATGCACAATGTAAGATTTCGATGAAAATTATGCATTGTAATCATTAGTTGTGATTTGATAACTTGGGTCCTATGTTCTGCTACTGCTGAATTTTCTTTTTGTTGTTTTATATAATTTTGCTTTGTTTTGTTATTATTTTTGATTTTAGTTGTTACTATATTTTTTCTTTGGCTTTTTTCTTTGAATTCTTTCATTTTCTCCTTTCTTAGTGTTTACCATGTTAATACGTATCTCTTTTGAATTTCTTCTGGTTGTCGGAATACTGTGAGTAATGTAGTTCTTCCATTTTCCACAGTACTTTTTGTGCCTCTAAATTATGCATTCAGTAACTCTTCACTCTAGTTCAAAGTTGTAAAATAATTGCAGTGTGCTTATTATTTTTAAATGCCTTTGTGATTCAAAAAATAGAAATGTTCCTCAGCAATTTATGTGTGTAAGATAATAATACACTATAAAGAACAATCAGTTTAAACTTGACATCATCTTTATCTGTGGTGATATGTCAGCACAGCATAATGTAATGCATAGACTGTTTTCTTTAAACATATGAATTGGAAATTTCAAAAATGTATTGTCCTAACCACTAGAGTGCAAAGTATTTTAGGAGCTCCAGCTGCTTTACTGGAAAATAATCTCCAGAGTTTATTCTGGATCATATGGAAATTTTGGAGCAGCTTATGGTGCTCAGCTAATTCTGTATAGGATGGGTAGTTTTGCTTTTACAGACTTGCCATTGGAAAAAAAGTATTGTTTATATATAGAAAGAGTTTCCAGCTACTTTGCTTTTGTGAGTCTTTTAGATAAAAAGTGCTTTTAAAAAAATTTTTTCATACCTGCAGTTTTATTCCTTTTAGAGAAAAAACAATGTGGTTGTTGTGCAGTAACAATTTCCAGATTCATGTCACTTTATTAGGTGGTTTTCATTTTCATTAAATTGTGTATCCAGAAATATACTTGGAATCCACTCTCACCTGTGGCTCCGTTGGCTGACAGATTTTGTGTCCCTGTGATCCTGGCCCATATGAATCCTGGGCCGTGCAGCTGCCATCCTTAGCATAAAGTAAATGAGCATAACCTGCTCTAATTTATATGTGCTGTGGGCTTTTATCTGGTGACTAGAACATTAAGACCCAAAGATTATTAGCCTTTGCTTATTCCTCTTGAGAGCAGTTTAGTTATTGAAAGTGCAGGTGACACAGCAAGCCTAAGTCCCGTGAGCCAGAAGGTCCTAGCCAGGATGCTGTGAGGACAGAAGAAGCCAACCAGAAGCTCCCCTGTGCATTCAGCTAATCACTGCATGCCATGGTTAGCTGTGCTGATACGGAATAAGCAGATGTGTCAAAAGCCCTGTGCCAAACTCCAAGATAAGTTACTATGCAATCATATATGCTTCTGGCTAACCACTTCAGCAATAAAATGGTTGTTGCGACTGGATTGGTAAAAGCAGCCAAAGTGTTCCAGAATCAGGTCTCTGATGGAAATCAGAGCAGAGACCTAAACCTGAGTTTTTCACATTTCAACTTCATCCCTGTGGGGACTTTTTCTTTCTTGCCTCCACAGGAACAAATTTGAAATCTTCAAAACTTTCAATAAATCGAAAAGATATTTCCCTGTCTGCCTGAATGATAAGTAGATAAATACAGTACCCTGGAAACGTCCAGGTTCAATAGACAAATGTTTGCCGTTCAACATAGACGATAGGCAGTCTGCTGCTAATACTCAACAGAGATGAAATGAGACATTTACCTTTACTGGAACCTGTCATTCAGCAGTGCTTGTCTGTAGACCCTCAGGATTCATATTTCTTTTTATATTGATGTAAAAGCCTAGGTTATGTTTCAAAGTGGAGCATTTTCATCTGCTTTTTTTAATAGAGCGAGACATGCAAGGTGGGAAACACTGTTGCTCTTGCGTTTTTTATTTCATGTTCTTAAAAGGTATTGGTCACTTTGGCTGTGGATTTATATGGTATTCATAATCTCTCTGGCAGCTTAAGCTTTACTGAAGTTACAGTAGAAATATCATAAAGCCTGACATTCATCCAGCCTCTCTAGTGAGCTGTAAGCTTAGAAAGCTTTTGGGGCTTATAAAGCTTTACCTAGAGGAGGTTACATACAAGAGAGGGATTAAGATCATCAGGTCCAGGTTTTATGGGTTATTTAAGGGGCTATTCATAAAGATAAAGATATCAGTCACACTGTGACATGGAAAAATGAAAAATAATAATTTTATAGTTTACCTTGAGAAAAACTACAGTACTTGCCCTGCTTTCAGAAACAAAGCTTAGGAGAAGGATTACACAGCAGAAAAAACAGGAGCTGAATGGTCTGTGGAAAGGAAGAATATTTAGTCAGAAATTGATAAGTAGGGTACTGACAAGCAGGTGCAGCAATGGAGTGCAATCCCAAAATATCGGTCTGATACTTCAGAGGAATCAATGGATGGACTGTGGCACTGGAAACAGAAAAACACAAAGAAATTGTTAAAAGGAAAAGAACTTATAAAAATATAACATGCACTTTGTTTAAAATCTCAGCAGCTAAAACTGTTTTGGCATACTGGCTTCAGGTCATGTGTTGTGACATGGGGTGAAGTTATGGCACAGCTCAGTTAGTAACTTGACAAGTTTTCATTCCTGTCTGGGGCAGATGTCCCTGATGGCCTTATGTGAGTCATTTAGCTGTGCCTCAGTTTCCCCATTATGAGTGTATGTCTCACCTCCCTTGTAAATATCTTCCCTATCTTTCAGTGAAAGGACTGTATAGTAGCTGAGATGTTATAATGAGGGTGTGCTAAACAGAATTAGTTAAATCCGCTTTTATATCACAAACTTTTTGTTTGTATGTACATTTCATTAGTTCCAGAAAGCCCAAAAGAGAACAAAAAGGCTGAACAGAGTTCTGGAAAACATAACTAATGAAGGCAGACAGAAAAATAAGATTTTTTGATCTAGAGCAGTCAGAAGAGGAATGTATAATAATTGAGAATATTTAAAGAGATAGCTGCAGTGGGAAGGGATAGACTAATCCTTCTGGGCAGTTGAAAGGGCAAAAAGAATGGGCTTACATTACAGCATGGTAAATGAAGGGAGGACATCTCATCAAAAGGTTTAGATAGCAGTGGAATAGACTGCCAAGAAAAACTGGGCAATCTCAGTCCTTGGGAATGTATAGTAATATCTGCCAGAAACTGTTTAAATCTACAGTCCTTTTTCCTTGGGGCTGAGAAATACATTAGATAATTTCCAAACTTCCCTAATTTCTACAGTGCTTCCTTAGCCCTGAATCTATTTTGGTTAAAAATCTGGGAAATGAGATCCTCTGGAAATTGCACTTCTCAGAATATGACAGTGGTTTTCCTCTGCCTAAAATTTGTGTTGGTGTTTGTCCCATTGCAATGGCTTCATTTTTGTCTCACATAAGGAAGCAGCAGTTCAGTATGGAAAGTAAAATTCAGCTGCTTCAGGTGTGTGTGGCCCCACAAAAATGTTCAGTTTAGTCCCTCCCTTGCTTTTTTGCTTTTCTGCTATCATAGCAAAATGTCCAATATTTTAACATTGTGCTATCTTTTGGGGCTGTCTGTGCTCTCTATGGTAACCCAAGAACAGAACTAATTCACATGTCCTCTCTTTAAGTGACCTTAAAAGCAGATTCCAATTTGCATAATTACTTACCAGTCTAGTTTTCAAGTGTCTTGTCAGTACTGGGCTTTTAGAGTTTTGAATATCTGAACATTTGAGGACATCACAACATCCTCATAAGAGTTTTTACTTTCTAATAGAAATTCTGTCACTAATAGATACACAATTATGTAAGAGTTGATAGACATTTTAAATTTTGTCTGCTGTGCAGCCATATTTAGTTTTATTCAGAATGTGGAAAGCATTTCTTTTAGTAAAGCCATGAGGACATCTATAATTCTTACTACATTATTTCTTATGCCCCATGCTGATGTTATCACAGAATTACTGTGACTGTAGCTAATGCCAGAATGAGCATTTGTTCTTTTGGTCATCTATCATTAAAATGCACTGGTGTCTGTAGTCATATTTCCATGTCCTCGAAGGGGTTTAATCAGTTCCCAGAAAATCACTGAAGAGTAGTTTCAGTTCTATTATAGGCCTTGAAATTTTAATTTTAGTGGTGATTCAAAACAAAATTTTGTGCAGTATTTAATTCGTCAAGAAGGAGAGGTTAGAAAAAAGAGTAAATCTGAAAGGTCCTTCACCCACATGGCTCATGATGGTCTCTTATATCAGATCATCTCTATCATGCTCCTTAAGTGGGCCTCTGTAGATAAAAGAGGGTTTAAAATCTTCCCTTGTTTATGGGAGCATTTCAGATTCAACCTATGGGTTCAGGACCCAGAGGTGGGAAGTCAGTATGGTGGGAAATATTGCTCATGCTACCAGTGCTAGTGGCAAACGTTAGTGACATTGCCATCCATGAAAATGGATTGAGTTTTATCTGGAACAGCCAAGTCAGGAAGTGTGTTTTTTTACCACAGATCTCAAGCTGTGTACCCCAGACTGGGGCCAAAGATCCTATCATGGAGCAAATGATGAAATGCTTGTCAGCATGTTCCCTTATCTTCCTCTTTCTTACCAAGAACTGAAGTGCCAAGGCATTAACCCTGTCAGTCAGCACATCCTTGTATACAGTGGGGATGATGTTCTAACAATATTACTGGTGCTTTGTGAAAATTCTTTCATGGCATCCCAGGGGTGGGAACAGGTGTGCATAGGTACAGTAACAACATGGAAATTCATGTTTCTGAAAGCTATGGAAACACCCCGGAAACCTAAAATGTTGGAAAAAAATACTTTGGCAGTCTTTTCCTCACACAGGCATACGTACATCATGAGTAACTGAGAGATTAGTCAGAAGGAATCTGTGTATTTAATGAATGTATTTAATGAATAGCTCCTAAGTATTTTTATTGTTTCCCTTTTCTCTGGCAGTTTTCTTTTATATTTTAGTTTAGCTTAAGCAAAACATATTAAAAACAATCCCCCTTTATGTTCTTTTTAATATCTACATTTTTGCTGGCTTAAGGCATGTGTTTAGAATTTCTGGTCATACAAATCTTGCAGAGAAAAAGTTGCTAGTTGGCTTTCTTGTATTTTCCCTAGTTGGCAGTTTGTTAATGTAAAAGTAAATGACTGTTGAAATGAATGGCACAGGAACCTGCCTCTCATTACCTCTGTTTACTTTTTTAGCTATTATTTTTTTTATGGTGTTGATAATTCTTTTCCCTAAAGTGTTTGGCTCTTATTGCATTAACCATAACAATATTGCCTTAAAAGCACAGTGATTTTTTCCCCCTCCTCTGATATGCACTCATAGCCAAAACGATATGAAACATGCGCAAACATCATAGAATTTTAAGGCTGACTAGGACCTTATCGTACAGGGTCTCTGCACTCCATTAGAACATAGGCTAAATAATTTACTTTTCTATAAATAATACACCTTTAAAGAAAAAAAGCATTCTGTAACTGAAGGTGCAGTCTTCATGACCTACAGGATTTTAGAATCCATTTATAAATTATTTTAGACTCATTTTTTTCTGTTCACTGTTAAAAACATTGCCAAGAACAATTTGGATGTTTGGCTATGACAACAGATAATAAAAGTAGCTACCTTAGTGGTATATCCAACAATAGCCCCAAGTTGACTTGTGACTATGCTTTACGAAAGGCTGCCCTTAGTAGAGGTTATTATGTGAAAACAATAATTATGGTATTTGTCAGTTCCTCTCAATAAAGCAAATGAATATTTTAAAGCAAAATGTGTTTCTGTCTTATTAAAATACTGAAGTCTTTGAGAATGTCACTTTTTTTCTCATGTGGATTAGTAATGTGAAAATTGTTGCATCATGAATGAAGTTGTTAACTTGGAATAGAAGCCTTCCAGATAAAAGTTCCTTATATACAGGTCTAGCAATCGTGTGATGTGCATTTCAGTATGCATCACAGTTAATACTGAGTAATTAAAATAGTTGATTTAATATCCCCGTGGATCTTTTAGATGTGAGTGATTACCACTGTAAAGTCAGCATTTCTCAATTAATCAGAAGAGCTGATCTTGCACATTTTAGATGCCTGTTGCTATGTCCATGATTGTTTTGCTACAATATAGGATTTGGTTACTTAATGAGATTGCTTAAGTGATTTGCACAAGGTGTAACATGCAATGATCACTAAATCAAGGCCTCAGTTATCACTCTCTGATAATTGAAATGCTAAAATTTGCATTTTTATACAACCACGGCACAGAGATGTCTGAGATAGATGTACAATATTAAAATGAAGAAAAACATGTACTACTTTTATTTTTAAAGAATATGAAAAAAGAATTGAGAGAATTGTAGCTACAATTTAGTAAGGTACAACAATGTAGGAAAACTCACCTGGAAAATTACATTCCTTGTTAAGATTGTGTAAGAAATACCTCTTATTAAATAATTGACCTGTTCTGTTTCCAAATTTTTTCCTCTCATCATGGAAGGGAGAAATATCTCTCCTGTGAAAGAAAAAGAAAATATTTTAGCTATTTACTATAAATGTTTTCTACAGAGCTAACTAAAATGTTCATGTAATAATGGTAAGTTACATCAGAGAAGTCTATCCCTTACACTGACACATTGAGCCAAAACTCATATCAAGGGAAGGCAGAGCTTCCAGAAACACCTCTTGTTTTGTCTTGGTTCTGTGCTCGTTGGTCTGCTCAGTTTCTGTAAATGACAGAAGCTCTAACTCTTGCTGCAGTACAGGAAAATCAAGTGTATAATTCATAGAGGTCTGCTTATGTGGTCTGGCCTCCAGATGCCTTTCACACTAGTTAATTTTGTTTGCCTTCTCTTGAAAGATCAAGCCACTCTCCACTTTAAACCCAATTCCAGTCATAATTTTTTGGTACCACTATGAACTTGTGCTCCTTTTTTATAATTTTTCGTGTTGTAGTTTTTTTCTTTCATGTTGTAGGCGGGGTTTTTTTTAGTTTTTTTGCCCTATTGTCTGGGACTACAGCCACATGAACAGTATGTTGTCTGTTTTCAATTTGTTGGTTGGGAACAATTTTGCTAATTGTCCTCAAGCTTTCAGCCCGCAAATGTGTTTACCAATTCCCATTTTGTGAATTTTCTTTTTAGCAATTTCCAAACATCTTTTCAGTTATTTACTGGTTTGTTCAAATTCCAGTGTTGTAAATAGTCAAATTTGACAATAGAGGCCACCACAGTGGTAACTCAGGTTGTGTAACGCTCTAAAACTACAGCTATATCAATTAAGATGTAAGATGTTTAATATTGTGTAGAAGTGTCAGCGCGGCATGTTTTCAGAGAACTTATTTTTTGAAAGTTCTTTTAGACTGAAAAAGTATGTGTTGGAAAATTTTACTCAATTAAAGAGTGACAAAAACTTAGTTCCTATTCTTGAAAGCATTTTTATTCTGGATATCCCCAAAGTAGTCCAACTGTGTCCCAGTACATTGTAAAACATTTCCTTTTTTTTTTTTTTTTTTTCCCAGGGCTAAATATCTGCAAGAGTTAACTCTTGCAGAATGCAGGGTAAATCCATGAGAAGATTGTCACACAGCTAACCTAATTTTTCAAAGGATACAATGTGAGCAGACTTTTTCCCAATTCCAGCTTTTTCCCTCATGAATATGCTTCTCAATGGGTGTCAGCCAGAAAAGCTGTGACTCCCTATCTTGAACACAGTTTGTTTTGTTCGAATGCATGCTCTGGCTTCTCACAGCTCTTTTAATTAAGAGCTGTTCAGTGAGAAATCCATACTATGAAGCTGAAGGCAATTTTTAATCAAAACTTGCTTTTTAGGTGGAGAAAAGGACCTCATCGTTGAAGTTATCACAGAGGCATTCGTACAAGTGACCCTTTTGACTTTTTTTCTTGTGTTGTGAGGACAACTGTTTTTTCTCATTGTCTTCAATTTGCAGGAAAGGTCTATAAGTGGGCTTAAGTTTTGAATCTTTTAGTGGTTTTTTTTTTACTTCTGATTCTGTCTAAATCTCTTCCACTTCCAAAGTGTGTTAGTCATATATTATACTGCACTTTACAGAAACTGAAAGCATGCAAAGAGTCCTGAAATCATCTTGTCTGAAGAGTTAGAAATACACAAAGAAACACCAGTAATATGTCTTTTGTAACAAAATCTAAAATAACTGAGAGATTTCACGCTGTGTGTGGGTGTCCACCTATCCAATGTTTTGAACAAAAAATCACCCAAATGGTGTTCAACTTGTATTGGATTTTAGCTTTGGTTTGGAGAACCATTCTATTTCAAGTATGTATTTAATATGCACACAAAAATAAAAGGGCAAAATATTGGTGTTGAACAAAGGCATAATTAGTATGATAAGTTACAAGTTGTGGGGGTTTTAAAAAAGAAAATTGCTTGACTGATAAAAATATTTAAAAGAAATGTAACAATAAAAATAATGAACCCCTTCCTGGGTAAGCCTGGTTCATCAAATGTGCTGTGTACACTAGTTGCTCTGGTTAGTTTATTATGTAACTAGTTTATAAAGCATAGGCTTTTCTCTTTGACCTGTCAGATTTTGGGACTATATTGTTTCCATTATGTCAAGTATTTTGATCTTACTCTGGATTGGGTGTGCTTCTGCTAAGATTTTGCCATTGGAACTGGCAAAGGCATTGTATATCAGAAATGCCACCAGCCAGGGCCTCGCGCTGTCTGTCTCTGCGTATGAGGAATTGGTGTTCTGTTAACTGATTATTTCACTACTTTACAAGTGAATTGCATTTAACCCTTCTGCATTCTTGGGACGGTCTTTGTGAAGTCAAAAAGGCAGACATAGCATTGGTAGAATGGTAAATTTCTTCCTCTGGTGGCATGTCGCAGTCTTAAGATAGTACTGAGGATTTAAAAAGGCAAACATCTCTATGTATACACTCCTTCCCTCTAATAAAATACACGTTTTTCACATGTGGGTAGTACCAAGTGAGCGATCTCTAAATCTCTTGCCAAACAGCAGTAGCTCAGAAATTACCTGCAAAGAATATCTGGTTTAGTCAGTTGTCTTTTGTTTTGGGTGGTCTTCTCCTCATTTTCAGCAATGTTGATGTATGTGATAGAAAGTATCCTTTCTGAGGCAACTCCTGTAGTTCCTGACTGCTTTGACTGTTTCCTTCAAGAAAAGTAGCTGAAGTTGTTCTATTTTTTTATAGCATATGAAAATTGAATAACTGGCAATTTAATCATAGACTCAATAGCTGAACTCAAGATCTTAGGAAAAAAAAATGCTTGGCTGCATAAATCTTTTCTGAATACCACATCATAGGACTGGAATGTATCAGATGCCAGAAATGTAGCTGATAAGAGTCCAGTTTTTAAAGCTGTTGTTTTCAAAACATTTATCTTGCTTTATCATCTTAATCAGTTTTCTGGTGTAATAAATATTCTGAATTTGAAGGTGTAAATTACATCTCTTTTAAAATTTCACCATGTTTTCTTAAAAGAATTAATTTTCTTAGAGGTTTTTTTTTCAAAAAAGTAAAGGAAAAAACTTATATGATTAAAAAAGTAATTTCTTAACAATCATGCTTCTTTTGTGCTTAGGAGTGGTGAAATTGAGACATCTGCTTTAACCTTGAAATATTTTTGCACAACTTCTGGAATAAGATATAAGGAAGCTCTACAGTGAATTGTCAGCTGCGTATGGTCTGATCATTTTTCCATTTTAAGTGGATTGCATATCATTGATTTTACTGGGTTCCACCAAAGTCAAAGCAGGTTTTACTATCTTTGAATATGATCAGAGGTACATCACTGTAGAGCTCTTCAGAAAATCCCTCCCCAGATGTCCATATAGAAAGTATTTGGAAGTTCATGTCTTGGCTAAACAATGTTCCTATGTTAGAGGAAGCCAAAGTTGTGCCCCATGCCTTTAAAAGATTTTACTTGCATGGTGCTGCATCATTGCTGTTCAGTGTTCAGAAAAGAAAAAGGCTGAAAGAACTCAAAAAGAGTTGCTGTGTACACTTGGCAGTGATTATATGTTGTAACTTGTGGGTTTTGTCTGCAGATTACTGTGATCTCACTCAGTGAAATGGAAGAGGTTTTTATATTCTGCTTTTTGTCTATGTAATCCCCATGTCATGTGAATCCCTTCATGGTACTTAAGAATTGACTTAAGCTCCAGCAAAAATCTCAGATGGACAAACTCTTCTGGAAGGACTGATACTGAATTTTAATTCCAGCACTTTTCATGCTTTGTACAGCACACGGTACCATTTGCAGGAGTCAGAGCACCTCTGGTACACAGGGATTCAGTGGGAAATGAACATTCTCAGCACTCAAAAACTGAGCCAAGGAGAAGGCAGCATTTTTGTTGTATTGTCCTCTTTCTCATCTAGGTTTATTGGGGATTGTTCAGTAGCTGGCAGAGTCAGTTAAAATACCATAAGAATCCAGACATCCGCTCATGTTTCTACTTATGCATCCATCCATAATCTGACACAAAGAGGAAAGCTTTCTTCTTTCCCTTGAAGTGGTTTGCTTTTGATTACAGTGGTATGATTTTTTGAGCTTTCCTCATATTTTACTGTAGCTTCTGCTTCTAGTGAGAAGACAGCTCAGCCTGGCCAGGGTTTTAATCTTTAGGGTGAGGTCTGCAGTACTTCTTATCTTAATCAGCTACTGCGTTTATTCACTTGAAATATGTGGAAATCTGAAGAAACATCTCCTATTAGCAGGGATCAAGCCAAACTTTAAATAAAATCTAGCCTCAGAAATTTGTGGTATTTGATATTAGGTTTCTATTAGTTTTTCTTTATAGAATTCAATATCAGAAATAATACAATAGCAGCAGAATGGAAAATAATGTTACATATTTTAAAAACAAAGAAAGGTCTTAAACTAGAATTTGGTCATCAAAACATGAATGTTTTGAGTCACAAACATAAATTACTTAATAGCAGTTGGTGAAACTTTGTTTCTTGCCCAGAAGCTCTTCTGTGGTGCATCCAGTTTGTTCTTTAAAGTTTGTCATAATTTAATTGTCTTCATGTTTGTGGTTCAGTTTTTTATACTGGCCCTCACAATAGTTCTCATCATCAGTCCCCATTATTCCTTTTATATCATTCCTCATGATAATTACACTGTCAGAGTGTAAACTTAGAAGTATTTATACAAATACCAATGATAACAAATATCATGATAGTCAAATGCTATGCAAGTAGACTTTATATGGCTGAGGTAGTCTATGCATTCAAGAACCAGTTACTTGAAATGCAAGGAGGTACTCTGCACCATTAGACACCAGTGTTGGGCTCCAATTTGTCAACAATTAGGAAAAACACAGAAGACCAATACGCCCAGTTGAAACACTGATCTAGTGAATATGTTCCCTTGTGGACCTTTCTTGGGGTCATGGTATGTATCACACACACACAAAGTTTTCATGAAGGTTAACAGTTTTTGCCTGTTATATTTTTAAAGCTATAAAGCAACTCCAAGAGGGTTGTCCCCTTAAAGTAATAATATAATAATAATATAAATGTTAAATAGTAATAATAGGGAAATGTTATGATTTTTCTTCATGTAGCATGAACTTTCATAAGTAAACTAATACTAGTTTGCATTATCATACCTCACTGGAAATATATTATCTGGAGGTAGGATTACCATGTCCTTGTGTACTGCAATAAATAAAGTTACTTGACTTTTTCTTTGAAAGTGCAGTTAATATAAATTACATGTGATTAAAATGACTGATAAAAATGATCCCAAAACATTATATGTTTATAATTCAACTTAAACTTCATTTATTATTGTGTTTATTTGGATTGTGCAGGTGGATCTCCTGTACTGCCTGTATGCGCTGACAGATTTATAAATCCAGTCCAATGGCACAGAGCCTTTGTCCACACTTTAAGTAAATTATGCTCTTGAGTATAGGCTGCTTTGGTCATGGAAAAATATATCTGTTTGAGACTTGAATGAATAATGATTTTCATTGTTAGCACTTTTTTATCAGCAGCAATAAGAGAGGTTTGAATGAATATCTAGGCTCCCAATTATATATATGGGTATTGCCATGTCCCTGTAATCCATCTTTTCTAAGTATGACACAGTATGTTTATTTCTGAAATGTCACATGCTATTAAATGTCTCTTACTTGTCTGCTTTAAAGTAACACACCCTTCAGTCACACCAATTCTGACAGAAAGACAGTCACGTATTTTTACTTTCTCATCATGTCCTGTCTTATGTGGATGTGAGGAAAAGCTTGGGATTCAGCTAGTGAAATAGAGAATGATAATCTAGAATCAGCACTTGCCAATTCAGTTGAAAAGTCAGAGACCTGTCTGGTAGACAGGCAGGATAGGTTTCCTTTGACTGTCACACAAGGGTGGTTTTCAAATTTGACTCATTTTAAACAACAGAAGAAAACTTTAGTAAGAAAATAATTTAAGGAAAGTACTAAGGCTAGAAAGCTGTCAGTTCAGTAATTTGGAAATAACAGAGTTGAAGAATTCAGTTTGCCTATGAATTTTCCCCATCTGTGGTGATGAGGCAGGTTTTAGTACAAAGCCACCTGCTTTTTGTCATTGGCCTCCAGCTTTGGAGCAAACATGTTGTGAGGCTGAAAACAAACATGGGGTTTAAGGTCTTTGCTTGAACTGTGGCCAGAGGTAAAATATGTATTCTGAACAAGGTACTGGATTGCAAGAAGATCTCAAGGCCTGGGGTGGCTGAAGGCTGTGTTAGAAAACTGTCTCTGACACTTTTCTGCTAGGAGTGACTGAGCAAATGAATTTCATGGCTATCTTTAATGTGTCTCATTTTCTGTGCCTAATTTATACCCACAGAACGATTTGCATCTCTAATTGCAGCTGAAGTGAGTAGGAACTGTGTTTGAATATATTAACCTCTATTATAATGCTGCAAATCACAAGTAAGTTAGGTCCTGTGTGACTGAAATGAGATACTTAACATCAGAAGATTCTTCTGATCTTGATATTCCCCAGCTACACTTCTGTAAAATGAGTTTAAGAATACTTCTTCCCTCACAGTCATTTTATAAGTTTTTAATTAAAATAACTGTTGGAGAAATTTTCAAATGTCATACTAACGAACAGCAGAGAAGAGCTCATGAGGAATTCAGTGATTATGTCTGAGGAGAGGACTGGAATTGCTTCAAGGCTGAAGGGTAACACATTGAAGAATTGAGGTAAAGCAGGATACTGCAAAGTTGCTTATTTCATGCATTTTGTCCTTCCTGTGCACTAAATGAGATCCTGCAAAAATTGTAGTATGTGATTATGTAATTGAAATTTTTTTCTATGCACAAAGGCCAGAGGAAGGTTAACTGTGGCATTTCCTAACTTCAGTAGTCCTTGATTGTGCAGTTCTAATGGTGTCTGAATGTTTCTGGGAGGGGTTTGTATTGTTGAGATGTCTGTGTATACGTAGATAAAAATATAATTACTCTCAGAGATGCTTAGTTAGAATTTTAATGTATCCCATATGCAGAGGAGAAAGTCTTGTTAACAAAATGTAATTTACTTATTTTTCTTGTTTCATTTATTCTCACTTAATCAAGATGTTTTCCACTATATTTTTGAGACAGTTTAAGAAGGCTGAGATTGACAGTGATTGGAGTAATCAAACTGCTTCCCTGTGAAGCAATTTGCTTAAGAGTAGAAGAACTTCCCTTTTAATATAATTATTTATTGCAGTGTTTGAATAACCCACCAGTTAGAACAGCAACGTGGTTCTGCGTGACCCATGTAACATCAGAACATAGTCTTTCATAATGAAAAACAGGAACAGAGAATTCTGTTGTAGTACTTCCTGCATGCTCCTATCACTTGATTTTTTTTCCTTCAATTTTTTTATTTCATGGGTATTTCTTGTTGCACATTTGAAAAATATAATTTCTTCATCTCTTCCAGTATTCTCTCCAGGGTGATACTGTGCATGGGTGTGGTTTGGTGTGGTTTTTGGCTTTGTTTGTTTTTTTTTTTCTTTTTTGCTTGCTTGTTTGCTTTTTTGAATGTTTGTTTTTAAGGCACTGTAATTATTAGTTTATTGATGATTGATTTGCATCATGCTGTTGGAAAAAGAAAACAAAACACTCGGCATTTGGAATAGAGGATTCAATGTTCTCAGCAAAAGAGTGACAAGAAAATATCTATCTAGAGAAAATATGTTAACCCTTTTACTTCTGCAGTGTTAGTTTCTGGAGGAGTACTGGGGAAGTGTTGGAGTCTGACTGAGTAGGTCCTGTGTGGACTGAGGTTTGAATGAAGGTGGCATTTTACTAGGAAGTGGGGTTCTCTGAAACACATAAAATCTTTGTGTATCTGAAGTAATGGCAGGGTGCCCAGAGCTTTGTGGAAAGATTCATAATTCTTCAGCAATAAATAAAATAAGTAAATAAATAAATGTATTCAGTCAAGGGTAGGATATCTTTGATGTGAAGGTATTCTGCTAGATGAAAGACTAGAACTGGCATGCAGTGCTGATCATCCCCCTGCTTCCTTAGCGCCTTTGGTGCCAACATCCTCGAAAAGAACAAGGATTGTAATCCTTAAGACAGCAGATTTGAAAAAAGGATTTCCTTTAGAGCTCAGGTTGTTTTTCTTACCCTCCAGACATGTAGCCACTGGTAAGACAAATGAGTCTTCTAGAAATTAGGACATGTTTAATAAGTGGCAGTTTTCAGATTACAGGTCATCAAATAATTTAATTTTCCTCTAACTGTGAACAAGGTCCTAATGCCCATCTGCCCTTGAAACAGATGTAAGTCTGTTACTGGTTTAAGCCAGGGGTCAAAGCCCAGTATTTATAGACAGACACCTGGAACAGAGGAGTTAAAACAAGGCCTGTGTAAATGATGCTTCCCCTCAGAACTCTCTCAGTCTTCAACTGCTTCCATTTTGGGAATATAAATCTCACTGAGGCTTGTGTGGCTTGCCTGTTTAGTAGCCTACAATGGATATCTGCCAACTAGTTGCCCACTCTCCTTTTGAACTTGCACATCCACAGTTGTCCTCAGGCAGGGACTGCCATGTGTCCCCTTCTCTCTGCATGAAGAATCACCTTGTTTTCCTTACTTTGAATCTGGCTTCTATAACAAGAGACCACCAAGTGAAAACAGTGAGCAGGTACTCCCTATCTCTCTTTCCCCTATAACCCACAGACCTTTTGTAGACCTTTGTTAGATCTCACTACATCATCTCTTTCCCAGCTTGAAAACTACTGGACTACTCCCTCCCTTGCCCTGACCATCCCCACCCAGTACCCACACCCATACATCTTCTGCCTGTGGCACAGCACAGTCTCACTGTGTCAGAGCTGGGTTAGTAGACAGGGTGAGGTGAAGAAGCAGGTCCAGGGTCCATCCAGGAAGTCGTGTCAGGAACAGCCAGAGACAAAGGCCAGAGACAGATACACCTACAACCTATGTTCAGCAAGAACTGAAAGCCAATTAAGGGCTTTTAGTGTACTCAGGGCACTGTCACACTTATCTACGTTGAATTTTATTTGTCATTTTATTGCCTAGTCACTCTGTCTTATAAGAGGCCCATTTTTCTGTTCTTTACAGCTTGCCTTCAAGGTATCTACTGTCTTGAGAGCTTTTCATCATCAACAACCTTTGTACTCTTCTACTGCTTTTCCAGATACTTTCTGGGTATGTTAATTAATGTGGATCCCAGAAAAGACCCCTGTGGAACTCTGCTGGTGACCCTTTTTTTTTTGCAGCTTCACATTTGCTCCTATGCCCTCCTCATAACCAGTTCCTTGTCTGTACCAAAACTTTCAGTTTTATACAATGGTTTCTTAGTTTCCTTTAGAGCTTATGGTGAAAGTCTTTGCCAGAAAGTTTCTGGATATCCAAGTGAACTATGTCAACTGGGTCACATTAACCCGAATAGCACAACTGAACCCTGTAGAGAACTCCAAGAAGTTTAAAAGACAAAATGTGACTTTACAGAAGTCATATTGACTCTCCCAAATAGATTTTATTTATCCAGGTGTCCACTAATTCTAGCATTTCTTATACCACAGATTCTTTGTGGTAGCAAAGGCACTAGTCTGGTCAGAGGGAAAAATTGGAGTAAACAAATTTTACCTGACTGCCAGTTACTGGCAGCCTTTACAGGTGTTAACGTTATTAGCAAATATTCAGGATGTGTGACCTGTAATTACACTTCTGTCCCCGTGCTCTAGACTAAGACTGCATCTGGCAGAAATGGGCTTGAAAATAATAGGATGTGTTTGATCATGTTGACAAGCAGTGGAAAGGACTGAGCGGTACTTCTAGTACTTTATTAAAATGCAATGAAAGCTTCAAGCAGCTCACTTGAGTGTTAGTTCCTCACAGCTGTGAGCATTAGCAGAAGAACCTTTTCAGTTGCAACGAATAGCTAGACCACAGTTTTACCACCCTGACAAAGATGTCAAATGTCTTTCATACAATGCTCCCTCAGACTGTGAAGGAGAGAAAAGAACCATTACTGGAAAAAGAAAGCATTAATTTCTGCTTTCTTCTGAAATGCAGAAGAGACAGAAATAAACTAAAATGAAACAGGAACCAAGATAGTCAGCAATTCACTGTATACGCTGTAAGTCCTTTCTCACAAATGAGGGAACAAATCTGCTATTCTGCACAGTGCAGATCTGGTAGCCATGGCAGTAACGGTTCTACCTTTCTCGAAAAGGACAGAGCACTTCTGCATATCGTTATATCAACTCAGGTATGGTCACATAAGTAGATTATTTCTTGATCGATGGCCAGTTCAGAGATCAGCTGGCTCAGACTTCAGATATTTTTAGACCTCTCTGTTTGAAACTGTTGTGCTAGTTTTGGGTTTTTTTACTAAGCCCAAGTGCCAAGAAACTTCTGATACTATTACTTTCTGTAAAGTAATTGCTTTCTCAGAACAGGAAGGCTTGTTGCTTGTAAATAAAATAGCAAGGTTTGCATGTGCAGAGAATAACAAAATTGGCTTAAAGGAGACTTAACTGTAAGACAAAATAGTGTGAACAAGAATAACTAAATTATTTATTTAAATTGCTTGAATTTTAATTCTTAGGAGTTATCGGCATTACAACTGAAACAGCAGATCTTCACATATTCCACAAAATAATAGATCTATACCTATTGGTATATGGGCATGATTCATTGCTAGAACTTCTTAGAATTCCTTTAAAATTAATGACATTAATGGTGTGAAAGAGTAGCTGAGAAGTCAGTAGAAGTGTGTTTCTTTATGGCTACCTAGTGCCTTGTCTAGAATGGTTTTATCACATTTCCATACTAAAGTTATGTTTTACCACTTTAAGTGACTAAAAGGAGGAAAATCATGGACTTCTGATTATAGTAATACATTTCTAGTATATCTGTTTCCCATAGTATCTTGGTGTTCTACAGTGTTTGCCATCACTTTGACTCCTCGAAGTTTTAGAAATTTGTACACTGTAACTGTTTTCTTATTGTCACCATCATCTTCCATGAAATAATACATGTTTCACATTGCATCTGTGCTAAGAGTCACAGATTACAATCAGAACAAGGTGATTTCCCATTATACCTCCTGCTTTGGTTTTTGAAATGAAACTGGACCTTTGGTTAGTATTGGGGATAGTCCTAGGAGAAGAACTGGCTTCAGGCAGAGCAGAGTTGTTTGGAGCCGAAGTCTGCTATAGGCAGCAGAGCAGATGTAGTCCTGCTACGTACCATATAGGGTGGCCTCGCTGCCATTCAGGAAGGGATGTGTATGTGTGCACATGCTTTTATCTCCTCAGTGATAAAGCAGTAGGTGCTGCAAGGCTGGCTTTCCAAAACTCTACATCACACCTGTATCACTCAGCCCGCTCTGTCCTTTATACTTTGCTGAAGCTGCTTCATCAGAGCCCGTTGTCTACAGACGGGCAAAATAAGGCCATTCTTACTCTGCTCATAAGATCTCCATGTAAGCATGGTGGTGTTTATTTTTCTTGATTTGTCGCACCTGGAAGGTTGGTATGATAAGCTGGTTTAGACTGCATTATTTATATTTTTGTCTCTGTTTTCATTTTGTGTTTGTTTCATCAGTAGAGTCAGCCTCAGAGGTAGCACTTGTGAAGAGCCAAGAAGCTTTGAAAGAAAAGGTGCAATTGTCTGTCTAGTCATAAATGAATGAAGACACTTCTGGCAAATATTTATGAGGCACAGCTGGTGATGAATCTAGGAGCTGCCTGATTACTTACAAACAACTCTTTGCCATTTCCGTAATTAAAAACTGTTTAAACTTGCTGCTGGCACTTCATTTTATTTAAGTTTAGAGTTTAAGCTGATGCTGACTTATCAGATGAGCCAAAAAGAGGTGTTTAGACTGCCACCATTACTTCTTCATAGTGCACTGGGTGATTCAGTAGTGGAAGATGTTACAGTTTCGTAGCTATTTAGATGACATCAACTATTTGTTTCTTTAACATTGCATAGATTAAAGTGGTACCTGAATGGTTGTGTTGGAAGGAAGGCATTCCACTTGAGCATCAAGAATGCTCTGCGGGTTTCATAACTGATCCAGACTGAAGATAATATGCAAAAAGTTACCATCTGAGTTATTATAAGAATTTTTCCTTCTTGTAATTGTTGTAGCCTGATCATAATGACTCAATTACCACATGCCACAAAATGCTGTAATTGCTGTTAGTCCTGTATATTGTCAGAGCCTGTTTTGGCTGTTCTGGCTGAATAGTGTTGAGTCTGACTGCAGGAGGGGATGGGAACTGCCTGGATGGAGAAAAGCCAGCAGTCATGAGAGTCACAGAAGAGGTGTCTAGCACACACAAAAGCCTTTCAGGCTATAGATGGATCTCCAGCACTCTGTCTCACTGCAGAGTTTGCTGCACAGTAACACTTAGAAAAACTACAAAGAGGACAGAAAATATCAGAGTTCCTGGAAAGCTTGGGTGAGGAATTGAGTTGTTATTAATTAAGATTGATTTTTCTACCCCAAATATATTGTTTTTGTTGAAACTGAAAAGTATAACAATTTTAAAGAAAAGTGCCAGGATAAAAATTCTAGCTTAAATGTTTTAATGGTGGAGAAAAAAATGTTGCTTTGAAAATTCAAAGCAAAGTTTTAAGCAATTGTTTTGAGTTTCCTTCAATATTTATGAAAGGTTTTCTAAAAATTTTTAAAGCAATAACACTGTGATATTTTTGCATTTCTTTGGTATTACTTTGCAGAATGCAGTTATTTGTATACTACTTATGTTCAGAAGGTCTGATTAGCATGTCATCTTTGTAATTTTCCAGTTACTTCTTTGCTACACCAAATTAATGTTTGGATCAGGTGAGCAGGTATTAGGTTCATATTAAATACCTGCAGGTATTAAAACATTTCTTAACTTTTCCATGCACACTGAGGAGGTGCTAGACTGAAGCTATTCTGAACCACACTGGAGAGTTTCCTGTTGGTTTGCACACACTGCTCAGCAAGTTTTGCTGAAAAACTTGCAATGATTGATGCTAGTGCCAGCCACACAGCTACTAAAATAGATTTAATAGATTTCATAACTACTAGGAGATCTGGAATAGCCTGTCTCTTAAGGAAGGAGATACAATAATTCTTTAACTCTTGGCCAGAAGCTGTTTTGCAGACTAGACTTGGCACTAGGGTCAACACAAGTAATTAGAAAAAGAAGGAATACTTTCCCTAAGGACCTCTTTATATAAGCTATATCTGAATTGAACTATTAGCTGAGAGTCCTTGATTAAAAAAAAACTATAGAAGAAAGCAAGGATAAAGTCACTAAGTTTTACCGACTGAACTTATGACCCAACTCAGATGATCTGTCTGAAAATTCTGACATTCTTGTCATGACAGTCTACCATAGTTCTGGGCTTAGTCACAAGTTTGGTGTGGAAGAAATAATGCTATCAACAGGACTGTAGCAAGGTAGATTTAGGTCAACAAAATGGCATGCATACAATGACTACTTGATTATACACATAGGTAGTGTGAAAGAAATTGTTTAATTTTTCTTATCCATAGCAATTAGACACTGGTCAGGGTGAAATGCAAGACTTCCTTTATTTCCTGTTTACACAGGCTCTATCCAGTTTTGGACTCTTGTCTTCTTGTTCCTCTGTACTCTGGCTATCCAGCTAAGTTCTCCCGCAGCCATGGTGTTGGACTAATTTCTGTAGAGTTATGAAATGACTCATGACTCATTCTTCTCTTGCTTGCATGAGTGAAATATGCCCACTAAAAAAATCTCACCGTGGTATGGCAAGGAACACTTACTGACTTGTTAAGTATTCTGAGCTGTGTTTAAGCAGGTCTATAAAGCAGGTTCCAGCCTATACAGCACAGCATTAATATACCTCTTCTAATTCCTATTTGTACCATGCATGGCCTGATGGATGCTTTGGAATGTCCTTGCTTTCAGGATATAGTGTATCATATTCAGAAGGAGACACTATTAGGAGAAAGGAAGAGTCAGATACAGCCCTCACTGTTTTTTCACTAGACTCTTTTTTTGTGACCCGCCCTTATGTGAGTACAGTGATACAAGCATTTAGCAAGTAAAGTTTTGTTATGCTATACTTTACCTTATTTTCAGTGTCTGTAGTTTTCCTGTTGTGACTCTGTGTTACAGCCAGGACTTGCCAAACTAGCTCTATGTTTTTAGACCACTTCTTGCCTTTTCTGACACTACCTCCATAAAGGTAACACATTGCCCAGATAAGGCCTTTTATTTATGTTTTTCTTTCCCTCTGGTAAAGTGCTATGATCTGCTTCATTATCTTATAGTTTTTATTACTTGCTGCATTCAGATAGGTGTTAGAGGGACATAGGGCAATGTTGTTGGAACAATTTTTCAGATTACTTCTTGTTTGTGCAGATTTTCTCTTCATTCTGTATGCCTGGTAGGGACCACATTGAATAATGATTCGAAACTAACACCATAGGTTTACTAATAAGAACTTTCTGCACTCTCTTGCCTGCTGTTTTCTAATCAGATATTATAGTCACTCATAGGTAGTATGCCTCCCATATGAAAACTTGCCATGCTTCAGGTGTTCACCTTAAGCAGCTTTTATATTTCTGTTGAACTTTATGGGTGAAGATAGTAAGGTAGGTCGTTTGTTTCTAGGACAGAAACTACAGCACCAGCAGTCAGACCACCCTATCAGGTTTCATTGCTGTCAACTACAGTTTTTCATGTTTGAGCCTACAGAATGTGCTCCAAATGCCACTGCAAACAGTAATAACATTTCTTTTGTGTTAAGAGTTTTGGATGAAGCCTAAAACTAGATGGTCTAGTCAAGGATGATGAAAGGATAAGGCTTTTACTTAAGCGTGTAATTTTGAACTAAAATAAAGAGAATTAGATATATTTTATGTACTTTATTTGTTTAATATGTTTAAACATATCTTCTTCAAAACCTTAAATTTATTACCCTGAATTTGTATTTTTAAGTTTTCATCCAGATTTCTGATGAAGTCTCTAGAATATCTATATGGATAACAGTGAACAGAATTCACCCTAACTTTCTTCTTGACACTGTGGTAGGCTGCAGATGTGGAAGACAGCCACTATTGCCACCAGTCTCCTTAGACTGCTTTTGAACACTGCACTGGTATGCTTCATTAGCCCTTGAAGTGAATTTCCAATGCAGGAAATGGTCATTGACATAAATCCTAAAACAGTGAAGATAGAAGTCATTGATGGGTTCATTTATGTACTCAAATTTACAGTTTAATAGATTACACATGAAGAAGTTAGGAAAAAAAAAAAAAACAAACCAAGGAACAACAAGAGAACCCCAAGAACACTGCTTTATTATCTTTTTTGTAGGAGGTGAGTTTAAATACCTTGCTTCTCTACTTAGTGCATTGTGAAAGGTCCTATTGGTAACGTAATGAATTGTGCCATAGCAATGGGCATATGCTTTATATTTTGCTACTTTTTTATTAATTGCCACACATGGCAAATTGCTTTTCTGTTAATCATTTTGTTCCTTAACACTGAGATATTTCTCTCTAATTCTCCTTCCAAACTTTGCAGTTAACTCTGCATAATCATGAACCTGTCAGCATGGGTAAAATTATACCGACTTAACTCTTTGCTTCTAACTTTTGTTATTGACTGTTACTGCAAAGTAAATCTACATTCAGAAAGCAAAATCCTCTCCCTCTTTAAGAGAAGTATGCTTATACTCTCCACGCTAGTATGTTTATATCTTTGGGCTTGCATCATTGTTTGTTCAAATGCTAACTTTAAGGTTTTGAGTATCTGTAGAATCATTGTGACTAAAAACTATATTAAAAGGTAAATAATGGGAAAGCAGTAGGAACTGTTAGTACTCTTGGAAATTTAGCATCAGATGTTCAATATTAGAGTTTGATTAGTGTGTGTCCCATATTTTTTATTAGGCCCATTTTATTTTAGATCTCTGTCAGGCTTCATCACTGGAAGACTCAGGACTTACTATCCTGAAGAATTCAATCTTTGCAGGTTTGAAAATTTCAACAATAGAAAAATTTCAGTCAAACTGGGCTTCGATTCTCAGAGGTGTCCAGATGATCTGTCTAGATACTCTGTGACTTTCATATTGTTATAAGTTCATATTCCAGGTGCAAAGACAGAGAAAATTGATAAATGGACTCCAACTCTAAATACAAAGATATCTTTTTCACTGTACCTTTGAAATAGGCTCTCCTTGAAAGCAGTTGAAATGTAATAACAAATGGTATTGGAAATGGTATGAAGAAGGAGAGTGCCACGGTCACTGGTATTCTCTGAGGTAGGTTTTGCTAGAAAGATTAGCTGAAAAATTGTATGGTGAGAATGTTAGGTTTTGAGATGAATTCACATGTTGGCCTGCTTGAACTTCAAAGTTTTATTGAATACAAAACAACTGCAGAGTTTAATAATTCAGGAAAATATTTTAAAAAAATAATCTCAAACAGAAGGAATATGGAAGCAACCCAGGACTTGGCTGTCATTAATTAAATAGTTAAGGCAAATAATGCAGTACAATGTGTTAAAGGTCAAGTAAAGGCACAATACTGAGTTGTGAATGTTAGTGAATAGTCATTATTAAGAAAGAACAGTTTGTTCATTTAGTTTTACAGAAGGATGATGCCATAAAATTCTGTCTCGAACTCACTTCCTGTCTCATTTTAAGGAACACTGTGCACCTGTCATTATACTTCCTAATCTTTTAAAACCTCCTTAAAATGTGTCTCCAGAGCTAACAAAATACCTTTTTCCTGTCTGCTTTATATGTAAATAACAGATTCATGAAAGAGATTTCCTTTTGTTGATTGGCTTGGTTTGATTTCAGAAATTGCAGAGTGAGTTAATTGTAAAACTCTGCAGTTTCCATTAAATGGCAAGTGCTTTAGGTGTTGTTTCCAAATAATGCTGATGACTGCAGAAAATAAAATAAAATAAATTCCTTCACATGAAGCAAGTTCTGTTAAGACTAAAAAAGACTAAGACTTGTTCTTATAAGCTGAATAACTTGCTGATTTTGATTTGGGGAAACAAGACGTTTCCCCAAACAAACAAGAAGTCTATTTTCAGAATTCCTCTTTCAGTGAAGAATTGATTTCTCCCATTTTTTCCTCAATTTTTGAGATTGAAGCTGTCCAGTATTGCATGATTAAATGTTATACATGTTTTTAATATAGTGACCAGTTTAACATTATAGCAATCATGCTTAAAAACATGACACCATATCTGTAAAGCTGTTCTTCAAGATGTAAACAAATAGTGAAATCAGGACATAAAGCATTTTGAAATCTAACAGATAAGTTTTAAAGCCAAACTTAGTCAAGCTTGTCATAGTTTCCTTGCTTAAAGAGAGAATATTTTCAGTCTTGATGTGATAAGTGATCATAGTTGACAAAAAAGGCACAGTTAATCACTTGTTTCTGATTTGATCATTGTAAATATGTTTTTTTGCTTTCAGTGAAGGAGCAAGATGCAAAAAGAGAAGTGAAGCACATACTGTCTATACTCAAGGAGTTAAATACACGTGATTTGATCAGAATCAAATTCTTAACTTTGAAGTCCATTCATCCACAGAATATTTTTCTTTAGAGAACTGGTATAAAAAAGTTGGAAAAAGCAGTGGAATGTATAGGGAGACTTTTTTATTGATTGCAGCGGGAGTTCAGTGTCTAGAGCAGTTGGAGAATTGGATGGAGGTTAGAAAAATAAACCCCATAGCCCAGAGTGACAAAAAAATAAAAGGTTCAGATACAGTCACGGAAAGATCAGTCATTGTAAGCTTAATGGAAGCTATAAGGAGACACTTGATTGTTTGATAGAAGACTTCGCAGTCTGTGTTCACAATGTTTTCTTTTTTGCTGTTTTGTAAAGGAGAAATACACCAACAAATAGAGGTGGAAACTAGTAATACAGCAGTGAAGGAATTAGTGTTTTGAGTTAGGTATGCCATTCCCTTCCATCTTTACATCTAATAGAAACAATATGATAAGAAAGCAGTTCTAGATGCTGTATCACTGAAAGTATTCAAAATTGTAATGAATGCCTTGTTTGAGAATAGAGAGCAAAAAACAGCATTAGAGAGATCAAATGTCCAAAATGCACACACTTTTCCCCCACAAGAGATATTAGTCTGCCGTATCCTACATGGCGTTATTCTGTTCTCAGCAATGAAAAACACCGAGAAGTAATTTCTGATCTCACTTTTACTTTTGTAGCTGCATTATTTCCAGCAAGTCCCTAAATGAACAATTTCTTTAGTCTGTGTCCAGTGTATATGTTGAAGAAATGTATTTCTTGTATGCATCTGTAGGACTGAGGTTTACTAAGATGACTTGTGCCTAGATGTAACATTATTTTAACCAGTATCTGTGTGGTTTGGTGGGATCTCAAGTTCCTACAAACCACACCTCACTAAAAGATTGTCAGCTGTTTTTCCACTCATTTTTTGAACAGCTTCCCAGACAAGCATGAAACTTGTTTGCACGAATGATGCCCGAGAATTTATTTAGCCATACAGCTCTTCAGCTTGTGCAGCCAGGTGTAGCTGTGTTGAAGCTAACAACACTCATCGATTTAGACCAACTGAGGATGTGATCCTCTTTATAACAATGCAGCAGCTGAACAGCTAGGAGCCAGCAGCCAGAACTTCTTGCTGGAGGAGACAAAAACACGACATTCTTGATGACCATTTCTCTTGTAAAACTTAGCACAATTTGTGATGAAGTGTGATATGTAGATTTCAGGTTGAAAACATTGTTACATGCAGCAACCTTACAAAAAGTACCTCACTTGTTCCCAGCCTATGGCTTCCCGAACTTAATTTTCTCTTTACTGAAATGCATCCTTAGCCTCTGTGTTTATTGTATTCATTTGAATACTTACTAGTTAATACTTTTTTAACCAGCTGAACTGTCAATACCACTCTTTGTCCCAAACTTCTGCTACTTCGTGGAAAAAAATCTAACTCAGGCCAAAACCAGCAAGTCAATTCTGTTATTTTTATAAGATTATCACAGGAATGCCAATGAAAATATTCTTAAGTTACAATGGGTGTAACACAGGATTTTCACATTACCCCCTCCCTCTGGGGGAAATCCATAACTTTGTCTACAGTGTGAACTCCACTCATATGGGTCAGGGCAGATTTACCCAGTTCAGCGTGTTTGTTTCCACTTCCATTTTCATTGGCACAAAACCAAACAACTAAGGGGAAACAGGCAGTGCAGGGCCCCTACCCTGGCTCTGAAAGTATTTTCTTCTATTGTAGCTGGTTCCCTCAATTTCCCAGATCAATCAAAACCTGCTGGAGTCACTGCTGTGATAAAGCTGGTTGCTGTCAGGGGGTAGGATATCTGTGTTAGAGTGATCAAGAGGGGTCAGAATTTTTTTAGGGCAATAATAACCCTAGAGAAATAAATATCTACTGAATTCCAGCATAAAATGGGGCCTGGGAGCAGTATGGAATATCTGTAAGCACAGTGAATTTCTAGTGTCTCTCTATTGTGCTAGCATAGCATCCCACTCTGAGAGAATGAAGAGCATCAGCTCTTACCTTTCCAGGACTATCATAAAGTTTTGGAAATCCAACATATAACAAGTGCTGATAATGTCAATACTTGGGTAACATCTTTGAAGGCTGGATAGGATACTTGAGAAGTCAAGAGGTCAGTTCCCTGAAATGTCCTTCCAAAATCTCAACAGCCTGCATATGAATGGTACACCCCAAATCAGTGTAAAGTTCTGGTTTATCTGTGCCCCTTACAAAAAGGTTTCTTTCTTTATTTATGAGAAAATAAATAACATAATTTCTTTCAGTATAGGACTGTATTATACAGTTGTGTCAAGAAGTAGTGCAGATGCTTCGGCTGTCTTGGGTTTAGTGAAAAGCCTGCTGCTGCATTTAGTAATAACTGGTTACTGCCTATGTTCATGGTAAATGCTTCCTGAGCCAGTAATTTACTCTTCTCACTTCTGCTTTTCTAATCTTAACCTGGTTTGAAAATTAAGCTTTGCTCTTCCTGATTTTTTTTTTTTGGTACATTATTACTGTTGCTGACCTCAAGTGTATCCTGAAAGATAATTTTGATTATCATGTTAGAAACAGGATGTAATACCACCTGCTTCTCCCAGATTTCTGTGTGATGTTTGAATATCGAAACTAGTGAGAACTTCTGCTATGTAAGATACACAAGACAGAGCCTCACGCTATGTCTCGCATGGCCTCTTTCACTTTCCCACATGTGCAGTGGCCACTTCTACTCCAGTAAATGAGATACGCCCAGGGCTCATGTTGTGCCTCAAGTGCACACAGTTACAAAAACTAGGATAGCTCTATTCAGGTTTCACATTGGGAATGGCCTCCAACCTGTGCTGGCTGCTCAGCTGTGCCCAGGCAGGGTTCATGGAAGAGCTGTCTGGACTGGCTGGAGCAGTGCCAGAGCCTTGTGCTGTGGCCATATGGACAGTCGAGTTCCTTAGACTGGGAGCATGTCCACAAGTGAGGTGGAGCTATTAATACTTTTCCTGATAAGTTGGTTAAGATTCATTTCAAACAAAAGTCATAAGGTTTACAATTCCTTATACAGTTGCATCTCATCAATTATTTTATACTTGGAAAAATGTCTGTTCACTTTGTGAATTTTATGTTCCCTGCTTTGATAATTTTCAGATCGGAGTTCCACAGGCTGATGTTGTAACATAAGAGAAAATATTGTCTTTTATCAGTTTTCAATTTGCCATGTAAAATTTCATTAATTAAGTGCTTTGATCTTGTCTTACAAAAGAGAGAAAATAATTAGTTCGAATTCCATGTGATGACAAATTTAATTTGTTAACAAACTGATAAGCAATAAGGGCTGGAGCAACAGGAAGCAGGAATAATAAATGACTCATAGACAACAGTTACACTTTCATATAAGTCTCTATATTAGCCTGTGAGGAGATTTTTTTCCCTACCATTTCATTTTTCTCAGGTGCACCAACCGGTTCAGCCATTTAAAGCATATGTTGCAGGACATAATGCATCAGCAAAAGATGATGTGAGGCAAGCTGATAGGACTGGCCAGGGCATAGTACTCTCTTTGTCTCCTGTATTCAGTGGCCAAAACTCAATTGTTGAATTATTTTGTGAGAGCACAATCTTGTCTTTCATTGAATTATAAAAGACTCTGCCAGGGTTATGTGCTATTTCCAGTCAGGAATATGGAGGCTTTAAATTCTTGCTGGGTACAAGAAGTACTATGATGATGCAATGGGAATGATGCAGAATAAGAGTCTGGACTGAGTTTTAATAGCACTTATTAAGTGTTTTCTTACAAATCAACCAAGAAAGTCACATTTGCAAAAAAAGAATAACAGATAGAAAAGATTCTTCCTAATTACAGCTTCGTTGTACTTATGCTGTGCAAAATAATTTGATTATGGGTAGCAGCAGAATAATGTAAAGTTTCACTCATATAAAGCTATAAAATTTTACTTTATAAGTTATGCTGGTTATATTACTGATGAGTCTATAAAGGTGATTTCACAGAAAAATTTGTAATGTTTATCCTGTTGAGAACTCTATACATTAAACCTTGCCTTTCCTGGTATTTAGGCAGAAAGTAATTCAGGAAGGAAATTTAAAATTTGGGAGAAACTATTTTGTTACAGTTTTGCATAAAAGTTCAACCTCTCTCTTCCCACCCCCCCCCCCCCCCGAGAATTCAATCAGCATTACTCATTTACATGGTAACCAGCTTTGCATACGGATCATGTGTATGATCCGTACACATGATCCAAACACAGTGGAACTCTCTCCCTGGTGTTTGCCTGTGTTGGTCCAGTTATTACTCCTTTCATTAAAAGGAAAAGAAAACGATCAGAACTGGCTAGGATGGCACAACCTTCCTGACTGCTAGGCTCTGTGCTGTGCCTCCCCTGTGGTTTTCAGATGGCAGCAGTTAAGGAGTCATGCCCTCCTGTTCGGCCTTGAGGGGGCTGCAAGGCTGAAGACAGGACTGTAAAGATTCAAATACAGAACTCAAAGGCACCATTGTGAAGGAAAGGACTCTAAACAGTTGCTGAATTTTAAGTTCATGCTTAAATTCAAATCATAGCTGTGAGGTTCTAGGGTTTGCTTGAGACTTTTGGGAATTTAGAGCTGTGCACACTTAGTAGAAATGCGGAAGTAGAAATTGTTCCATTTAATGATTACAAATCAAGGGGCACAGGTATATATCCAAAGAGTAGACCCAGCCCCGTAACATCATAGGTTCAGGGACAAACTTCTGTACACATTAGAGTCTTACTTTCCTTCTATTTATTGCAGAGATAATCCTTTATTTTTAAAATCTAGATTTTTAAATAGAATTAGGATTGTCTGTTTAATTTGAGGATTGCAATACATACTAACATTAAATAATGTGTGGGATATAGTAATTTTTATCAGCATACTATAGCAGAATGAAGACTTTTTTGGAAGATGAAACAGCTTTTACAATTTGAAAGTAACTACAGAAACAAAACTAAAGCCGTCACATCTCCTCATTTGCACTTTCTCAGGTTGAACTCGATCAAAGTGTGGGTTGCACAGAGAGCAGAGTACATGGTTTGGTCTGCAAAGGCTCCAGAAGAGTGCTAGGCTTCATGTTTCGCATAAAGAAATTGCATAGGTCATATTTGATAACTAACTTACAAGTGAGTAAGCAGAACAGAGCATTACTTTATGTTCAGAGTGAATGCTGGGACATTCTTTGTGATTAAGATGCTCACACTCTGCATATAGATATTTTTGTAGATCTACAGATCCCCTTTACATTCAAAATGATTTTAAAAATGAAGATAAGCTACTGTAGAAGCCTTTGCCATGTGATAGCTGTTCTGAGTTTGGTGTTTGTGTCTCACTGGAATAACATGGGTTTGTTTGTTCTGTAGCCATTCCAGCCCACCCACATTTTGGTGGTTTGGCCCTTCCTCTTGCTTGTCTGCAGGTGTGCCCATTGCTGACCTCATTCACCCATCTATTTGCAGTCATAAATACATTTAACCCAATGTTTTGCCGTATTTCTGTTAAGACATCCTAGAAATAGAAAAAAAACCTCCTGACAATTAATTGCTTATTACAAAGCAAAATCTTTTTACACCTAATGTTCATCAAAATAGGTATTTTTTCCACGCTGTTGCAGGAAATGATTGTAAAGTTTTTCTATTTTGGATATCACCACACACTCACAAGTGCCTCTGTCACATCACCTGGCTGTGCTTCTCTCTTACTGGGTTCAAATAACCATCACAAAAAAGGTGGTGCCTTTTCAAATGCAAATAAAGTGCTTAAAAGGTCTCACATGTCGACATGAAAGCAAGTTATAATTAATTCTGTGCCGCTTTTTATGGCTAAAGTGCTAGGTAGTCTAGCTAAGATTTTCTGTGGTTTAGGACTGGCCTAATTCTGTCAGACAGGGAGGATTCTGTTGTCCACTTGCATACAGCTAGAGTTAGCATAAAATGTCTTTGTTTGTTTTCTGAAAATTCAATTCCAGAGCTACATAGCTTTATTTTAGGATATTTTCATATGAAAATTTTATCATCTACAAGGAGAGGTAAATTTAATTTTCACGCCAAAATGTAATCCAGCAGCATTCTATTGTATGAGGAAACCTTTTAATGTATTTTAAAAAAAATACCAGTAATGTTAATTCAACCCACACAGGCTATCCTTGGTATCCTTTGCCACTGCCTACGCATATGTAGTCATTTAAACTTCTGTCAGGTGGAAAACGCATCCTAGAGCTGGAAAAAGAAAGACCCAATGCCAGGTGTAACTTAGTGTGAAAACAAACTGGATAATGCACAAATTGTAAGTGCAGACATTTTTCCCCAGAGACACTGTTTTCTTTTGATCCTAACCTTCACAAAATGTAGGTCTGCAGGGCTGAAATAGTGTCCCCAGCAGGATTGCTTTTGCACTCATAAAAACTCTTGGCCAAACAAAATTTGTTATCCGGCACTTCTCCAAGATTGGATAAATGCAGAAATGAAAGCAGGTAGAAAAGTAGAAGTTAAAACTCATGCCTGATAAAAAAGTGCAGTGCATCATAGGGCAAAAGATAGGTTTTGGGGGAAAATTGTGACAATGGAAAGAAGTAGAGAAGCGTGAGAAGCTAGAGGAAAATATTTAACACAGATTTTGGAGGCAAGTGCTGGAATGTGTTAGTTATTTAAGAAAAAAAAAATTAAAAAAGAGAAGTATGAATGTATGGGATAAGGTTATATAAAGAATGTTTCCTTCCTAAATCTGCAGTTCAGCATTGTAGCCCTGGATCTGATTGTTGCTTCAGCTGCCCACAAATGGCTCATGAAAGTTGCTTTCAAATAGTGTTTTTCAGTGCTTAGAGGTGTGTTCATGAGTTCAAATGGTGGAATTCTGTGCTGGGACTCCATAAAGAGAAAAAATCATTAGAGAAAACACGATGGGCAATTAATTTTGTTTTATCGGATATGAAGTTTGTATGGTGCAATCTTTAATGAGTCACATACTGTTTTACTCAGCCACTTAGTTTTAGGACAGTCTTCAGGTGATTCAGCATAGTGTGGGGAAAACTAGTATAGGGTACTTTTCTCTTCATAGAAATTAAAAGGATTTAAAATATGCAGGAGACTCATAGAAGAGAGGGAATGGTTTCATGGTTAGGAAAATTGGCAACCATGGAGTGGGATTCTATCCCTGCCTTTACTGACAAATTCCTGTTAAAGATGGCCATGTTGCTTTGACCAAAATTTTCCATTGGCCACTAAATACTCATTTTTGGATTTTCTCCAATGGGCCAGTTTGGCAGAATGCTCGCTTAGCTGCAATTTCAAGTCCTTGATAGTGTGCTTTGAACATATAAAAGCCTGTACAAATACTAAGTAGTTAAGAAAAATCAGTAGTCTCATTTCTTCTTTGAGGAACCCAAAATATGTGGAAAGTTTTGCCATTTTTGTCCCATTTTCGTCCCATTTTCTCCATGCCATGATAGGAGGGAAAAAGCCTTTTCCACTATAGTCAATTCCCTTCTGAAGACCATTAACATTTGTGAATCACTTAGATAACTTTGGTGAAAGCTCTAACTTACTCCAGAGGACTTTATTAATTTCCCTTTTTAGTGTAGTGTTGAAGTGTCACACTAAAGACTTAACTATTCTTTTGTTATAGGAAGTATGAGTATGATGCAGAAAAAAGCGTGCAACTTTCAGTTTGTGAAATGCTGAAATTAAGTACTTGATTTCAGTGTTTGTAGAGGTGTTCATTTTGGTTTGGGGCAGAATACGGGGGAGAAAAGAGAAAGGCCTTTATTGTGTAAAATATATTTAGAGAGTGAATTTCCTGTGGTCCAGGGTGGTAAAAATTACATTTCAGGCAGATTCTGCTTCTGTGGGGTTCCTGACCAGGAATATCACACCTAAATTTGTTCCCATTAAAATCAATAACATATCTTGGATTGCTTGTAGAAATGTTTGTGGTGTGTATTGCAACAAGTATTCAGTCTGCACAGTTCAGAACCACTCTGGGCCAATGGGATTGCAAAATATCTGTCTGCTTTGGCTGACAGCCTAAGATTGCCACAGCAATTTTTCTCTTTAATGAGTAAAATAGGTGATGTTTATAGAAAAATAACTGTCTCATGAGAAGCTGTGCAAGAAGTTCCATTCAAAACCATTCAGTTTATATATAGTTTTGTTGTTTGTTTTCTTTTCTTTTTACTTACTACTGTGGACATTTGCATGAAAACAGGATATTTCTCGTTGCTATTGCAGTCATGGACAGAATAGCTACTATGCCAAAATGGAGCCAACCCACTTCAAAAAAAGTAAACTATTTTGCTTACCAAATCTGTTTCTTCTGTGTATGCAAAGTTTTGAGCACTTATTTTCCTACCTAAATTTAGGGGCTGTTTTTTTTTCGCATTAGTTCTGTAAAACCAACAAAACTGCATGGATGTAATAAAATGAGAATACTCTGCAAAGGTTAAATTATTAAAAACAATAACAGAAGTAACATTTATATTTACAGAGACAGCAGGGATAAAAGTTTGGGGGTTTTTTATGTGTACTGACTTTTTTTTTTTTTAACATAGCCTAGAAACAATGACGAATACTCAATAGAGAGATGAGTAGAAAAGATTAGTCCTGTTTTGGCTGTTGATGATCAATAGAATTAATAAAGACAAGGAACATCAGTGTTCTTTCTGATGGACGAATTTTACTTTTCCAGTCTCAAGTTGAACATAATATTCTACCAATAAGAGAGCTACACTTTTACTGACGAGCAGCATATTTTCTCTGGTTCAGCAATGTTTTATAATGCCTTATAATTAAATTAAGTGTCCAAGGATGAATGAGAGTACATTAGCAGCCATGTTCCTCTATGTATTTACATTATTTAGTCCCTGACTCCAGGTCCATCTGAGTGACTAGGGAAGCTCTCAACTGCCCAGAGAGATCTCTGTCATTTGTTTCTCTGGCAGGCTTGAGTAGGAGAGTGAGTGAGGCGTGCTGCCAAATCCTCAGCCCCTGTAGGCCCTCATCCTAGCAATAAGGAAGGCAAAAGCGTGAATCACTGAGCCTTCCAGCTGGAGGCAGATCCAGCCGGAGCTGTCATGCAGCTGCTTTGCCCTGTATAGGCTCACTCGCCCTGGACTAGGAGACTGCCTGCAGTATTTTGTGGCATAGAGCATGCTTTTCCTGTTCCTCCTCCTCATCTCAGTCTAGGGTGGTGCTCTGAAAACTGATACCTGTCTGTGCAAAATCCACTCAATGAAGCCGTCATCTGTTGTACAACTGCAGGATTTATAGTCCACCATACTAATAAGTAAATATTCCCTCTCTGATTAATAAATGGAACACCAGGGTTGCAGTGCAGGTGAGCGTAGTCATCAGACTGTAAAGATTTGCAGAGAAAATCAGAGTGACCAGGCTTCTGTACTGCACAAATCAAGTTTTCCAATGCAAGGAGTGCTATTTCTTCCCAAAGCTACCTGAAAATCTTTCAAACAATCCTTTTTTCTCGTTTGAACTAATAAGAAGTCCACTGAGCTTTTCTAATGTAACCTGCCTGCAATTGGCTCTGAGAGCCCAAATAATGAGTAGTCTCTTTCTCTCTTTGGGCCATATAATTTGTGTTTTGCAAATAAAAATCATAAAAATTCTGTAAAATGCACCTCCCAGTTCTCCTTGCAGATATAAACTACTTCTTTCAGCATGCCATTTCACAGGGTCAGCATTCATTTGCTTAGGCCAAACAGCATTTAAATGTGACTGAAAAATGTCAGGCCCCAGGCAGTGATAAGAAACATCAAGGGCCCTTTGGAGTACTGAGTTGCATTTATTTCTGTTTTATAGCTGCTCCATATGTAGTTTGCACTTGACAATTTTTTTATCTGTTTTTAGTTTGGGCAATTAATCATACATATTCACACTGTCCCATTTTTTTCATACTTGCACTACTTGACGCAGGATTGTGGCTTGATGGAATGTTTGCAAAGTAATTCGGCATAAATGTGCCAATTACTTTCTTAGGTTATCTCTTGGTGATATTCAGTTCCCACCTAGTTTGTTCAGTGCTGTTTTGGCAAACTGTTACAGATTTTAGCAGCAGGAAGTTCACGGTAATTATATCATATATTACACTAAGTAAATGTATGATAAATGAGCAAATGTAAACCAAACAAGAAATGCAACCCTGGTGACTAAGTGGGCTTGAAATTCTCATAGATGAGCACCGAAGGTGTGCAAAGGACTATGAGGAATAGGATAAGAATTTTTTAAAGCCTGACTGCCGCAAATATGTCAATGGAGCTGAGTCAGCATGGGAAAACGCAGTAATTTACTGTTGATTCAAAAGCCAGTAGCTCGCTGCTACCCTTTTGGGTGATGTAGAATGCATTAGCTGGAAACGCACATGTCTAACCTTCGAGAACTGCTGCTTCTGCTGCTCTTCAGTCCATCTCTTGTGCCACTCCTTTTTTGGGACACTTCTCTGGAAACCGTAGCATGGTATAAAGCTGCTGGAATAGCCACCAGTCAGCATCAGATCAGCAGCCAAAAAATGTGAATGATACCACTCATCTTTTCCAAAGTCTGAATTCAAAAAGACTGCATTCGCTTTGCCTTTATCAGGCCAATATGCATGGCAAATATATATTGTGTGCACAAATTAATTTTAGCAGTATAATTTGTATTTCTTTGCTGTAGGATTTCTTACTTAAAATATTCTTTTGCTGTACTGTTCCTCCAGCATTTTTCCCACTAGAAAAAAAGGCCTTTTTCTGCTTTTCTTTCTCTCATCGCTGTTTCTGTTTTTCTATATGGAAATACATTTATTAATTGTGTTAATGATTATGTATTGATGATTACTTTCCTCCTAAGTTATCTTTCTGCCTGACCTCCAGCCTTTCTCTGTTTTTATTGTCAGCTTATGGATGCTACGACTGTAGGATCGTGCTAACTGACCCCTCTGGAGTTTTCACTTCCCCGTGCTTCCCCAGTGACTATCCCAACAGCCAAGCATGCAAGTGGATCATCCGAGCACCTCATGGATATATCATACAGCTAACATTTACTGATTTTGACATTGAAGAAGCTCCAGGCTGCATTTATGATTCACTGACATTAGACAATGGAGAAAGCCCAATGAACCTTTGTGGCATCACTGCCAAAGGATTATCCTATAACTCTACTGGAAATGAAATGATTGTGTCATTTAAAAGTGACTTCAGTATCCAAAAGAAAGGGTTTAATGCCAGTTATGTACGAAGTAAGTAAACACAAAGCATTTCATCCCTTTATATATATGAGAAAATATTCTATAAGGATTAGAATGACAATTCCTAAAGGAATCAAGTCTTCCATGAGAAGGGAAAGGGTGGGGGAGGCTGCAGGATACAGGCTACAGCGTTCTCTTGGATGTTTTTTTAACTACTTTATTTTTCTTTGGTCTAAAATTATTTTATTCTGGCACATGACAGGAAATGTATTAGATAAACTTTTCACATGCAGAGAATTTAGGGCTCTCTGTGCCAATTTATGCTGGAGGATTTGGAAGGAGCATGCCTGTCCTTCAGGTCAGCATACATGCAGAGGGACATAGAAACCTGAAGGAGGGCCTGACTGGGATCTTAGCTGAGCCAGAAACAAGACCAGCCTGGACCTCTGGCCCAATGAGGTGATGAGCGGTTGGGAAGAGTCTGTGCAGAAAGCAGAGTTTGTCCAGTCTCAGGAATAAACACCCATGAATGAACTGAAATTGCAAAATGGGTACTTTTGTTCCAGTTCCTTGACCTTTGTTTCCCTTCCTCAAATCCATAACATTTGTTTTAAGGGTTTTAAAAAGTCTAAAACTGAAAAAAAAAAAAAAAAGACAGTCATGCTTATTCTCTTAGAAGATAAGGGCACAAATAGCTTCTGATTGGTGTTTATTTTTTATTTAAAGCATTAATTAGAAGTTGCATGACAGTAAAGGGCAGGGAGGAAACAGAGGGCATTGGATGGTCGCTGACAAGCCCTGTGTGCAGCTCACTGTTCATTCCACTTCAGGGTTACAGTTTCCTTGCATTTCCTTGCTTTCCTTGAAAGTCTCAGTAGACTTTCTTTTTGTAGAAGTTGCACACCTTAAACTGAAGGTTGGTATTGCATAGAGCATTTCCATTATTGTAGCACACTTACATTCTGCTGGTTGGCTGGGTGCCTTAAAAGCACAGAGTAGGGAGGCTGGGCAGTTTTCTCTTCAGTCACAAGCACATCTTCCTCATGATTATTTAAAACATATTTATTACACATGTCGTATATTTTAAAATAAATTAGTAAGCCCCAGGAACCGTAAGACAAAAGTAGGCCTGATTATGACAACAAAATTTGTGTGCAGTTCTTAAAAGAAAAGAAGAAACATCACAGAGAAGCTAAAAATCTTTCTACTGAGGTCCTTCCATGCTGACGAAATGAAGGTAGTAATAATTCTAAGAGCACCTGTTTTCTTCTCAAAGTGGAAGCAAATTTTCTGAAAGCTTTCTCTATTTGAAAATATCAGGTCTTGCTGTGTTGTAAAAAGTTATAAAATCAAGTGGATCATAAAAATTATATGCAGTCAGATTATACACAATTATTTATTTCTTTATTCCTCTTTTATAATGTTTATGGATCACTACAAGGAATTACTTAAAATTTGAATTGAAAGATGCAATATTGCCCTCCGCTGTGTTTAATGAGGAAGAGAGGGAAGGTCCACAGGCACAGTCAGAGACCCTTTGTGTACATATACCGACAGGTTAATTTTATGAAAGCAAAATTATTACATCCGTTCCAAATTGTGTCTTATGTTCATGGATAGCATCATTGAAGTTAAATAGTCTTGGAAGATATCCTTTTATTTTGAGTAAAAGTATCTGGGACCTTCACCAGGGACTTGTATTTTAATGTTTTTCATATATATTAGTTCAGAAATTCTATGTTAAGGCTTGCTGTTAAGCACCTAGACTAAGGCCAGTGAATTTGCCTTCATTACTCCAAATGTGCAACTTTCACCTGACATCTTCATTTTGACCATGGATGCCTGGAGAGCTGGCTGCATGCTTCTAGGGCAAGTAATAACTATATGCTATTTATTGCCCACAGTTGTGCAGTTATGTTAGTTTCAGAGGATAGTTGCAAAGATCATAGTGGCATTTAATCTGAAAATGGATACAGAAAATGGACTTAGACAAGGGATTATAATGTGTTGCTTTCATGTTAGAAAAGTAAGTGTGTGATAGGACATTAGCACACACACATGTTGAAATTACAACACATCCTCATAGCAGATGCCAGTGCTATGCTATCCTGTCCTTGCAAAGAGCTCCCAAAGACATCAGAAAGATTGCACAACCACCACTTCAGGTCCTCAATGAAGTTTCAAAGCTCCTTCATCACCTGACACCATTGTTAACTAGTACAAACATGATACCTGAGCGAAATCATTAATTTCTCTCAGAATAAGGGGAATGGTGTTATATTGTCTTCCATTTCTCCCAAATGATCATATGTAAATAATATAATTAAGTAGTTTGTTCAGTTTTGAGTTTCACAAAGTAACACAAAGTTGGAAAGTAAACAGCCATTCAAAGACAGCAATTTGCTATCTAGAAATGTCATCTAAAAAGACATTAATGGTATATCCTAGTAAGCAATATGTACCCAAGACAAAATATACATGGGGAAAGAGCAATATAAGAGAGTGAGTTTTGGAAGGTAAATAGATTAGGATTAGAACAGCTTTTGTGTGACTGCTCAGTTTTATATAGGAACAGTTTCAAACCAAATTTTCCAAAGTACATCCTGTTAACCATAGCTAGCTCCCCACACAAATACTGACTTTCCTGGTTGTCATCTCCTGCACATCAACACATCAACAGCAGATGGATGGGCCATATACACATTAAATGAATGCGGCTTTGCCAGTCTTAGGAAAATTATGTCTATTACACCAGCTGTGTAATAGACAACAAGGTAAATAATTTTCTAGTAACAGTTAACTGCATAAGTTATACCTCCATTAGTAAGTAAGAGTCACCAGTTGCCAAAAGGGGAGAAAGGAGAGCCAACAGACCTCCTGTTAGCACAAAAATGCTTGAGACAATGTCATGTAAAATTAGCATACGGTTGAGTAGTACTGTGGTAGCCCAGACTATAAGCACAATTCACTGAGGTAGTAACAAAACACTCTCAAACAGGTACTTGGTGTATAGACATTTGCAGACCTCATTGAAGTTGACACATTTCTTCCAGCATCAGTGACAGGGCAGATGAAGGCAGGGAAGCTAGAACAGCAGAAGGCACCACTCAAGCATTGAACCACGCTGAAAAGCTCATCAGTTTTCCCTGCAAGGGTGACAGTCTAGGAACTCCTGGCTTGCTTATGCATAAAGGCGTGTACAAGGTGAGACGCCAAAAAAGTAGATTTTTGCGTGTTCTTCATGAGAAAATAGAAATGTGTCAAAAAGCCCATGTCCATTTTAATCCAATTACCTTCCTAAGAGTAATGATTTAACATCATTCTGAAAGTAGTCTAAACACTTGGATGAATATTCCAAGAATATATGTATATTCTTTCTCAAAGAATAACCAGTTTCTCCAGTACTAACATTTGAAATTCATCAGTGTGATGACTGTGCAGCAGCACAGGAAAGAGATCTGCACTTAATGTTGATAGCAGGATTCTGTTTTCTCCACACGGACAAAATACTTGTCAGTTTTGTTCTTTCAGTATATGGAGGGAGGCAATAGGGGTTAAATCTGTCAGATGCATACAGCAAAATTGAGGAGAATTCTTCAGTACAGGAGCAGTGTCCTCCCTGTTTATTTTTCTTTCTATGTTGTTTAAATGTGACCACGTGGTCCTCAGCTTTCCTGACCACCCTAGCACAGGCTGAATAATGCTCATATGAATAAGCTTTCTTCTTTTCCAAGTCTTGAATCCTCATACTTCTTCTGGAACAGTTTCCATGTTACGTAGAGGAGCTTACAGTATAATTACCCCACTGAAAAATGCCCCTGTTTTCAATGGAGAGTTGAACACATTTTCTATCTATAAAATTGTTACAACATACTTTTTCCCTTGGGAAAAAAAGCAAATCTATGAAGTAAATCCAGTAACTATAAAAGCCCAGTATTTTTCTCTCTTCCCTCCCATTCTGCAGTTGCTGGGTTGGCAGGGTGCAATGCTTTATATTATTTTACTGTGTAATATACTGGTCAAATTATGTCTCTGTGTATATCCGAATATGGTAGTTTAGAGTTCAAAGTCTTTGCAAGCAGCTGGCAAAAGGAATTTGCAGTACCACAGGCAACACAGAATCCTTATACCTCATATATCTGCGTCTTTTCCTGAGTGTGATGTGACAGTCACCCATCCCTCAGGTCTCACCCTCTCATATTAAAAGGGTTTTATTTCATTCTGTGAAGAGAACAGGTGTATTAATGAATGTAAGTTTTGTGACATCACTGAAAAATCCCAGAGGAGACTAGGAATTAACTACTGTGGCAGTTATTCCTCAGGTGCAGCAAGAAACAGTTTCACTGTCAGCATATACACTACAAAAATGTGTAAGAGGTAGCAGACATTTGCTGGAGATACAGTCTGACGCAGAACTGCAGAGGCAGAAGTAAAACCAAGGGCTACTGCAATGTGACTTGACTGAGTTTGCATATTTGATAGTTGGAAAATTCATTCTGTGAAGAAATTTGGTAGGAGAATTTTGCTGCCATAAATGTGCCAATAAAACTGAGCATATTGACATTTTATTTTGAAAACTAATGTTCTCCAAAACAGAGTGAACAGAATTGTCATTAATGTACTCATGGAGAAAAAGCATATGTCATGTGATACCTTTTCTCACATTTGATGACTGCCATTTTGTCCATGCAAGTGAGAGTACTTAATAACAATTAGAGATAGCAACACTGCCCATGCCTAAATACCCTTACAGCAGTACATAATACTTACAGGAGAACTAGGCAAAATCCAAAACTGCTGATCAGCTGTTAACAAGTGGTGAATATTTATTGGTTATAAATATTTATAAGCATATGATTGCAATGTTCAACCAGAAAGCTGCTGGGGACAAAATGAGAAGATGCCTAATGCTTTGCAGAAACCTATTAGCTGAATTCAGGAAGAAAAGGCTTCAGTTTTCCAAGGAATGTAATGGGGGCTTTCTTCTATTGCAATACTTAAAAGAAGTAAGGCCTGACTTAAAAGAAGTAAGGCCTGAACTTCACTGGTGTAATGCAGTCATGCAGACAAGTAATTAAAATAATATATCCTAAAAGCAAGTCATACTGTGTTTTTCAAATAACTGGTTTATTCCATTGCCTAATGCATCCTTAGTCAATGAATGGGTAGTAATTTTTATAAACTGAGCTGAGGCAGAATTGGAAGTTGGTAGGCAATATGTCCTAATATTGCTCTTAATGCAACATGGGGGGTTGTTAACTGCATGTCAAGCAGCATTCTCTGTGCCATTGAAATGATCTCTGCATCTTTTCAGCTGAGTGCACTCCTAAGTCAAATTCCCTTTGGTGCATGCTATTGGTATATTACAGTCATAAAAACCACCTGATGAATGTTTGATTTAATGAATCCTACTTTAACCCCTACTGGCAGTCTGCCTTTATTTCTGTATGATGAAATATTCTATTTTGTTAATTTACTTATCTGTCCTTGGTTCTAGTCGCTGTGTCTCTGAGGAACCAGAAAGTCATCATTCCCCAGGTTCCCGACATCGAGGCTGTGTCTGTGGCAGAGTCTGTCTCAGTGCCAGAGCTTAGCCAGTTTACGCTGTGCTTTGAAGCAACCAGGGGCAACAGCGATGACAACGATGACTGGAAGGTTTTCTCCTACACTGATGCATTGTTGACAGAATTCTTCAGCTTCGGGAAGACCACAAAAGGCCATTTTCTGTCCATCTCAGGCACACAGTGCAACCTTGAGAATGCACTGCCCCGAAATGCAGAGTTTTTCACAGGAACTTTTCAACAGCTCTGTGTTGTATGGGATGGCTTCTCAGGCAATATAGGTATTTATGCCAAAAGCACCTATCATGTAGTGTACTGTCCGGGTGTCTTCGACAAAATTATCCCTGCAAACGGGAGGCTGGTGCTGGGCTCTAACAGCAATGAAATGAGCTCTCTAAATGGGGACATTTACAACTTCCGCCTCTGGAATTTCACCATGAATGCACAAACACTGGCCAACCTCAGCTGCGATGTGAAAGGAAACATTGTAGACTGGGAAAATGAATTCTGGAGTATTCCAGCTTCAGCACTGAAAGCAGAAAACAATTTGAGTTGTGGTGAGTACGTCTTGCCAAAACTTTTTTGCTTATTTTCCCCCCACACTTCTGCATTGTGCTGAACATATCATATACCAAGATGGAAGAAAATGAGAGCATTCCTGTGAAAGTAAAATAGCTAGGTCTTACCTTTCTTAGACTTCAGCTCAACTCTTACTATACACAGAGGCTTTGAAGGGTATATAGTTGATTCCTTAAAGAAAAAGAACAAATCCCCCAAATATTTTGAGTTGCTGCTTCAACACTACTTATTGGCTCATACAAAAAGGGGATAATGGCAAGTATCTGCTAGCCTCAAGTAAGATTACAGTGGTCTCTGGAGAAAAGAAAAGTATGTTAGGTAACTAATTACTCGATATTTTTTTACCTGCCCTTTCACCCTTTGATTAGCCAGAGGAGTGCTTGGTAGCCCTGTGCTGTGTGTGCAGAGCTAGCAAAAGCAGTGACAAAACGACAATGCATATGAGACAGGAAAGTAGGAGAAAATATTAAATTAGAGGAGGCAGACAGGAAGGAAGAGTTTTAGATCAAAATCATCAGATTTTGTCTCCCTGATGACATTATCAGCCCTTTTTTAAATGGCAATTACTGAAGGTCTTTTTTCCTGTAGATTACTCTAGAATATAAATTTCAATACATTGTCCAACCTGTTCTCATTTCATGGCTCAGACACTTGATTGTCGTAAGTGTCCAGGTGTATTTTTTGTATATGTCTCTGTTATTACAGCTGGTTGGCAATTTTCTACTGGAATGAAAAAGAATGAAAACTGAAAACTTTTTGTCACTTTGGAATAATAATAATAATAATAACGATAATAATAACAACAGCAATAATAATAATAATAATGGCAATTTTCTAAGAAAGCTTTGCTTAATAACTTTAGAGAAATTTAAATAATTATAAAATGCTTAGTGGAAAATCTGACCCATGACCAGCAATAGCCTATACACATACATATGGTGCTTGTAAAAATCAGCTGCTATCAAACTCAATGTCCACAGAGTTTGAGCTCTCCAATAGTAACAAATACCCATTTGCTGACAAAAACAAAAGCAAAAAAGTCACAGTATACAGTTACAGGTATTGCTTCTGTCTGAACCACATGGGGTGACTTCATATCTAATGTTGTCCTCTCCGGTTTTGCCTTTTTGCTTCTCTGACACCTTATTACTTACAGGTTTAAAGATAGTTTAAATAATGTCAATATAAGCATCTCCTGCCAGAGCATCTGTTAGCATTCTGGGAATCATTGGGTTAGAACAGAAGCTGGCACCACTGAGGCATGTTAGTTTCTGTATCTAATAGTTCATGACGGATTAAGGTTGCTAAAAAAGCTATCTTTCTTGCTTTAGTTTACTCAGATCAAAGCGTGAGACACAATCACTGCTAGACTCAGTGAGACAGATCTCAGCGTGCCCCTGCTAAAAAAAATTAAGCAACACCTCTATAAACCCACAAGCAACTACGTGCTTTCACCCTTCTACCAGAACAAAGAAAAGGCTTATCTGACTGTGACGGATGAAGGTGTTCTGGACAAAAAAGTTGTTTCTATTTCATCAGTATGAACTGATCTCATAGAGAATAAGTTCCCAGAAAATCTTACTCTTCTTACACTGTTATACCATGATGACTCCCATAACACTTTTACCAAACAACCTACCAGGACCTTTGTAAAAGCTGCAGTCTCATTTAATTTTGACTTAAGTAGGGGTCTTGTTCTTCTTTCTGTTAAAGACCATACAGTCCTGTGACACAAATTTAATGTCACAGCTGTGATCATAGAAACAATAGACTTATTTTCATTGCACAGTTTTATTCCTCGGGTTGTCAGTGTTCAGCGGTTTTCTTACAGCAGTACATTGTTTTAGGGAAAGTATATTGGTCTACATTAGGCCCAGGAGTCTATATAAGTCACTTAAAGTGTATCTATGTATAAGCATTGTTATTTCCTCTAAATAAGCCTATGAGAAAACTAGCTCAATAGTCAAGTCTTTTTCTTTCTTATCTGTTAAAATCGTCCTCTGTGATACAGGCTTTCCTGAGCCAGAGTAATTCCTAAAAGAAAATACTAGGTGCAATAGCATTTCAAAGATGGTTACTAATCCCAGAGTTTAAATTGTTTGAATTTTCTTCCCTTCCCCTCCTTGAGAAAAAGCCTTCTTTGTAAAACCATCCTTCAACAGGAGAGTTGATGAGTCAGACTATCAGCCATGAATAAACCACTGACATTGGGGAGCTGACTCTAACTGATTAGGCTTCACTTAACAGCAATGGAAGGATTTATACAGAAAAGAGGTTTTCACACAGCTCCAATAATGCTTCACCAGGAAGTGGCATCTAACTGAAAAAAAACAGCAAACCAAGCATTTAGCAGTGATCTCAACATATCTGTGCCTGAACAGTGCTTATGTTTTTCAGGGGTATTATTTTCATGGTTTTTCAGACAAAGATTTTACAAGTAGATTTATGGAGCATAAAAACACTGGCAAATTGTTTTAGATAATCTTTTCATAGTTTTGCTTTTTACTAGTTTATTCCCTAGACTAATGTTTTCACAGCTGTGCAGTCCTGGTGGGGTATTTGTGTAAGACAGAATTATGTTTTTATTGCCATACCTGCGTGCAGATTGCATTTAAAGGTATACATACACAGCTTGGGTATCTGGACCAATTTAAAAACAGTAGCCTAGGTAGCAATAGTTATGTGTTGCTATTGAACACCAGTTCAGAGTTCAGTGCAGGCACATTGAGGAGCATTTAATCAGCTTCTGGTTCTGATTTTAAAGCCTGCACCGGTTACATCTATAGCAGGATATGATCTACTCAGTTTAAGTATAACATGGCAACACGTCTGTCCATGCCTGCAATTGCATTTCTTTGATGTGCATTTCTTATGAGTCCTTCATTCCCAAAGGCCAAAGGAATTCTTAATTTCACTGTCAGGTTTAGCTCAGTGTGGGATGTGTCTGCCTTCGGCAGCTGGACGATGTTTCAGGCTGAGCTCATTGCTCTCAGTGCTGTTTATGAACAGAGGAATCAAAAAGGCTGTTCCACAGGTCAGTGCATCTCATACTGGAGAAGATGTCTCAGGGAAGTCAGAAGTTTTTTGCTGTAGGAGTGCCTGTTCCTCTTCACTGGCTCTAAGGAAAGTCTAGCATGACAAGGAGATACGCATGTCTGAGTCTTAGACATTTGGAGTGAGATGTATCACACTAAGGGTCTGTAGTACAGGTCCATGGGGTCACAATTTCTGTCAGTGAACATGCTCCAGAGTGGGCTTCTGTCTCCGTGGGTCCACAGATCTTGCTAGGAGACTGCTGTAGCATGGGCTTCCCATGGGGTCACAGCCTCCTTCAGGGACCCATCTGCTCCAGCACGAGGCCCTCCATGGGCTGCAAGTAGGTATCTGTTCCACTGTGGACCTCCATGGGCTGCAGGGGGACAGGCTGCCTCACCGTGGGCTGCACCACAGGCTGCAGGGAATCTCCGCTTCAGCACTTGGAGCCTCCCACTCATTCTTCACTCACCCTGTTGTCTGTGGGGTTTTGGTCTCACACCTTACTCTTTTCTTGTCTACAATTGCTGTTGTGCTATAACCTTCCCCCTTCTTAAATCTGTTATCCTGAAGGCACTACCACCATTGCTGATGAATTGGCCTTGGCCAGTGGCAGGTCCATTTTTGGAGCTGTCTGGCACTGTCTCCACTGGACACAGGGGAAGCTTCTCCCAGCTTCTCACAGAACAACCCCTGTAGTCCCATTGCTGCTAAAACCTTGCCTTGCAAACTCAATACAACAGTCTTCTGACTTAAACATTTTTGTAAAGTTGGATTGGATTTTTTTTTCGGTTTCACCAAATAAAATCACAATCTTGTTTTAAATATTCACTGAAGAAAATATGAACGCCCACCAAATTTCCAGCCAACCCTCAGGTCATCTTTCCATGATACAGAACTTAGAGCAGATTTTGATATTAACTGTTTAATACTAACAAATTTAATTGGGGGTAAAAACAACCTCATGCAGGAGGTAGTACATTCATTTAGGACATCCTTCCTGGAGTTCATAAGAAGTATACCAAGGAAGTGAATTTGCACTTATCTCTTAATCCATTAAAAAAAAAAAAATTGCTGAGCTTTGATACTTGTTGAGGATCACATGTTTATAATTCTGCCTTAAATTTGTTGGCAATACATGTAGTGGTATCTGCGGCACCGTATGATTTCTGTGTCAAGGCTCCATGCTTCATTTGTTCTTGCATCACAGGATATATTTTCTTAGCTCTCTTTAGAAGCTGATGGGTGGTGACTATTTAATTTTATGGAAGGAGTTTCAGGAGAGAACCTCATTGAGTTGATATGATTCTGAAGTGGTAAAGCAAAAGCCAAAAGGGCAGCACTATCTAGTAGGTTCACATTATTTTCTACACAGTGTACAAAGACAGCTGTATTTGTAGTTGAACTTGTGGGATACAAGAAGTGTAATTAATGCAGTTGTACCAGTTTTTCTGTAGCCTTTTTCTTACATGACTTGTTTTTGTCTCCAGATCATCAAAGTGTATGCTTGTTATGAATAATTCTGTAGAGATACAGACTTATAACATTATCTGTTTATAAATCATGCATACCAGAATATTAATCACATCCACGCCCTGGGCAGAGGAACAAGTTTAATCACCTTTTACCTGGTTGGTGTCAGTCACAGGCAGATTACTCAGGCGTGTGTGGTGGGTAACCTATGCTACAGTAGCAGAGCATAGTTGCTCCTCCGAGGCACTCGTTATTACTCATGAAGATTGCATCAATGCTATGGCCATACTGACCCCTTTGCTTAAACCCATTTCACACAGTACACGCAAGCTGCATTCCTTTAATGTGATGTTACTTAGTGAAAGCTAAGAAAACCATGGGAGGATACGCAAGTGACTGTAACTTGCAAGTCAGCGGAGTTTTCATTGATCCCTCGTCTGAAACAAAAAATGAAAACACAGTAAGTCTTATAGGCAAATAGTAGTGTCAGTTTTGCCACTGAGAGAAATTAGAAGAAGACTGCACTGAACGATATATTTTCAGACATGATAGCTTTATGCCCAGTAGCCAACCCTTTCTAAATTATTTGCTTTCTTCTTTTGAAGGCTCATATCTGATTCCCTCTTCTTCGATTGAACCAACCAGTTGTGCAAACCTAGGAAGCCTTTGCCAAGGTAAGAAGCCTGGGTCCTTTTACCTTCACGAAATCTTTATTTTCCTGAGGTTTTTTTATTGCATTTATTTTTTATTATTGTTTCTAAAAGGGTGAGTGGCAATAAAAAATAGCAAGGAAAGGAATTCTTTAGTCTCATATAGAGCGTGGGTGTCCTGTATGTACAATATGTGGAAAAAATCTGATTGCTCCCTTGATAATACATTTTGCAAAGAGTCTCCATTATATCAAAACTGAATTAATTGACTGCTTTCATTTCTTTCTCCACCTCTTTTCCTCCTGCATATTTTGACAGTAAAATATTAACCAGTATAAGAAGTGGGTACATCTGTAAGTAAAAAATGAGCAGATGGAAATAAAGAAACTGGCTATTATTCAGGTTTGGGTTTTTTTCAGTAAGTTACTTTGAGGCTAGACAGTTTGAGATTAGCAGCTAAAAAATTAACATCAAACTGCAAAATCCAGCAGCTCTTAGTTAATGAAACACATGCTTAGTGATGTTTTAATAGTGTAAAAATCACCACATATAGGAATTCATTAGGTGTCTTTAAAGGTCAACTCAGTTGAATGCAATGAGTGGGTGAACCCTAAAGATTTTCATATCGTGTGAATCAGTGGACATGCAAGGATAGTTGATTTGCTCTGTTCTGCTTAGATGCTGAAGTTCCGTAAAAAGTGCTTGACATGAACAACATCAGCACTTTTCCACAACACCTTCATGAATACAAACCTGATAATGTGTTGGCATGTTCTGTTAAACTTTAATCACAGCAACAACTGCACCAAAAAATGTCTGGCTGCGTAACCCATTTCTGACTGAATCGTAGAAAGAGGAGACAGGATAGAATAAAATGTAAGAGGAAAAGAGGAAGTCTCAGAACTCTTTCAAAACCAGTGTTTACAAGTAAATTAGATTTAGCTTAAAAATAAAAGGGAAAATGCACTCTTCTTGGAAAGCCGTTAAGAACTCTGTGTCAGTACTCAGTGTACTTTTCCCAAATTTTCCTGAGGTAAATTTGTTTCAGATTCTTGAAGCGTGTTGTACTGGTCTCCACAGAGAAAGTGAAATGGCATTAATGTTCATAATCAGATTTCAAACAGTAATTTCCAGGCATCATATTCACAAAACATGGCGTGGTCTAAATACTACCACTAAAATACCTTGGGTAAATGAGGCACCCACAATTATTTAGTATTCATCTTTTTGTATGTAAAGGGTAATACAGCCACCATGTGAATAATTGTGTATATTCTCTTGGAAGAACTCTGAGTGTTTTCCTCCATGAAAATGGCATGGTATGAGAAAGAGAGACTGTCTTTCATTTTGTCATCTAATATGGCTGCATCCTTTTTTCCAGCTTTATTAACTTGTCTAGTAGAAGATAGTGCCTGTAAAAAAAGATGCTACCTTTCAAACTCGCCTCTCTTAGCTTCTTAGACCATCACATATGCAATAAAGACTATGAGTATTTTCATGAAGGTAATACTCATTCCTTCTTTAAAAAGTGTTTGGTAAAGTATCCCTTGTGTTCAGTTTGTCACTTCAAAATAAGTTGCCAGATCAGATGTACCCAGTTGAGCACCGTCATCATTATTGTAGTAATAATGGAAATCATAAAAAGATGTCTGTCTGTCTATTTCTGTCAACACCACAGACTTTCTCTAAACTGAGAGGCCAGTTTTGATTCCTTGTTTGTTTGTTTGTTGTGTGCTGTGCAATGACACCAGCAAAAACGTTTGTGGATGTCAGATTATGTCAGCTAGAATCTGATCAAAGAGCTGTTTTCTCCTTTAAGCTTAGTAAATAGTTTCATTAATTTAGAAGATACCTCCTTTAACAGTATTGACTGGAAGGTACAATATGTTGAAAGCCTTGTAACTTGTCTCTGACAATATAGGTCTGAAGTTTCATGGAAGAAAAGCTTTTTTTATATTACAGGGTGTCACTTTATGTGCTCACTTTCCCAGATAGAACCTGTTTGCTCTAGTATCCAGCTTTTCCTTGTCTTTCCATAATTGTCTCATTGAAACCTGAACATGAACCTAGTCCCTAAGCTGTGGCTTGAATGTATGATTTTCAGACTCTGAAGGTTAGGTAAATCAACATAATAAAACACAAAACATACAATTTATTGCCCAGAATATGATTGTTTAACCTTTCCAGGTTACTTCTTGGTCAAAGTCTTCCAAAGCCATGTAACATGGTGAGAATTTTACCATACCAACCTTCAGATTTTTCAGGAAAAAAATAAATCTGTCAGTGAGTGGACTTGCATTCCCCTGGGAGTTACTGGACAAAATTAATTTATTTTCCAAACCATTATTTGAAAATTTAATTAAATGATCTTTGAATTCCTCTAGTACACATACCCTTCCAGTCTACTGTGAGGGAAATTTGCAGTTTTGACTCCTCCCTTTAATTTTGGAAAGTCTTCAGCTGGTTCTCCAGAATTATGTGAGGTGACTCCTGTTGGTGTCAGTAGGAACAATACAGCTGAACTCCTACATGAAGCTTTCAAAATATTAATTCCTCTTCACCTATTGCAAGTCTGATTTCTGTTCTCTTCATTGTCTGGAGTTCAGTGGAGTTAATTGAATCTTTACATGGTTTTTTTTAGTTTCTCCTTTGTTTGTCATATTCAGTCTTTGAGTAGGGACAAGGATTCTTTTCACAGGCAGTATTCTAAGAACTTAGAATACTTATCTTAGAACTTATTTTCTGGTCTTTGCACAGCTGTTTGTATCTAAAGCTCTCATAAGAGGATTTTGAGTTTATGAAAGCAATACAGGACTGATCCTGCAAACTTTACTCTGGCAAAATTCCCACTGAAGTCAGTGTAAGTGAAGATTGCAGGACTGGGGCCTCAGTTCATATCTATTCATCACTTTGTGCAGAAAAAAATAATGTGTTTATTTAACATTTACGGCATTGTGTGTAGATGGTGTCATTTACATGGTCATGCATTGTTCCCATTTTGTCTTACCTTATTAACATTCATATTTCATTCAAGTTCACCTCTTTCTCATCTTTATTACCAGCTACTGTAAATGCTACTACTCCTACACCACCCACTGTCACCACTAACATGCCCGATACTAATAGAAACGATAAGCCAAACAATGGTAAGAAATCCTGTGTTACATTCTTCCTTGTACTGTGTGTAAAGCAAATTTGTTGTATTTTAAGGTGTGTTTTTCCTACTATCATAATGTCAAGGGTCATGTCTCAGTTCTGATCTTATTTACACTGAAATAAATGAAGACCAACTTCACTGGACCATTTCAGAATGGTGTAAATGAGAACAGAACCAAACTCTGTGTTTATTTGTATCATGGTCACCTGGCTCTTCTATGATAGAGACTAACTTTGTGTCACCCATTGTATTTACGCATGCAAAGAGCAAAGGAAGGGAGAGGAATTTGTGAAGACGGTCCCAAAAGAACTGTGCTACTGAAATGTTTCAAGGCTGTAGATTGTGAGGCATTGTGTAGCTCCTGCTTGTGCAGCCAGGGTGGTAGTTTGGATTTTCTGTTCCTCACTAGTCAGGCGCAGGAGCCAAGTGGAACCATTCCTATGGAGCAAAGCCACTTCCACTGAGTCAACAGGAATCTTTCCACTGACTTCAAGAAGAGCTGGATCAGACTTTACTAGGGAAAATGTTGACAGTATCACATATCGTTTACTTTTCATTTAGAAAGATTAAGGGGAAAAATAAGGTAGTAGATGAGCCTATTATTAGCACAGGATTAAAGCCAGGATTTCTTTTGAGGTTTTCTCAAATTCTATGATATCACTGTCTCCTAGAGACTGAGCATCATTTTGTGAGGTGTTGCTAAAATATTTATTAGTTTGTTAAAGATGGATGTTAAACATTATTAACGACACAGAGATAGATTCCTGCAATTTTCCTCTGAGGCTTAAAGATATATTTTTAAAAAGATTTATTTTTTCAGTGTGCTCCACAGAAATAAATTAGCGTCTGGGTGCTTTTTGTCACTTAGTTTTCAGGTTGGTTGGTTTGGGGTTTTTTCCCTCCAGTGCATCAATTGTTACTGTAGGATTTAAAACTCTTGGAATATTTTCTCTTTTGGCAGATCATTCACTGTACATTGGCAATCAGGCAGTGCAGTAAACAATGTGAAAGAATTTCCTCAATCCAGACTGTTTAGATTTAGTAAGCTGTAGAAGTGAGAAGAAAATATTGAAACTTTCTTGGAAGTTGTGTTTGTTTCCTTTTTGTTGATCCACTCACTCTATATTCACCATGAGCAGTTAACTCTGATTTTTTTAATGACAGAAGGAACAGAATCTTATTAATGTTAATATGAATAAAAACTGCACAATCAAGTCCTTTCTGTGCCTTTGAAATGCCCAAGAAAAAGTAGAAATATTAAGAAAATAAGCCAAATTCATGTATGGTAGAAGCAAATTAAAATTTCACTTATCTAACTGGTATAATTTTCTACTTTTGACAAGCTGATTTTTAGACTAAGAGCAGAGAGCCAGAATCAGAGAGTTAAGGCACATATATTTGCTTTAATCCATTAACTATGTGGCTTACTACACACAGCCCTGCAGGAATTCAGACTTCCTGCTACGCTTATCTTCAGAATGAAGAGAAATTCACCTGAATTCTCCCATTCACGACCACAGTGGCAGCAAGAGTCTAAGATAGAAGGGATCAAAACCATAGGAATTATCTCAACCCCAATTATTTGGCCAGTGAAACAAAGGCCTCTGCTTTTCAGTAAAAACTCAGCAGATGAGAACCCAGAGAGAAAAAACCCATATAGCTTGTTTCTTCCAACTCTGCCCACATCGGCTGCTTCTGAGGAGACCAGCAATGAAACCTTGGCTGCTTTTACAGAAAACATCAACCTAGACAATACTGTGATGAAACAGCTGCCAAATGAAAATATTTTGAATTATTCTAGAAGTGTATTTTATGGCACTTCTGATGCAGTAGATGCAGTTACAGAGTCTTCTGTAATTGCAGCAGTGCCTCTTCTTCACAGCAGAGATCCTAATGCGGAGCTAGCATGGACTTTGGCAAATGAACTGGGTCGTTCTGAGTCTGAGCCAGCACTCCGCTTTCCTGTTAGCAGCAGCAGCAGCAGAAGCAACAGCAGCAGCACTGCTCACAAAGAGAAAAAAGAAATTCTGTGGATTTCGTCCTCCAACAGCGATGCAAACAATTTCGTGCCTGTTTCGAAGCCTGTGAATTGGTGGAATGAGACTGTATTTCATCATCACATCACCTCTGACATTCATGAAGACAGACATTCTCTTTCTAGCACATCTGTATCACCTACAGATGAGAAATCACCATTCCAAAAAAGCGGGCTAAATTTGGCACCTGAAAACTTTTACATGGAAATGATAGAAGGCAATGCTGATAGGAAAACTTCTTCTATGGTAGCAGCAAATACTGCATTTCAGTTTAGTAAATCTACATATGTTAAGGAACATCACTCAGGAGGCATTACAAGTTTAACCTCTGTAGAGGCTCCACATGCAAACCCAACATACACAAAATTTATGCCCGACATCCAACTGAAAAATTCAGTCCCAGGACCCAGTAGAGGGCTACTAACATCTTCAGCACCTCTGGTAGGACCAGGCTGGACAAGCTCAGCAGTTAAGCATGTGGTAACAACCTTGCCTGTTTATCAACAAGCGTTGACTGACACATATTTGAAAAGTGACAACATATTTATATCTAATAGTAATTACTGGTCTCATTATTTACAACATTCATACTTTCAAAAGCCAAGTGAGACCCTCAGAAATGGCGTACTGGAGAACAATTTAGGTGCATTTCATGATAGTAATGAAAATGAAGAGTCACTTGTTTCCATATTAGATCCAAAGAATGTGAATCCAGTTGGCAACTCCTGGAACATAGATTACTTGGATTTTCCAGCAAAGGATGTAGATATTTCCCCCTCTTTAAGAGCAAGTTTCTGGACTGTTTCCCATCATTTGAAAGAAGCATCTCAAGTGTTTTCTGGGGAGTCATCAAAAAATTGGTGGCTGTCATTTAATAAACTACTTTCTTCTCCAACAGAGAGATTACTGTCCATTAGTTTATGTGCTAAGTCTGACAGTATCTCTCAGCAAACATCTGCCATTAGATTATTAGGTCACAGAGCTGAAGAAATGAATTTTTCTAGTCGTGCATCAGCTTTGAAAAAACAAATCTTCAGTTCATTTATTCCAGGCATTTCAAAGAGAATTTCAGAAAGTAATGGCAGGACAGTATCTCAATTGCAGTCAACAATGAACTTTGCAAACCTAGCTGTGACTTACAACAGTGAACTTAATTTTGAGTTTCCTTTCTCTTCCCTGGAAGCACCTTTCAGTCAATCCTCTGTATGGCTACAGGTAAGTCCTTTTGATCAGGTACTTGAAAACTCCACAGAAAAATTAGTATTTGATAGTTTGCACACACAAATTCGAACTGACATAGTAAGTGATCAAACCAACATGACCTTCCTAAACAACAGGCATCAGCCTGTTTCTGTCCTTCCAACACTTTCAGGAACCCAGCCTTCTTGTTCAAAGGATAGCCAAGATCCTTTTTTGATCAGTACCCCTGGGACTCAGGTTACTTGGATAGTTAGGAGTTTGATAAGCACAAAAACATATGGAACTCCACAGTCTCAAAGTCCTTGGGAGAATGATGCTGTAACAAATACAATTGAGAAAGCAAGAAGTAAAGTTCAAGTAGATGCAAGTATTTTTTTAAAAAACATCAGTTCAATGAGTTCTGACTTTGTTCCAATGACGTTGTCTTTGGAATTAAGACACTTTCTTCATGCAGGCTCAAAATTCGCAGTCAGTGTACCTCCTAACAGCTACTCCACACCTCCACTCCCACAAAATTTTAAGAACCATCTTGATACAATTTCTCCAAGCCTGATCTCTCAGCGGCATGTGGAAGAGTTAGGCTTGCCAACAATAGAAACACTGAGAAGTTATCAAGCTGGTTTAGGACAAAACTCCATTGAAAATCAAGTGGACAGTCTGAGATACTCTTTATGGGCAATAGAACAAGAAATCATTGACAATAATGAAGATGCAAGGAATTTTGCTGTTTTGACACCAACAAATATACTGAGGCTTTCTGAGTGGGATTCAGAAGGGGAGGTGTATGGATCCTTAAGCAGCCACATAGAAGGAACATCTTCTCTGAATATTGTTACTACTCATGCACTGGATTTTGAAAATGCTGATTATGGATATCTTGCAAATCTGTCTTCTTTTTTGGAGCCATCCAGCACTGCAATAATGAATGGTGCAATACCTCTGCCATCTTCGTACAGCGGAGTTGTTATTCAGCACGAAGAGACCATCTTAACAGGCACTCTGACAGCAGCAGCAGCAGCAGCAGCCGTCGATCACTCTCTCATGCAGTCCCAGATGCCAGTTTCTTCTGTAACATACCATCAGTCATCAGTTGTGGCACATGTTCATTCCTTAGCCAATTTACCATCTGGGACAAACCAAAACAACACCCCTTACCCACCACTGAATGAACTTACTAGCTCTGCTGCAGTTCTTTTATCTTGTTTATGTGCCTCCTTCACTGAGCTGGGCTGCCTGTGTCAACCTGAGGTCAATTACAGTATGTCAAGCCATTAAGCTAGATGTAGAAACCCCCCCAGATCATCTTATCTATTAGATATTCTGTTTGTAGATTGAATGTAGAAGTAGCTGTCTTTCATCCTTTAGATGTATGTCCATTTAGCATATGAAGGTGTTTTGGAATAGTAATTGAATTACAATAGAGGGAATTTTTAACATCTTAGTGATAGTACATGTCATTAACATGTGATTTCTAATATTTATGTGCTTCTCTAAGACAGCTCTCATGAGACTGTGAGGATAATATATTGTTTGCCATGTATTTTACATAATTTTATGCCATTTTTTTGTTTGGGTTTGTATGAATCTTTTTCACTTACATCTTTTTGAGGATTTTACTTTCAAAAAGCAAAGATTTTTTTTAAAAGCAATGTTCGGATAATTTGCTTAACAGAATTTAAAAAAACACTGGTATTTCACTGATCATTATATTTTTGTAGTTGGTGGTGAATGTGGCTAGGATTGATTTTCAGGCTATTTTTCCCTCTTCAAATTATCTTTGTCTACTTTTCATCAGTTTTGTACCCATAAACTTTTTCTCATTCAGCTTTTTGAGGTGGGATTTCCACAGTTTAATTTGGAGAGTGAGAAATAATTTTTATTTTTTATTATCTGACGCTGCAGTCTCCTGAGAGTGTTTTAAAATGTAGATTAGTTCTTTGTTCTTGTTCTTTTTTTTTCACCACATTAAATACATGCTTTGGGTCACCATCTGGTGGTGATTTTGAAGCTATTGACTAGTTTGTAGTTACTATGTCTGATTTGAAAAATACTTTGCATATTCCTATATTAAGATGATTTTGTCCATATACATAATTATCTGAATAAGGTTATAATTATATATATATGAACGTGTGAGAATATATATAATGCACACTTTCTGTATGTGTGTATCTGTATAGCACACATACATTATAGATATAAAATTGAATATGGGCATGTACAGAGTTATATACATACAAAGGAGATCCAGGTCTTGCAAGTGTTTTCAACTGGCTAAAAGTCCAGTTTTCTACTTCCAAAGACTTAATTTTTCACCTTTTTTTTTTAAACTATTGGAGTAATGAAAAAAAAAGTAAACTACATTTTCAGATTAAACTGTACACCAAATTTGTGTATGTCCCGAGTTAAGTGAGGAAAAAAAGACATAAAATCAACAAGCAGATTCATTCTACTCATATCTAAAATTTAATCATAGCTTACCAAAGAAGGCAACTAGTGAACTATCTTCTTTACTATTTTATCATAGAGATGTTTTCCTATTAATCTGAGTGTTCATATGATTAATTCCATATTGAAAAGAACAATGCTCAAGCCATCTCATGAATAGGATAGTAATCAATGTATACACAATCTAATTGGAAAATGCTGGGTTCAGGGTTCTTTTCCAGATGCTTGTATTTCAAGCTCTTGCCCAATAATTATCTATGAAATTGAAAATTATGACATTTGCTCCATTTAAAATAAAAGTTCCTTTATTTAGATTCAGAAAGATATAGCAGTTCCTTTACAATCAGAGATAGAAGGGGATTTCTTTATAATTAATGTCATGTCCTATTCTGTCCTATGTAGTGTCTCTGTAAGATTTACAGAAGATTATATGAATGCATGTATCTGTGATCAAGACCCACAACTTCGTTTGGTAACAGCCCTGAACCAAGCAATGCCACACGAGCACATACATGCAAGTGAATTCATCCAGAAGTTAAACTTCCCCCACATCCTGGGAAATTTTACCCAACTAGAGCTTACAGACTATTTAGTAGCTTAATGAAAAAGTGACTTGTAAAAAGTACAGACATTTAACACAGAACATAACCATGAAATAATTTCATGGGTTTTATTAGATTTGTAATTTTGTAATGCTGTCTACCCACTCATGAGCTTAAAGAGAATTTGTGTTTGCCCAGTGACATTTCAAAACAGTTTTCTGATTATAAAATTGCACCAAGCCAAGAGTTACACATTTTGTGACTGAAAGATGGTTTGTTCAGCTGCCGTTTTTTTAAAGCTAATCTGAGTTCCTCTTCTCTCTGGCTATCACCAGGCCTAAGAACAAGACTGTGTTTTGGAAACAAGAGCCTTATATCCCTTCAAACACGTAATTCTGTCCTCGGTTACCTTGTTACCATTAATTGATGAGCTTTGTTTGCTCTCACAAAGTTTTAAATCTAGCCCGCAG